>JALMQS010000056.1:118886-671083 GCA_024734495.1 Forficula auricularia
ATTATTATCTCGAAAAATATAATTTTTTCGATGTTCACTTATTGGAGCTTTTCTGTACAGCGAAATGCTATGGTTTCGCTCAATTTTTTTAATCAAAATACTTTGAGCCGTTTTTTGAGATATTTCGAAAAAAAGAAGGAAAAAAACACTTTTTCATGTACGATTACAATACTTGACCATACCCTGTATGGTAAAATAAAAATGCTCTTTATAGAAATATTTAAAATAACCGTAGTAAGATGATACAGAATGCTCAAAAAGTATTCACTTGTTTTTAGGACTTATTATAGTAGGTATTAAAAAGAGATAAATTAAAACAATTTTTAAGCTATCTAACTTGTGATATATTTTTGATGCCCGACAAAGTAGCTACTCTTATTTTGGAACCTTTAGATTTAAAAATACATATATGCAATGTCTATAAGGTTGAAAACCGGTGGTCTAAAGCAGTGTTTTTCAACCTGTGGGTCGCGAACTCCTGGGGGGTCGTGAAGCCTCTATAAGGCGAAGCTTCAGAAAAATGAAAAAACAACCAAACAAACTTTAAAAATATGTTTTTATTAAGAAAATGTTAATTAAAGGACAATTGTAGGTTAACACAAATAAACAAAATTAATTTGAGTCACATTAACATTAATGTTTTTCGTTACTAATTTCCCATCGTGGATCTGTATACATAGGTAATTATATATTTTTTATTAATTTATATCAAGATTTATAAAAATAAATAATAAATCAATACTTTTTTACTGTTTTTATGTGTTTTTTACTATAAAAATAAAAATTGTACTACAAAGTCACGAGATGGATCGAGTTACCATCACAAGATTAAATTAAAAATTGACTTCTAAAATGTTTATACTAGATTTTTATTATAGGCAAGTGTATAATTATTTCATTATCAAAATTTGATTGAGATGCAGCCCAACAATAAATTAATTTATTCGAGAGCTATTTTCATCTTTTAAAAACGATGTTTCAGTTGATCTTACATCTATTTCAGGGCTGAAGGAATCTTGTAACCAACTCATATCCCAACCTATATATTGCATTTAATGTTCAATTATTATTTTATTTATTATGTTTTCTTATGAACAAAATAACAGAAAAATATTTTTCTTTTTTTTCTTTACTAAAATATATTGGACTATATTTTATAATTTCGGAAAAATAATACAATAGAATTTTTTTATTATCTCTTCATAAAATATAATATATAGGATATATAAAAATTTAATATACTTTGATATGAAATGAAATTTTCTTCAATATTTCTTTATCATTGAAATTAAAATCTAATAATGGCTTAGAAAATAAGGAACATGATGTTTTTTTCAACTTTGGTTCAATAAATTTTAAAAGATTTACTAAAAAAAAAAAAAATAATAATAATACACTAAGTACATATTTTAATAAGTACATCACATGTGAAATTGGTTAGTAAAACAATAAAGTAAAATTAAAAAATATTAAAAAAAATAAATAAAACCGACTTCAAAAAAATTAAATGCAACAAATAAAATAATAATAACTCAAAAATAAAAATAAAATGTAATAAAAGGTATAAAATAATTATCTAATTTAGTTACAACTAAACGACGAACTTTTTACATGAAAACACTTTTTGAAGTCGGTGCCAAACATATAAATTTTATGAATCGAACTCGACAGATCTTACTTAGTACGTTTGGCGGGTAAGATCGCTTGTATGGTTTGTTTGGCACCGACTTCAAAAAGTGATTTCATGTAAAAATTTCGTCGTTTAGTTGTAACTAAATTAGATAATTACTTTATACCTTTTATTGCATTTTATTTTATTTTTGATTTATTGTTATTTTATTTGTTGCATTTAATCTTTTTGAAGTCGGTTTTATTTTTATTTTTTTATAAAAATTATTTTTATTTTTTTTATAAAAATAATTTTTATTTCTCTTTTTAGTGATGTTATTAATAGTGACTTAAGATAATATTTTGTATGCATCTCGTAAGAGAAAGCGTCGGGCGAATGATTCAGAAAATGATAAAAAATTCAATTCATAAATATAGAAATTCTCTCGAAACATTAGCGTTTCTTAAATGAACGTTTTAAGATTGATTTTTTTTTATAAAAGATTTTATTTATTATAATTTCGATTATTTGCTCATAAGAATTGAGATTTACGTTATTTCGTCATTGATCATATCATCAGAACTTGGCTCAAATTAATATGGGACCCCTAATGTACCCCTTTCCAATAAAAAAAGAATCATCGAAATCGGTCAACGTGGCAAAAAGTTCTCGCTAAACATACAATAAATAAATAAATAGTTAGGTATCCTGTCTACCTTGGAACTAAACTGATTTAAACTCAAAAGAATCTTTAAAATCGGTTCATAAACAAAGAAGTTATGCGCGAACATACTATAACAAAAAAGGTCCAATACCAATGAAATTTATGTTGAACCAATCGGAAACTATACTGAACCCAATGCAAAAAAATCATCACAATCGGTTCACAATTGGCGAAGAAATCGAGTAAGATAGATACAAAAAAAAATCAGTCGAATTTTGAATCTCCTCCTTTTTTGAAGTCGGTTGAAAATAATCTTTCATTTTTACTTAACCAGATAAATGAAAATATTCTTACGAATGCCAATGGCGTAAATAACGCTTCCACAGCTCCTGAAGTGCGGGCGACCATAAGTACAACAATGACAAGTTTGCAAAAAGAGTTGTATTTTTTTAGAGATATTTTCTCGAATTTATAATTTTTTATCTCTATATAAAATAGTCATTTAATTAAAAGTGAAAATGAAATTTTCTTTTCGTATCAAAATCAAATTTTTTATTTTATTTTGTTTTTAAAGTTTCATTTTATTTTGTTAGAAATTTGAAAAATAAAAATATAAGTATCTTAACATAGATTTAATAAAAATTTGCTCTAAATTAAATTTACAAATATGTAATCAATCTTTAAATCCTAAATAAGAAAGGACAAAAATTAAATAAATAAAATCAATTATTAATGAAAATTTCTATTCTTTTCCTTAGGTCTATATAAAATAATATATTCTTACATAATAAAACATTTTTATAAATCTAACAAAAGGTTATAAATAATCGCTAGAGGGTTTCCTCCTAGCGTAGGTGAATTCTATTTTATTTTTTGCCATTTAACCTACCTCTATATCGACAACTCATTGTAATTCAAAATCGCTGATTTCTAAAGATTTTCAAAGGGGGAATAGTAAAACAATCACGCGTGGGATTTATTATGTAAAATTAGTACAGCGCTATTTTTTGACTTTCGCTGCAATTTCCATAACCGATCGCCCTCGGGTTCGATCCCGTTCAGCCTTAACGGCGATAATTCAACTAACTTGAAACGCTATTTCCATATACTCCACTTTCACTGAATTTCCGTGAATCCCCCGCTGGCATATTCCGTGCAAAGATATATCAGGGTAAACTGACAGACGGACGGACATAAATCGGTTGTTGATCAAGTCAGAGGGGCTTCTTTGAAGAAATCGCAATAAAATTACCTGAACGGATATGAATTAGTAGTCACTGGTAAAAGTCTTACGAGCAATGGATGGTAAGAATTTAAAAAGGAAAAAAGAATAAAATATTTTACCTATTTTTGAAAAAAGAGGATAGACAGGGAATTCGAAATTAGAAGGGCGGAAGAAGATCTGCTGAAGAGATGAAAGAAAAGTCACGGAAGTGGTGTCTGACTGACTCAGAACAACCCATTAATTCAAAGTATTAGAGAAAGAAAATAGGAAATATTATATTCTAATAAAAATCTTGAGTCAAACCCGTCTTAGAGTTTTGTAGATACTGGATTTTTATAAAATAAAAACACCCTTAAAATTTGACATAAAATATGAATTAAAAAATCGTTTTTAAGAAAATTAATGCATGATTTCAATGTTCCAATTGGCTCGCTTTAATACTAGCCTCATTGGCGGGAAGGAAAGTACAATCTGTTCGCTTCTGGTATACGGATATAAATTTTATAAATTGTGAGAAAATCAATCATTAACGCTTCATTTCAAGTCTGCATTTTATCGCAGTAATACTGGCTTCATTGCGAGGTCAAATTATACAGATTAAACAAATATATTCATTGATCTTTTCGAAAGTTTGAGTAGGAAAAATTGTTTAAAAAACCATATGAAAAGAAACGCTGATTTGTGGAATTAAATTCTAGGGCAGGTTACTTATTTCTTTCATTTCACCTAATCTTGAGTTCGAGAAAATTTTTGTTCAAATGAAGTCTATGAAAATTAAATTGGCGGGAAGAAAAGTACACTCCTGTTCGCTCCTTGTATCTGAGAACATTATTTACGGAGATAGAGACGTTTAAAGAATTTAAAAACAAATTTTTTTAAGAAATTTTAAAATTTTTTTATAAATTTGTAACTTTTAAGGAGTTCGGTGTTGGTTCTAGGTGAAACATTTTAATATAATAATAAAACTAAGATACGAGGTAGGTTTCACCGGGAAACCTACCTCGTATCTTAGTTTTATTATTTATAAATTTGATTGTTCAAAGGCTCTCAGACCATTATTTACTGAGATAGAGACGTTTAAATATTTTAAAGACAAAAAATTTCATAAACTTTTTAAAAATCTTATAAATTTGATTGTTCAAAGACTCTCAGACCATTATTTACGGAGATAGAGACGTTTAAAGATTTTAAAGACAAAAATTTTTAGAAATTTTTAAAAAATCTTATAAATTCGATTGTTTTAAGGCTCTCAGACCATTATTTAAGGAGATAGAGGCGGAAGAAAAGTACACTCCTGGTTTCCAGATAAAAAAAGTTAAGAAAAACAATCATTAACGCTCTATTTCAAGGCTCTACTTGGCTAGCTGTAATACTCTGGCTTCATTGCCAGCTCAAATTATACAGATTCAAAAAATATATTCATTGATCTACTCTAAAACTCGAGTATGAAAAGTTTTTAAAAATCCATATGAAAAGAAACGATGATTCGTCAAATGAAATTCGAATCTAGGCTGTCTATTTCTTTCATTTCACCTAATCTTGAGTTCGACAAAATTTTTGTTCAGAAGTCGATGAAAATTAAATATGGTTGAGTTTGCTCAAATGGCCTAGATTTTTAATTTTTACCCAGCCCCTTAATTTTGGCCTGACATGCACCAAAATGTAATCAGCTCTTAATCTCAATGCACCAAAACTACTTGTGAAATTTGGTTTTGATATTCACACTAGTTTTTGAGCTAATTCGTCCACAAAAATTTGGAAACGCTCGTACTAACAGAATAACAGACTAACAACCAGACTAACAGACATTTTGACAAAAAAATTATTATCTCGAAAAATATAATTTTTTCGATGTTCACTTATTAGGGCGTTTTTGTAGACCGAAATGCCAGGTTTCTTCAATTTTTTTAATCAAAATAGTTTCAGCCGCATTTTAGGTATTTCAAAAAAAAAGACTTTTTCATGCACGATTACACAATACTTGATCATACCCTGTATGGTAAAGTAAAAAACTAATCCAAATGCTAAATCATTTCTTCAATAATTTAAAATAAACCTTCCTTATTAAATTAAATATTAAGAACCTAAAAAAGAAATACAGTTCACTAAAGACGTTTTCAGCTATTAAAAAGAAGAACTAGAAAATAACAGTTTTATACATTGGTCCATCTTCGCCTAATTTATGTACGCGTCAAAATGCACTCATTCGCAAAGATATTAGGCTAATGCCTAAAAAAGAAAACTATGGTAAATATAATATTACCTATACAATCGCATAAAAATCCGGTCTCTGGTTCATAAGTTATCTATGACGATAATATTATTTTGAATAAATTTAAAAAAATAGTTAATTTGGGACGTTTGACGAGCAAGGTAGCCAAAATATTGAATTCACTCTCTGAAAATTTTCATTTTTTTACCATTAATACAATAGATAACCCAAGATTAAAAAATCTCGCCTCTGATGCGATGAATGTTTGTATTTATAAAAAGAAAAAAGGGTTCAAATTTTCTAGATGAAAATAGTTTACAAATCTAATTTGCGAATTTTGTATAACATTATTTGGTACTAATATAAAAATCTTAATGTAAATATACCATCACTAAGGAGAGAGGGAGTATTAAGTTCTACTGAGAAACCGGAAAACGAATAAAAGGCGGCTTATAAAAATCACATGAGCAAGACTTTCTTATTAGCTGCCACTTTTCATCCCCCATTTGGGCTCTTCTATTAATTATAATAAAAAGCTTAGCTCTCAGAGATTGAATCTTATTGGAAAAATTCAATTTCACGACTAATTCTATATTTGAATCTTTTTTCTGGAAACTAAGATATTAAAAAAAAATCACCCTTCTTACGAGGCGTGGTAATTGAATAGGATGTTCGTTAAATAACGAATCCGATTTGGGCAAATAAAACAGAATCCGTCTTAATCAAGTTGAATGGGTGAAGAAAGGGTTGTGTCCCGTCGGTATAGAACGAGCAGCGGGAGGGAATATGATTGGCCGATTCAATTATTACGGCCCTTGTCACCAGCAGCTCCATAACCCTTTCAGGAAGAAAGGGTCAAGATCGAGTGAGATTGAGATATACGCGTATGCCCACTTACACCCCTATGTTTTCTATTTCCCTTAAGATTAACTAACGTCCCCTTGTTCAAATCTACCCTCAAGATATTATCCTATAATGAAATAGAATAGACGCTAATGTTTTTTTTTGGCTTCGACCGCACAAGGGGAACACAAAATATTAATCGAGATTCTCAATCAAAAAGATTCCCTAGGATAAATTAAAAATATAATGTAGGATTATTTTTTGTGCCCGTTTCAGCCATTCTGAAAGGTAGATTTATAAAATCTATGGCCAGCCCAAACCCATTGGCTTAAAAGTTATAGTTTTGGTAAATAATTCTCCATATTATTCTAATGAGCACTAAGAAATAATTTTTCGAAATTCGGTGATTAAGGTAGTTCTTTCACAAATGCAAAAATTCAAGAAGTCTTCGAAACTTGGAGTATAAGTCATTAAAAGCATAATAAACACACTGTTAAAATTTGAAGACGATTTATCACACCAAACATGAAATAATTGCAATTAAAAATGAAATTTTTTACATATGGTAGATTGGAAAAGGGTGGGAAAATGATCATTATTTTATTTTTTTCAGTGAGGGACTTTCAGCATCTTGATGAAAAACTAATAGTTGTTAAAATAATATATTCGGAGTACCATAAAAAAAATTGAAATTATTTACCTCGTAGTTTTGATAAAAAACAAAAAAAAACATAGTAATTGGGAGATTATTTTTAGTGGAGGTGATTTAATATATCAATGGCTTGAAAACGATCCATTCATAAAGAAAATATAGTAGTCTAAAAAGTACAGTCACGTTAAAAAAACATAACCTAAAATTTTAGCACCGTTCATATTTATAGAGTGGTTACGAGGCTAAAACTTTTTGTGTGGATTGTCGCGAAAGAACCTCCTTAATGAGGTAAAATGTAGAAAATAGAGGTTACAATTAAATTTCTGATGCTAATTAAGCAAACACAATTTCATATAATCAGCTCTAATTAGTTCTAATCAATCAAGAAGGCATTGAAATGTATATAATTAAAGTAATTTATTATAGGTTAAAAAAATAAAATGAGAGATGGAGTCTTCTGTTTTTAAATAAAATAATTTTTAATTATTTCTAGAGACTATAGTTTCGAAGGCATTGCCTTCATCACCAGTCTATCACAAATATTTCAGTATTTAGTTACATTCAAATTAAGATTTATACATTGAAAATTTTGAAAAATATTTGTGATAGACTGATGATGAAGGCAATGACTTCGAAACTATAGTCTCTAGAAATAATAAAAATTATTTTATTTAAAAACAGAAGACCCCATCTCTCATTTTATTTTTTAACCTAAAATAAAAACAATTCTGTTACCATCGACAGTGAAATCTTTTATTCAACTAATTAATTTATTATTTTAAAATTTTGCTAGATATCTATAAATCTAAGAGTTTAATCAAAAAAGTGTTCCAAGTAAACGTTCAAGTCAATAAAATTTCCTACAGAATGAGACAGGATTTATATAAAATTACGAAAATCATTTGAGAGTTGAAATAGAGAAATAATTCCTAAATGTAGCTAATTATGAAATGAACTGAAACACTATGCGAATGTTATGAAATCACACTATTCAATATTGATTCAATCTAAATTGGTAAATTCGAATACTGCTCTAAATAAGTACATTTAAAAAATGTGTTCAAACTTTTCTCATTAGCGACATTTAAATCCACCTTCAAAATAAATGCAGTCGAACCTTGATCCATAAATTGAAAATCTGTGTAATCAAATTTTTTTCAGGAACCTTGAATTTTCATTAGAAAAACAGTAACATTTCTATATTATATCGAAAAAAATGATGGGATAAAAAAAATTATGTATACCTATCGCAGTCAAAAAGTGCCCATGAATTTCGTTCATAAGAAGGAATAATAATTAATTAAGAAAAAAACTGTTTCACCGATTCTTACTCCGATAGAAATTTACGGATTTTTCAATTTGAAATTTTTTCAAATTCAATCACATTTTTTAAATCAAATAATAAATAATTGTTTTTAGTAAAAAAATGATGAAAAATTTGCAATATATAGGTACTTGTATATATCGAATTTTTTCAGGAACCTTTAAGTTCAATATAGGTATAGTTGGATTGTATTTATTAAGAAAAATACGCGTGCCTTGGAATAGATATAGAAATCATTTCCAATGAATATTAATTAACTGGTTTTATCTTATTGTAAATTATCCCATTCAAATGTCGAGTTGAATATGCTAGTTCTTTGAAACATTAACTTCAAGATAAATAAATAAATAGGAACGTTACTGGGAATATTAACTGAAGCGGATAAGCCCTTGGTTTCCAATGTACATGTTGCCTCTCCAGTGCTTTAGAAAGAATGAAATAAAATGTAACATTTCCGAATAATGGCTTATCTATCTTATCCACTCGCCCAAGCCGGGAAAAATTAATATAAAAAGTTCCTTATTCAATTTCAATGAATTCTTATAATCTCTACAAGATATTTTAATAATATTTTACCTATTAAAAAATATTTATTTGAGATATATTTTTATTATAAACTTATATCTACTAAAGACTAGCAAAAGAAATTATACTCTCTTAAAATGAATCAATAGAATTTCAGCTGATTTCTCCAGCGATCATATACGTCACTGAAAAATCAATCATTTGTATTAATTTCAACAGATTCAACAGTGGTTTTTAATTTTCACTGATTCAAACAGAGGTTGTCTGACGGCTTAGCTACTAATGAATCAGTGAATTTTAAAAATCCACTAATACATTCAGTGACTATCCACTGATTAGCAGTAGTATGATTGTGACTGTTTGGATAAGCGAATAGTCTCTGTTATTCAGTGGATATCCACTGATTCAGTTTTAGAGAGTAGACATAGATTAATTGACAAAGAGAAACAAAGAGGTTGTCCTCTGCTTGATGCAAATAAACATACACACATATATATATCGAGATGATATATCTGTATATATATATATCGAGATGATATATCTGTATATATATATTATTTATTTGTTTGAGACTATAGTTTCGAAGAGCATACTCACAAGAATTAGAGACAATTAAAGAAATCGCGGTAAATAATGGGTACGAAGCAAGCCTTATAGACCAAATGTTAAATAAAAAAATTGAAAAATTAACACTGGAATCAGTATATTCACAAAAGAATGAAAAAGAAAAAGAAAATTCTAGAATAGTTCTCCCATATTATGGACAAATTTAGGAAAAATTAAAACAAAAAATGAAAAAATTCGGGTTCAAAACAGTATTCAAAACTCCAATTACTCTAGGAAAATATTTAGGTTCAAATAAAAAAGACAAATTATCAAATATAGATAAAGAAGGTGTTTATAGTTTGAAATGCAAAGATTGCGAAGCAATATATGTAGGGAAGACAGAGAGAAATCTGAAAATTCGATTAAATGAACATATAAGAGATTTTAAAAATAAAAAGTGCGAAAATTCTTTTGCAGAACATTTAAATTCAAACAATCACTCCAAAAAGAAAAACCCTTCTTTTGTCAGCCTTTCTAAGGAGAAAGGAGAAAGGGAAACATATTGTTATATTTGAATGTAGGCCGGATGGAATGTCTTTATTAGTTCCTAGCCAGCAGTGACGAAGGAACACCAAGTTTTCAATATCCATATGATATTGACTCCATGAAAAACATTTATAATTGAAGAAAGACTGATGATGAAGACCAAGTCTTCGAAACTATAGTCTCAAACAAATAAATAATATATATACAGATATATCATCTCGATATATATATGTGTGTATGTTTATTTGCATCAAGCAGAGGACAACCTCTTTGTTTCTCTTTGTGAATCAACAACTCTGCTACTCTCGGCAAAACAAAGACTTTTCAATAGATTAATTGTCCTGCCAAAGATTAATAATTTAATTGCCCAAAAAATGCCTATTTTGTGGCAATTAAATATTTTAATAAACTCCCAAAGGATCTAAAAAACCTGTGGTGTGACAAGAAAATATTGAGAAAAATACTGGTTAAATGGATCGGATCGTTGTGATTTCACCCTGTGATATGTATGTAAATCTCTAATATGAACTAATGTTTATCAATGTACACCATATTTCATTTATAGTAATTCTTTGTAAAATTAAATAATTATTTATTTTTATATAAAGATAGATATATAAGTTATATAATATAAGATAGATATAAGATAGATAAGATTTTAATCCGGTGCTATGTCAACTCTATAGGACACGACATATTGTATGTTATGTATTTTTCTGGATAAATAAATAAATAAAATAAATAAAAAAAAACTAATAAAAAAAAATCAAATTAATGTTTAATGATTTGTCGATTCGATCCGACTACGATTTTTAAATTGATCAAAAAAAAAATATTATTTTTTTCATATTCTAATAAGTACTATATTATAAGTTAATTTTATTTAAATTTTTAATTTCAAAAATATGACTAAAAATAATGAGAAAAATTTCGTATTAAATTATTATTCGACATTTTTCTTTTAAATACGAAACATATACCGATTTTCACTTAACTACAATTGCTATTAAACTAAGTTTTTTTAGTCATAGAAAAACGATCAATTGTACACGATAGTCCTGCAAACGAAGCCAACCTTATGAGCCAAAATATTTTCAATTAGGGAATTTATATTAGCGATTTGATCTTTTTTTATCCCTAGCATTTATAATAAACGGAGTAAATAACCCAGAAATTTGAAAATTAGAACTTTTTCAAAAAAACCATCTTTATGACTATGTAGATGTTGAAGAAGTGTATGTGAAACCCACCTATGAATTTTACCTATTTTTTTATTATTAAAAAAATGTTTCACTTGAACCTATCTCCTTAAAAGTTAACAAATTAAATCTTTATTTCCGACCTTTCGATCTTATATTGTATCATCTTCATGGGGGGCAGTGGATTCCAATTTTTTATATATTACCTATATACATAATTTCTTTATTAAAATATTTTAAATATACATAATATAAGAAGATTGTAAAACATTGTCCTTATAGCCATACCTTTGAAGTTGATCTAATAAATGTCCAAAAAGCTCGGAAATAAACAATTACGGTGTTATTTTTGACCGAAAACCTGATGTTTTCTCAACATCTTTTTAACTTTTACGACTATACCTCAAATTTGAACAACCATTCACTATTAAATAATATTTTAATATTAGAAGTATTTTCTTTTGCAGGTAGAATTCAATGGAGAATTGTTGGAAAGGCAGCCCTAGAATAATGAAAAATAAAATAACTTTTCGCAGAGAAGATGCTCCGAAACGTCGGTTTTTAAAGATAAAAACGACTTTTCAATAAATTCTTTTATTTGGAATTTAATTTTACTTATTTCTTACACTTTTGAGCCGGAACTAGAAAACTCAAAATCTAATGTTATTTGCGGAAAGCGCAGCGAATCTTGAAAAAAAACTTTCACTTTTTTCTACAATTAAGGTAAAAAAATATTTTTGTGTGTCTTTTTTAGAGCTATGCAATTTTTAAACTGGAGCCTGCAAGTTCTCTATGAATGCTGCCCCCTCTCTTGTTTAATTAATTATCGGAATTTCTACACAAGCCGATCTGACGATCCCAGATATTTAGCAGATTAGATAGAATAATATTGTTTATGTAAATAAACGACGTGTTTGTTTTCAAAAAGGTCTATTTTCTCTACGATAGATAGCCCAAGGGCTTCATTATTGATACAACATTATTCTATTGTTCGAGGAAGAACTTGAAAAGGATATAGATAATTAGACACAAACTATAAAACTATAAAATCCATATGTCTAAGCACGGCATTACATGGAATTAGGTATGTACCTTCTTTAAAACCTAATCTAGTTTATATTTACATAATTTTAGAGGCGAGATTTTTTCTGAATGGAAAATTGAAACGATTTATATTCTATAATTTCCTTCTAAGGGACAACATATAGGTAATCTACTTTGAAACAATCGGCGGTGACTATAAGTTCGAATGAAAGGCCAATAAATGAAGGTTTTCAAAAAACAATAACTAAATTTCAATAGCCTTTAAAATATTTACTAAAAATAAAAAAAAATCTCAAAATAAAGTTAATAGAAATTTTATTGTAAAAAACCACAAAATCCATTAATTTTAATTAAAATGAAAGATTTCGAACTCAAAAGAATTTTAAAATCTGATACCTTAGAACAGTGTTTGTTTCTCAACATTTTTTGTTTCATGTCCCACCTATACTAAGACTTTCAAAAATTCTCATGCCCCCTATGTAACATTATACATAATTTTTATATTCTAAAAATGAATTATTATTTATTTATACATATAAATTTTATTACAAAAACAAAATTTTGTTTATTAGTATTTTGTATGGTACTACATACATTTAAGTGTATTTTATATATTTCTGAAGCTACTTACTATCAAATTTTTCTTAACATTTATTTTTTCAAATTTGGGTAACTAAATTTGTAGATTTTTATATTTATCTGGACGAGCCCATTTTTGAATTACCCCCTGTGGGCAGTAGACCCCACTGTGAGAAACACTGCCTTAGAACATCTAGGAAGCGAAAAATTTTCAAAAAGGGATAGGTATATTTAAATGAATTCATTTATTTATTGATAATAAGGCGAGATTTATATTTTTCAAACATTACTAACTGAAATTTTCCAAAAATCTTTTGATGATTGATCAAAGTTCATTGTGACAAACAACTTCAGTGCTTATTCAAAAATAAGCTTATTTTATCGAGAAAACTTTCTACATCATTACAAGAGTTCTTTCTCTGAAAAAAACGTTTATTTTTGAGGAAGTACTCGTATTTCAATATACTTATGATATTATCATGGCGTTTATTCTTACGATATGAAATCGATAATCCCTCCTAAAGCTTTAAAATACATGATTTTCAAACATTCCACAGCCGTTCGAGATTAGATTAAATATTATACAGTCAAACGTATTCGCCGATTCGTTTATCCCTATGACTTCTAAAGCCTGAAACACACTTCCCCGGCCATCTTCTCAGCGACATAATATAATTTTCATTCTTTAAGACCCACATCCACAGATATCTACAACTTTGACCCATTCTCTGAAATTTGTTCTTCTTTTCATGATGCAAGGGTCGACCCCGAACTACTGAGGATGTACTTTTTGGCCTTACTTCTTTTTGTATCAATATCATTACAAAATAAGCTGACGTGTTCTGATGTGGCCATCCACTTGACTTTACCATACAACCTGGCCCCTCACTTATATTTAATATTTAATAAAATTATTTATAATCATGTAGGGGGGTTAGTTTTTGCATTTTTAGACTTCTGGGGACCCACTGAATATGTATACAAAATTAAGTTTAGTTTGGTAAATGGCCAAGATTTTCATTCATTTTTTGAACCTCCGCCCCTCCCCCCATTTCGGGCGGTTAGTTTTTGCATTTTTAGACTTCTGGGGACCCACTGATTATGTATACAAAATTTGGTTGAGTTTGGTAAATGGCCAAGATTTTCATTTTTTGACCCTCAGGCCCCACCATTTTGGGGGTTAGATTTTGCATTTTTAGACTTCTGGGGGTCCACTGATTATGTATACAAAATTTGGTGGAGTTTGCTCAAAAGACCTAGATTTATAATATTTAACCCCTCCTCGACCCCCCTTAATTTTGGGTCGATATGCACCAAAATCTAATCAGCTCTTAATCTTAATGGACCAAAACTACGTGTGAAATTTGGTTTCGATATTCACACTAGTTTTTGAGCTAGCTCGTCCACAAATTTGGTAACGCACAGATTAATAACTAACTAACTAACTAACAGACATTTTGACAAAACAATTATTATCTCGAAAAATATAATTTTTTCGATGTTCACTTATTAGAGCTTTTTTTGTAGAGCAAAATGCCATGGTTTCGCTCAATTTTTTTAATCGAAATAGTTTCAGCCGTTTTTTAGATATTTTGAAAAAAGAAGGAAAAAAACACTTTTTTCATGCACGATTACAATACTTGACCATACCCTGTATGGTAAAGAAAAAATGGAAAATAGTTATTAAGCCAAATCTAATTAGTATGGAAGCTCGGGGTCTTTAAATATAGCAACTTCAATTCTTGTACATTTATGATTACTCAGAAAAAATACATTCTCAATATTGAATATTTCACAATTGTTAATTTCTTAAGATACTAAGATTTTTGTTCGTAAAAACAAAATCGTATTTATTAAAAAACTTTGCATGCAAGCATCTAATTGATGAACTAGGCAAATATTGTCAGTTATACGATATGTAGGTACTTGCCTCAGTAACAAGAAAATTATGCAAGTTGAAATAATTGTAGGTCAAAGTTGAAAAATTAGCTATCCACCATGGATGGAGATGGAGATGGAGAGAGTTGCCACTCGATGCTCGATGGTATCTGCAACAAGACAAACGTGACAACGTGACGTCCCTATCGGCGGGCGCTCATCTTTCTTACAGGATTAGCCTAATTTGTTTTATTCTCCTAGAATTACGGACATTTCTATTTTCTACTATTATTACATTGAATATAATTTACTGGGAAAGATAATACAATGTGTTAGTCAATTATTTGAGCTTTCATCATACACCTAACCTTTCAGAGTTCTTGCTTTAGAAATAATTTGTATTGTTAGGAATTCACCAATACATGGATTTACAAATTGGATAGATAAAGATCGAGAGAGTTTTTCGAATCTTGGAAAAAAATCCTAAATTCTTTCTGAAACTATAAAATCATAGACTTAATTCTATTTAGAAAGGGAAAAAATTTCAGATCCGATTTCGGATGAATTTTTAGAAGACAAATTTTCTTTATTACAATTATTGAGAATTTTTGAAAATTCTAAAAAGTACCTATATTCTAAAACTCACTTTTCGTTCACGTAGTTATTTTTTTACAAAAATTCTTCCATTTTGCTAAAAAACAAACAAGACAACAACGAATAAAATTCCATTTTCTCGAGAACCTATTGTTCCTATTTTTTAACGAATATTTCATATAATGTGGAATAAATTTAGAATAAAATTTATTCCGAAAAAATCACTTATTGCCCCTTTTTGAAAAAATAAAAAGTTTAAGTTGAAATTGATGATACGTTTTATTTTTATTGTTAAACGACTAGATATTGAGGAAGTTTTGTAATATCTATTATATTTAATTTAAATTAACTTTAAATATCTTGTTGCAGTTAGAAAATTCCGCTTAATCCAAGAGTATTTTTTTTATTCGGTTCTATAATTTTCAACTAATGGCCGAACTTCTGAATCGCTTAACAACTTATACTAATAGATATAGATATAGAACTAGGAGAATCAGAAGGAGTTTGTAATTATTCCATCTACTCCAGCTCAGCTCAAGTGTCTCCTTTTAGAGAGCTGGTGGCATGAATGTCATATTTATTTATTTTGTAACATGTACTTTGTACTATATTTGGAATTTATGAATAAAATTATTATTATTAATAAATTGTATCATAAGTCTTCATTTCTTTTCAGTTGCCGTCCTTTTTTCAACTTTACCCATGTTCTCATAACGTTTTCCCTGATTTGATTAAAACTCGCAGATATTTAATTTATTAGAAACCATCAATTCAAATGAACATAATTCAATAATAAACATCCACAAAGCTATTTGGAATTTAAAATGATCAATAATTCTTCGAAGCCTAATTACAATTACTACAAAGTCATCCTTAGCTCGATGTAGCCCAGCTAGGCTTTGTAGGGAGAGTGTTAGTCGGAGATACATTTCATGATAAGTCCGGATACCTATCAAGTTGGAATTAAAGTTGGCTGCGCGATGGGAGCTGAAACCCCGGTAAGGTGTGCTGATTGCAAAGTCATCGTGGATGCTGACGATCCATCACAGCTAATCAGTTGAGCCGCCCTGTATATATCGAGACCTACAGGGTGCACCATGACCTCCGACCCTCAGGGAGCCGAGCTCAATTTATTACATGGACCAATCAAATAACTCTTCCAACATTTACTTATCGGAAATTTCATAACACGAACAAGGACTAACTTACACTGATGAAATAAAATTTAATCTATGTTTATCTTTATCTTTTTTATAGGTAGGTATATATATAGTACCTAATATGCGTGTAATATTGTAAATTGAGGTCAGTACAAACTCTCACCTACGTTCTGCGGGCAAAACTTCACTCAAAAATCTTAAATTATTTTTATTTTATTTTTTATATCTTAATCATGAAGAAAAATCATTTTCAATTAATATTTTTATTTTTCTATTTTTGAGTCTGGAAACCAATACCCACGATAACTGAAGATCCTGATTGGTCGTGGTAAGTTCGTTCTTCGAACTAAAATGTTTAAATTCCTAAAAAACATGTCTCAAAATATGTAAATATTTTCAATTTTTTTTTTCAAGTTTTTTTGTTTACTAGTATTTTTATTTAAAATATCTGAAACTTGAAGAAAAATTATTTTCAAACATGGTATTTTTTGAACGCACTCCTCTCTCTCTGGGTACTTGGATTCCAATGCTTACAATAACTCAAAAACAAAAGCCTTAAAAAGTTAATTCTTATGCCAAAAAGTTGTTATTTTTATTCCAAATAACTGAATAAATTTTGGTCTTAAACATCTGTCAGAAAAATTAAAAAATACTCCACATGATATGATGCGCTATCGAACAGTTGCAGATGATTTTACAACAAAATTTTATAATAATAAACTCCATATTTTCCCAATATTGTAATTTTCTAGCCCAAACAGTTTGTTGACAAAAATCACTAGAGGGCATACTGAGTCTTAAATAAATATTCGCTCTTTGTTTCAATTTTAAGAGTCCAGGTATTTTACACACTGAAATCTGGCTGTAATCCAAATGATCACTGTTTTATAATCGTTATAAACGTTTAAACTAACTAGAGAGAAACATTCGCGTTACTCCTTTGAAGACACCTTCAAAATTACAAATAGATACCTTGTGTTTATCAAAAGAAATATTGCACTTTTATAATTTCACCATAGGTGGTTCAACCGAAAATATTCTTATTCAGATTATCAGTATTTATAATATGTACTTTGAAAGTTTTTATCATGTTATTAATTTAACAGTTATAATTTAATAAAATAACTAACTTCAGGTTGCAATTGATAAACATTTTGAGTAATTGCCTTTACGCTGACCCTTTTAAACAATTTTCACAAAACGAGAGTAATATTAATAATATTCTAAGATAAGAAAATATTCGTTCAATTATAAACGTGTTCTTAAAATTCAATTTAGTTCAAACAGCTGCATTAATGCCTAGTTCTTTTTCAACCCTTATTCCCAGAGATATATCGTAGTACTATTATTTTTATTATTATTGTTATTATCTTCATCAAAACAAAACATACAAAAAATGAATATATTCCATTTAATATTTTTCATGATATTTTATTTTTCTGGAATAATAAGCTACATTTTTGATATATTACAGTGAGAGAAAGTTATTTATGACCGCCACTGTTGAATGTTATATTTTTTAATGGTTTCTTATCTAAAAAGGCCAGCGAAGAGGAGGAATAAGAATAAGTAAACACAAACTGAAATGAGATCTTATAATGAGATTGCAATGGAGAGTTAAGTAAGCCACGATATCACCCTACAGAGAGGATCAACCGGGGATTCCCAAGGGTAATTCAACGTAATTAGCACATAATTTTCAAACGCTGAATGAGAATATAATCGGATTCTCATGATTAGGTCACGAATAGAAAGAAAATTTATAAATCCCGATATTAATCTTTAATTTAGCAGCGAAAGAGAAAAAAAACAATGCAATTTTAATATATAAGATATGAAAACATTGATTGGATCTGATTATAAATGTTACGTTTAGGATCATTCTAATTAAAAAAAAAGAAAAAGTAAATGAAAAAAGAAAAACATCCTAAATATTTAAAGAAAACATGATCCTCGAATGCAGAACATTGCTTGTAAACAGATGGCAGCACCTTACATTAACCTATGATACCATAAATCAGTTTCTCAATCTGGGTTCCACGGAACCCCAGGGTTACACAAAGGAGATTTGGGGTTCCCGCGAGTTGTGGCAAATAAAAAAAAAAAATAGTAATAAGTAGTATCATCCATCAAAAAATTTATCATGTAAAGAAAAAAATACTAAATTTAGAGTCTAAGTATTACCTTATAGTCAAACTATTGATACTTAAGAATGCGGTGAACATAACTATTATTGTCTCAGTGATACCATTTTTGTTGTTCTAAAGTTCCTTAACTTTCTTATAATACAATGATTACGTTACATTAGTAACAAAATGAAAACATCATTTAAATTGTTTTATTAATTAAAAAAAAGCCTGTCCGATCCGAAAGGGACATATGAGTATCCTAATGACATTACCAAAAAAAATTAATGAAAATAAAAATTTTAGGCATTGTAATTTAATATAAAGAAATGAGAATCTATTTGAGAAAGAATGAATGAATTTTTTCTCAAAATCAACTTGTGATGTATAATCAATTAATTTGGAGGTGATAGTCTCAAGGGTCTGACTAGTTGCCCGGAAAGCTTACCGGTGCTTGGGTTTGACTCCTGAGGGGACAAGACCCTCCTACATACAATATAAACATATCTATTAAAATCTTTGATAAATGACCTAAATTCATTTTGATAAAATTACTGTAATTTAAAATGCACGTTTTTGAACCCAATTTCACCAAAATCTAGCAAATTTTTAAAATGTGGCAACACCGTCAATCGAGGCGGTATGTTATAAATATTTGAAAGCTATGAAAATAGCATGATGTTGATATTTTGACGAAAAATTAAATATCTCATATTTTAGTGCTAGGGGTTCCTCAGAAATAAATATAAGTGCACTAGGGTGCCTCGCTCTACAAAAGTTTGAAAAACACTGCCATAGACAAAGCGCCCTATTTCTTGATGGCTCTAAAGTTCTTATTTGAAAATTTTTCGGCATTTTATCTATGTCCTCTTTCCTTGAATACTCATTTTTTAATTAAATTAAGATATTATGAGTTATTTTCCATCTTTTGAACATAAGCTTAATCTTACAAAAAATGACGCAAAATGTAATTAATAACCGTTTTGAAATAGAATTACCATTTTTGATTTCGTTTTAATCTGATATCCCTTTAACATGTAAAAATAAGATTCCTCTGGGTGTAAAATGAACCATGGGTTGCAAGTTTTGATCTGTTGGATCTCCCTTAATGAACTACACCATCAGAGACATGTTGCTTCTTGTGTATATGTAGATAGATGATGTTGGATATGAATCATTAGATGGGAAATGCCACCTCAGCGACCGAAAGGGCATTTATCCCCGGATTGATCTGACGCTTAGGTGTCACGACACCGAAAATTAATCATTTTTTCCATGACAAGAAGGAAAATTGTGTTTGCCATGTTACATCGGATCAATAACAGTTAGTCAAGAGATCCAAACTAATACATAAATAAAAAATAAAAAAATAAATAAAAATTCCATCTCCAATGAAAGTGACGGCGAGATGTTCGTTATTCCTAGTTTCTAATTCTTATGTATTTATCATTTGATATGAAAAATATCATTAAAAAAAAATTAAAAGAGACAGCGAAAACAAATTCTGGTCATTTTGAGTTTTTACTTTATCCACTGCGAAGAATGGGGAAAGTATTGTAATCAGACCGATCTCGAGGCAAGCGCGACTTCCAAGGGTCCTCAGGCAAAGACTACGGAACCCACGGACTCAATTAAAGTCACAAATTGTAGTATTCAATTAGGTTGAATTTTAGCATGTGACGGTTTTGCCAAAAATTACATGGACTCAAGCTTGAGTTGTTTGCCATAAAATAATTTAGTCTTTTTGATTTTAAGTCGATTCTTCCACGTTTTCAGTAGAGGTTGCCATTAATAGTCAAAACATCAAAAATGGAATGCAATAAGGTTAGTATTAGATAAGAATCGATCGTTATTTTTGATTTTAAGTCGATTCCTCCATGTCTTCAGCAATGGTTACCAATAATAATCGAAGGGTCAAAAATCTAATGTAGAATTATTATTCCTCAAGTAATAGATGAGAATCAATTGCTATTTTTGATTTTAAGTTGATTCCTCCATGTCTTCAGGAATGGTTACAAATAATAACCGAAATGTCAAAAATCCAATGTAGAATTGTTATTCCTCGACTGTTAAATGAGAATCGATCATTATTTTTGAATTAAAGTCAACATGCACTGCAAATTGAAGTGATATCTGATTAATATTAAAGGAATAAACATATTAATATTTCAAATGAATTTGGATAAAGTTTAGCAACGATCCGTTGCAGTTTATTTCATTTGTGAACGGTTTGAACTAGAAAGTTGAAACTTGATACAATTGAAAAGTTTTTGCTTGCCGAGAATAGAAGAGTTATTGATTCATAACGAGAAATCAAGAGGTTGTCCTCTGCTTGATGCAAATAAACACATGCATATAATACTTCTTCTTCAAGTGCCATACTCGATTACGAGCGTCGGCGATTAGTATGGAATATTCTCCATTGTAATTTTCTTGGGGAAATTTTTTCACAGGGGTGGTTTCCCATTGCCTTCCCCTGAAGGAATCAGATTATAGCCGGTCAAATATTTGCAACGAGTTGAATTTGAACCCGCGTTAGCTTGATTAGAAGGCATGCGCTTTAACCACTCGGCCAACCTGACTCCTATATAATATAACGAATATAAATATGTATAAATGCATAATTTATATAATTTATTTGTTAGACACTATAGTGCTTGCGAAGACTCTATCTTCATAATCAGTATAATTTTAGAAACTCATGCAGATACATTCAGAATTTTTAAGACAGTTTTTATAACTTCAGAGGTTTCAGTTGAAAAATACAGAAAATAAAAAAGTTTATATTCCGGATAGTAACAGAATATAATAATAAAAATCAATGAGAGTGTCATCTATTTGATCTGAATTGATATAGATAAATTGAATGGGTTGTGAATTGCCTATTCACCTTATTTGAAACCACCATTTCCCATAACATCTCAGATCAAGTGTAGTATACTCTCATTGATTTTTCATCCAACCAATTAGAAAAAAAGGAAGCTATTTAAAACTAGTCAGCTGTATTAATAATCCAAACCTTAGAGATAAAAAGAAAAATAACTAAAAAAATTGGAAATTTTTCCTGAATTCTACTTTTGTATCCAAAAATACAACTCGCTTAAAAGTTTTAGAAAATTTAAGATGTATATTGATTTTTTTTCAATTCTACCTTCATTGTGTCTTTTCCTATCATTAAAATATTTCTAATCGAAGCGACCCGATTATTGCATTGCCCCCGAAAGCAAAATGAGCGCTGTACGATATGTTGCCTAAGTGCAGGAGCTTGGAGAAACCTCCCTTACAAGTCAGATGTACCAAAACTCTATTATAACTTTATAAAATAAATACAATTCTTTTATTAAAAAAACAATCTGAAAGGGTTTATGTAAAATCCAAACATTTTGGGAGAAATTTACACTTTATCAATTAAAATTGACTTTTAATTAATTTCCATTGATAAAGGGTGAATATCTCCGAAATGTTTGGGTTTTCAAATAAACGTTAAAGAATAGTATTAGTTTAAAACTAAAAACAATCAATACTCTCTGACATAATACAAACCACCCTCTGAACACTTACACCCCAGGAAATTTTCTATGGAAATGTTCCTCATCATAATAAATTGCAATGCTCGAAATCAAGTTTTGTCAGACGAAAAAGAAGATACATTCCCTAGACCTTATAATATTCCGTAAGAAAATCACATAAGGGGTGGCATTTATTAGATCCGAGATGGAATGAATTATTTTTAATTATATATCAGAATTGCTATTTTTACCCCCTCGGGAATCGAGGTTCACCTTACAGGATAGCCAATTAGCCCGTATTGCTAATTTTGGCACACGGGTTCAATTTCGGAGGGAGGTGAAAACAACCCTTCTGATTTGTGATAAAAAAAAATTAATTCCATCTTGGATCTAATAGATGACATCCTCTTGTAATTTTCTAAGAAAATTTAAAATCTATTTCTATCGACAACTTGAAATTTTATAATTATAATATTTACAAAACCTAATATCACATCATATATTATTTACTTTATTTTGATTAGTTATGTCCATCGATTAAATTATTAAAGTTGGTATCGGGAAATAAGGACTATATATTTATGCAAACAATTTTTTACTTTACCATACAGGGTATGGTCAAGTATTGTAATCGTGCATGAAAAAAGTGGTTTTTTTCCTTCTTTTTTTAAAATATCTCAAAAACGGCTGAAACTATTATGATTAAAAAAATTGATCCAAACCATAGCATTTCGCTCTACAAAAAAGCCTTTATAAGTAAACATCGAAAAAAATTATATTTTTCGAGATAATAATTGTTTTGTCAAAATGTCTGTTACTTAGTCTGTGCGTTACCAAATTTTTGTGGACGAGCTAGCTCAAAAACTAGTGTGAATATCGAAACCAAATTTCACACGTAGATCCAAACTCAACCAAATTTTGTATACATAATCATTGGGACCCGAGAAGTCTAAAAATGAAAAAACCAACCGCCCAAAATGAGGGGGGGGGGGTGGTGTAGGGTCAAAAAATGAAAATTTATGCCCTTGTACCAAACTCAACCAAATTTTGTATACATAATCAGTCGGCTACCAGGAGTCTAAAAATTCAAAAAACAAACCCCATCCCCTACATGATTATAAATAATTTTATGAAATATTAAATATAAGTGAGGGGCCAGGTTGTATGGTAAAGTCAAGTGGATGGCCACATCAGAACACGTCAGCTTATTTTTATGCAAATAATTTTTATTTAATAAAAATAAAAATTGTTTGAAAAAAATTTGGTCCTTATTTCCCGATACCAACTTTAATAATATTATTTACTGTAACATATCCACTGAGACTTTAAACCAATTCAAGTTGATCGAAAAGCGTATATATGTAAATTGATTGATATGAATTTGTATATTTTAATGAGACTAAGATCAAAGAATTTTTTATTATAATTTCGCGAGATTGTCCTCTTAAATCCGTTCATTGATCGCGGGGGTTGGTACTCACAAATAAGATGGATTGCTGATTATTGGTATTTCTTGCAAAAGGATCATTAGCAGAAGGACCGAACCTATTAAAGCGAGTTGGCAAAAAGGGCCTATGCGTAGGGTCGACCGGCCAAAAGGGCAATAGGGTGTTTCAGCGACGATCAATCATCATCCTCATTCCTCATGCTTACGTCGACAAAATAGTCCAAGTCCAATCAGACCCCAAGGGGCTTGCTGGCTAGTCTACAATCAGTCTAATTACAACAGCCCTCTTGCCCCCCAACTGGCTTTGATTGAAGATAAAAGCAACAGGACCAGGATATGAATTCGATATCTGTTTAGATATAATATAAGCCGATTAGTGGGAGAA
The DNA here is from genome assembly GCA_024734495.1 of Forficula auricularia. Classification (NCBI taxonomy): domain Eukaryota; kingdom Metazoa; phylum Arthropoda; class Insecta; order Dermaptera; family Forficulidae; genus Forficula; species Forficula auricularia. The sequence goes on from JALMQS010000056.1 coordinate 142,954, forward strand.
AAAAATATTTAATTGAATTCTATATTGGGATGCGATTAGTTTATCATGAATATAGACTTCATTTCATCCATCTATATAATATATAGGTATACTATATAAGTAGATATATTTTTTCAAAATCAATAACATGTATAATGAATTTGCGAGCACATTTCCACACCGAAGTTTCCATAGTTTCATTCAAACTTAAATAATTTAACAAAAAATTAACTGATCTGGCCATCCACATAACTTTACTATACAGCTCTTAATTATATTTAATATTTTGGCCTCCTAAACAACTCTTTTTGAAATAAAACTTCTTTAATCGCGCTTAGCAGTAACTCAACGCTTTGTGACAGAAGTGACGTAGTTAAAAACAAACGGAAGTGTGTTTAAGTCAGCATAATCAAATATACCATAAGCATAAATATATCATAGGTATATATAGTATAAAATTAATAATAATTTTATTATATAACCCTTTCAAAGTAAATTTCAGCTAACTTGGTTTATTAGATTGAATGAGAAAGAATTTAAAAACATTGGTTAGTTTTAACCTGAGGTGTTTTTGTGAAAAACATTCCAACTATTTTCAAAAAAAAGATGCTCAAATCTTTAGTTTTAAATTAGATTGAATATTTTATAATTTAATTCTATAAGAAATCCCTTCCCCTATTTTGGGTCTTTTAGCAATTTATGATATCTCATTTTAAATATGAGACTTCTATTATAAAATAAATTTTCTTCAATTTTTGTTTGGAAACTTTATTATTTTAAATTATTTTTTGAACCACTATCAATTTCACAAAGTGACTCATATTTTTTGGTATAATAATAAAAAAATTTCACCTAGAACCAACACCTATCTCTTAAAAGTTATATTTTTTAGTCCCTGAAAAAAATAATGACTTTTTACTTTATCCAATGCAAAGCATGGGTAAAGTATTGTAATCGCTCTCGGGGCAAGCGTGGCTTCAAAGGGTCCTCAGGTAAAGACTACGGAACCCATGGACTCAATTAAAGTCACAAATTGTAGTATTCAATTAGGTTGAATATTAGCACGTGACGGTTTTGCCAAAAATTACATGGGGTCTCGTCGAGAGGCCAAAAAGTGCGATTTTTTCATTTAGTGCGTGCGGATGTATGGATGGATGTATGTTATCGCTTTTTGGCCCACGATTTTTTCCACACCGTTGCACCGATTGAAATGAAATTGAAAACCTACCATTAGTTTAACAAAATGAAGCGCTGATTAGTTTTTGGTACATATCGGCCCACAAACATTAGTACTTTATTTCAGTACTTTTTTAGTTTTTTCTAAATATCTTGAAAATGACTTAACCAATTTTTTATTATAGGATCCATTTGTAGTAAATTCCACTTTTCTTTGATTTATAGTTAGACAATTTTATAATTTTAGTTTTTCAAGAAACTCCCCCTTTTAATTTTGGGTTCAACCAAAGTCTAATCAACTCTAAATCTCAATACAAAAAAAACTATAATATGTGAAATTTCGTTTTGATATTTACATTAGTTTTTATTTCATAAAATTGTATTGTGTCGTGAAAATAAAACAAGTTTTAAAAATAATGTTCCACAAAATTTGAGAAACCCTGAGTTAAATTATTATATTCTTCTTCTTCTAAAAGTTCCTGGGAAAATATTTGTTTCCAATCATTCTACCTCAATTACAAAATACAATTTATTATTCTCTCCACTTGAAGTTTGTTATTTCGTAACAGGTCCACACTATTCTTGCTAACTTGTTTCCGAAGGAAGGATTTCGATTGGCTGTCTGTCCGTTTGTCCGTCAATATGTCAGAATGTCACCTGGGCTTAGAACGAGATGCAACTTTTGATGGATCGTTTATAGATAGGCCGCGCCAGGTAGACATTAGCTCATTAAGGGACCACCACTAAACCTATCATTATCCTAACCTAACCTTCTTCAGGGATCATAGGGTGTTTCATAGATATCGGAGACAATAGAACCTTTGATGCCATACCCCTTGTTTTCACTTTTTACCATTTGTATGCTTTTATTTAACTTTTAGTTTTTCTGTTTGTTTTTCTGGGTATTATAAGGGTCGGTTGTATGTCGCAAAGTAAATGCTTTTTACAAGTGACAAAGGGTAGATGGTAAGTGGAGGGACTGGGATGACCAATCTGCACTGAAAGTGCCTGTCATCTGATTGGCCATCCCAGTCTCTCCATTTACCATCTACTCTTTGTCACTTGTAAAAGCATTTACTTTGCGACATACAACCAGCCCTAAGAGTGAGGACATTCTTCAAAAATTAAAATTAAAAAAATATATTTCTACTTTTTACTGTATTTTGAATTTGTATTTTTTTTAAATATATTTTTAATGAATACTAACGTGACATGAGGTATAATGAATCAATAGAATCACCCTTGAGGCCTTATTTGTCCAAAATATGCACATCTTTTTACTATTGAATTTAACAAAAATTTGTACCTTAGACCGACATTTCCAATGTGCTTTCCAAATTGCCTATTGCTCAATCGAACATCTTTCAATCCTTAAAACCTGGTTCCGATAAAATTTGATTTATATGAATGACGAGAAGTTTCGATTTTTCCTAAAATTCTAACATTCTATCTTTTCTTCTAGGATGTGAAGTTAAATCATGCAATATCTATCTAACTTTTACATTCATGTCGTTAAAGAAAAACAAAATTTTTCTACTATTAGAATTAAAGAAAAGAACAAGTAGAGTTTATTTTCCCTGAGTTCAAAATTTATTTCGGAAATTATCTCCACTTTTTCATCTAAATCAGAGAAATTCTTCCTCAAGATTCCTAGCGAGTACTAACTACTTTCATCTTTCAGGATTACTTAATTCTTCAAAACTCATTTCTTAAAGAATCTCTTGCTATGACCAGACACCTGAATATCCTTCTTCGATGCGAGAGTTAATCCTGGATGATATGTGTACATTGCATTTTCTTGCATATAATAACATGAATTCTAAAAGTATATTCCCCTCTTGCCTTGTTTTTGATTATATCAGCAAAGCAGTTTCTTGATTTTTATGCTTTTAATGTTCCCATTGGTTCCCAAAGATCCCAGAAGTTAGGCAACATCTGGCCCGGGTTGTTTTGAAGTGAGTGTCTCTCTACTGTGCTGTTGGCTTAATTATAATTTTCTCAATTCCGGTTTTGTTGTTTATATCACAATGGAATTGATTGGTAAGAACTTTTAGGGGGCTGGTCGGACCCACGGGGTCTATTTTTGCAAGAAAAACAACTGCTATAATCCTTAAGAGTAAATGGTCTAAGCCTAAGCAGTAAAGGAAGAGGCTGGCCAATATGTAAATATATGTAAGCATCGCCGTCTTAATTAATTAGTGAACTTTAATTTTAAAAAATCCAAATTTAGATCAAACTCCTATTAAATTAGCACAGTTAATAAAATTTATAGTGTGGTTTAGGCTAAAAACATAACCACCAAAGTTTCTCTCCAAAATGCCTTAGCCTAGTAGCTTACAGGAACTAAAGTTAGGTCTGCGATATTATCAAATAAGAATGATTGATATAATGCATCTTTCCACGAAGAATTAATTAACTCCGTGTTGTATGTAAGTGAATATTATATAATCCGATCATACGGAAGGATAGTTCCGGAATTCTCGAATACTTTCTCTGCACATGCTCGAGTTGTATGGTGTGTCTGACAATCCCGGCGCATCAAGGGCCAACCTCAAAGTATAATTGAGTTTCTAATTAGAAAGTTGGGTCCAAGTGCGACATCTCCGTGCCAGCTGTACCCCTCTACCCTCCAGTTGGTGACATCTCCGGCTTCGCTTTCATAGCAAGTTAATTATAGCGAATGAACATCATCCCTGTGCACATCGTTATACAAGTTTATTTTATAGAGAGTTTAGACGTGCCACCCTTTCTCGACCGCATGGCTTTTTGTTTTTCATAATTTATATCCACAACCCCCGGCCGGGTCAGGTTAACTTGTTCTGCTGAATTTGCAGCTAATTGAATTATCATCTTGGAAAATTTCCCTCTCCCAATCTTCATAAATATAATCGTAAGTGGAGCAATATTTTGTTCGGTAATTAAGTACGAAAACCACGACAAAAATGTTTATGAAAAATTAGTTAAAAGCTTTTATTAATTAAGTTCCCCCTTGATTGAGTGAGAGGAAGTTTTTTATCTTAAGCATAAACGTGATGTAATTCAGATTTATTTATTAACATTTTTTACTTCATAATTAAGCAGTAAGTATGGGGGAAGTATTTATATATTTTTTAATATTAAAGGATATTTAATCCTTTTACAAATAATTAAAAAAAACAATATAATGTTAACGTTAACTATCTATTAACATGATGGTAAAATTTTATACAAAAGTGCTGGATAGTTGTTTACTTTTGGTGTTGAGATTTTGAGTCTTTGGGAATATATGTAAATTTTTGTTTAAAAACTAAAAACACTTAATGTGTAACCAGTTATGAATCTTGTCTATTTTTACAATTTAATAATTAACAGGTAGGTACTGACGAACATTCTCTATTTTCAAAATATTTATTTGTTTATAGTTGCTTTATCATTTCTCTTTAACCCTTTCAGGCCCCTTCTACACAAACAATTCAAAATTTGTAATTGTTAAAACCATTGAAACCGAATGTACATGTTCATGTAAGTACACTAGTAATATTCTAGAAATATATTGCAAAAAATATATTCGAGTATGCTCTAGCTCACTAGCAACTTATTTAAATGCAAAAATAATTTTTTTATTGATGATATTTAATTTAGGTCTAAAGTGGTTAGAGCAAGTATTTTTTTTTAATTTTTCATATTTCCACTAATAATGGGAGATTTCTTCCGAAACGTTTGGATTTTTAATGAACGTTTCTTGATTGTTTTATTCAAGATTTGTATTTATTTATATACCCAAAACAATCAATAATATGTTTTTCGACAAATTCATTGTTAAATTTTATACTTGGATCACTTTAACTCTGAAAGTCTCCTATAATTTTTCTATAAAATTCACCATATGACATCTGGATTATAAAACGAATGAACAGTAATGGAATGCATATGTTAGATAAATACATATAATTATTCATTCATATGCGTTAAATTTATCTAATTTTTGACCTGGATCTTCAAAGTGAATTTTAATACTTTATCTGCGAAATGAATATGCTAATACAGTTCTTGGGATTGAACGTACGTCTTTATAGATTCATTCTGAGAGAAGATTAAAATGTTATCAAAAGCTATATACTGAGTGAGTATGTTTCCGAAGTTCCGGGAATTGAACTACTCTCGGAATTTGTTTGCTTAATTGTCACAGTGCTTGCATACTTTATGTATTTAGGCAATATTGCTTATCGATTCGAAATCCATTTGAGCAAAGCAAACCCGAGACAGCCCTTTTTTGAAGAGGAATAGGAAGGTAGATTTTGAGCACACGTGACTAGCGGCAATATTTATTGATGTGAGGCAGCCTATATGTAACGATTCGATTTTTTAAAGATTTTTTTGAATTTTTCATCTAGAATTTCTTAAACTATAAAGCCCAGAATTTTATCAATTCTTCGCTGTGAATGTATAAATATTAGAACAATTTTCTAACTAGTTATTTAGTGGGGTCGCTTAACGCTGAAAATGTGTGACAGCCTATCCATGTTGGGCGTCTCTGTCGCATCTGACCTGTCTTGGAATGAACACATCTCCTCTGTGGCGAAATCTGCAGCAAGGAAGATTGGCTACTTATTCAGGTCCAAGCGATTTTTCAAGACCCCACATCTTCTCACCATCTACAAGGCCCAAATCCGCCCCTGTCTCGAATACTGCTCTCATCTCTGGAGAGGAACCTCTAAATATTCTCTTGCTACCCTGGATGCAATTCAGAAACGAGCCGTCAGGCTAATTGACAATTCTACCCTCACCGACTCCCTCGACTCGCTGGCTCATCGAAGAAATGTCTCTGCCCTTTCCCTTTTCTACAGATACTATCACGGCAGGTGCTCTGATGAGATAAAATCAATAATTCCCACCAAAGCATGCTTTGCGCGTAGCACGCGTTTTGCCTACTCCCAACACGCTTTCGCTGTCAAATTAGAAAAGTGCCGGACCACTTCATTCGCCAATACGTATATCCCCTTGACTTCAAGAAACTGGAACTCTCTCCCAGCCTCCATCTTTCCAAGCACTTCAAAACCCGGGTGCATAAACACCTACGTCTCCACCCTCTTACTTTTTTTTTTTTTTTTTTTAATGCAATCGAATGCAAGAAGGGGTGCACCAGTAAAGATGTAGCCCCTATGGATCTCGAAAGACCCTTGCATTACCGAAGAGAAGAGAAAGTTGATTAAGTGAGAGGGTGTAGACGTAGGTGTCTATGCACTCCGGTTTTGAAAGTTTGAAGATTATAGGTGCTGGGAAAGATAGAGGCTGGAAGAGAGTTCCAGTTCCTTGAAGTCATGGGGATATATGTATTGGCGAATGAAGTGGTCCGGCACTTTTCTAGTTTGACCGCGAGAGAGTGTTGGGAGTCGGCAAAACGCGTGCTACGTGCAAAGCATGCTTTGGGGGGAATTATTGATTTTATCTCATCAGAGCACCTGCCGTGATAGTATCTATAGAAAAGGGAAAGGGCAGAGACATCTCTTCGATGAGCCAGCGAGTCGAGGGAGTCGGTGAGGGTAGAATCGTCAATTAGCCTGACGGCTCGTTTCTGAATTGCATCCAGGGTAGCAAGAGAGTATTTTGAGGCCCCTCTCCACAGATGAGAGCCGTATTCGAGACAGGGGCGGATTTGGGCCTTGTAGATGGTGAGAAGTTGTGGAGGTTTGTAAAATCGCTTGGACCTGAATAAGAAGCCAATCTTCCTTGCTGCAGATTTCGCCACAGAGGAGATGTGTTCATTCCAAGACAGGTCAGATGCGACAGAGACGCCCAGCATGGATAGGCTGTCACACATTTTTAGGGTATTCGAATCGAAGTGAATATCAGGGAAATCTTTATTTTCGCGCCTAGAAATTAGACAACATTGAGTCTTGTTTGAATTGAAGTTAACTAAATTTTGTGAGCCCCATTTATTCAGTTTGTCTAGGTCGAGAGTAATTGAGGAGGTAACATTTATTCGATTATTCGGGAGTGAGGGTTTACCGTGTAGAGTGCTATCGTCGGCGTAACAATGAGTGGGGTTTGCCGTTTGATCGAAAAGGTCGTTTATATGAATTAGGAAGAGTGTGGAGGAGATTACGGAGCCTTGGGGAACACCAGAGTTTGTGGAGAACGATTCAGATGATGTTCCATCCACCACAACTTTTATACTTCGGTTTGTCAGAAAGCTTTCTATCCATTTGCGAAGAGTTGGTGTGAATCCGAAGGCTGGCAGTTTGGCAAGAAGATTTTTGTGCCAAACTTAATCAACTGTTCCTTCTCTTCGGTAATGCAAGGGTCTTTCGAGATCCATAGGGGCTGCTTCTTTACTGGTGCGCCCCTTCTTGCATTCGTTTGCATTAAAAAAAAAAAAAAAAAAAAAAACCCGCCGAATTTCACCTTAATACTGACACACCGGATAAAAGCACCAAATTTTTACCAGGTACTAGTTAGGACTGATGTAATTTTGGATTTGAACCAACTCCTCCGTCGACCATCTTGGATTTTATAGCGGCCATGTTGAAATATAGGTATTAGGGTGGTCACAAGAAATCGAATTTTCGAATTTTCCCGCCGCGTACCTCTTAATAGTAGCCAATTGCCTTAAAAAATGAGATTGGCAAAGTTTCAGCGTAATTGCATAAAGGTAACCCGTGCTTCAACGAGGTTGAAATTTTGAAAAATTGCAATTTTTTGCACAAAATTGCAGTTTTTCCTTAATAAAATGAATACCATTCATCCTAAAAACTTGATTCCTGTTTCATTCTCTAGGAAATTTTGTTGACTTTAACTTTTACTTGGACAATTTTTTGTTAATTTCTTGTTATATTTGTAGATATTCAGCATTTTCCAGACAGGACGTGATCCGTTTAATGTTAAGCGGCCCCACTATCAGGACCTGTTTGGAAAATGCTGAATATCTGGGAGGACTTAGTTCCTATCAAAAATTGCAAGCTAAATACCTAACTAGTACCTGGTAAATATTTGGTGCTCTTATCCGGTGTAGAAACGTTTTCATGTTAAGCGCCACTAATATCTTACTTGAAATAATAAATTCGTTATTTTTCTTTGATTAGTAGAGAATAATCAATTTTTTCACAATTTTTGGATACACGGTTTCAGATTCCCGATAAGTACAGAAAATGGCTACATTGGTAGAATTGCAAGGTGTTATTTTATAAACACATTGAATCAATTAATTAAGCCTAATTCTACATTATCGAATTTTTACAGAGATAATTCTCATCACATGATGAAAAATAATTTTTATTTTAACTCCAGAAAAATGTGACCTTACTAGGTACAGTGTTCTGACCTTAAAGCAAACAAACACACAACCAGTCAAGCTGATAAACGTATCTGATAATTATTTCTTTATATCTTTTAGACATTTCACAATACAAATATAGGAAAAATATGAAAAATTTTAGATGAATTAAAAACCTGGGAAATGTCCTCGGCAAGAGTATGAAGTGAAAATACACGACGATTTGATCATATCTGTAGAAACTGTGACCAAAAATTCACTCAAGATGCTTCTTTGAATAGCAATATTTCATTCCTGATAAAGGTCACAGATGAAGTGATCGAAATGTCGTTTCTTTTTAATACATATATATGTTTGTTATTATTAATAATAAATATATTTAAGAAAGTGTGAAATGTGTTTTTTATAAGAAAAATTTTAAATTATAACTATTATTTATTTGATAGAAAACGGCCCGGAAAATAACATATATTTAATTGTATTGAGTATATAATTTTGATAAAATGATAAAAGACCCTGAGAGTAATTCCCTGAGCGTTTTAGGGTGCCCGAATTTTTTATTTTTTTCAAACCTACATGAACATGTAATTAAATTTTAATGATTCTGTACAAATCCATTTCACTCTGTCTAATTTTTTTTTTTACTGAAGGCCTATGTTTTTCCAAAATGTCAAAATGATAATTACTCCCAAAAAAGGACGAAGGGAGAGAAAGAAAATTATAAATAATTTTACTTTCAACTAAAACCTGCTATTTATTTTAATTGTTTAAATGGAAGTTGAGTGTCTCGCCCTCTTTGTTCTTCTGGCAACCGATAATTCACCCCCATTGTGCAAAATAAATCAAAAAATCTTTGTCAGAGGGTAAATTTCGCATTTAATAACAGGCTAGACAAGTTCGGCACATCTTATTGATGATGTTCCGGGGGTTGTTTATACAAACGACTACAGGGTGAACCAAAAAATATTTCTTTATCGTTAGATAAAAAATATCTAATATTTCACTATACTCGAAGTTTACTACTTTCGAAAATTTGTATATATTTGAAAAGTATGAATTTTTGAAAATATTTATTACATGTTTATATATATATATATATACACCACCCCCATTAATTTTTGATCGATATGCATCAAAATCTAATCAGCTCTTAATCTCAATGCACCAAAATACTTGTGAAATTTGGTTTTGATATTCCCACTAGTTTTTGAGCTAGCTCGTCACGAAAATTTGGTAACGCACAGACTTACATAATAACAACCTAACAGACTAATAGACTAAAAGACTAAGAGACATTTTGACAAAATAATTATCATCTCGAAAAATATATTTTTTTCGATGTTCACTTATTAGTGCTTTTTTGTAGTCCGATTTGCCATGGTTTCGTTCAATTTTTTAATCAAAATAGTTTCAATCGTTTTTGAGATATTTCGAAAAAAAGAAGGAAAAAAACACTTTTTTATGCACGATTACAATACTTGACCATACCCTGTATGGTAAAGTAAAAATTTAATCCTTAAGACACTCTGTAGCATGGTCTATTTTCAAAATATTTATTTGTTTTAGTTGCTTTATCATTTTTTAAAGCAATCATTTTTCAGTATTTTTCAAATTTCCATTGATAAAGAGAAAATTTCTTCAGAAACGTTTGGACTTTTAATAAACATTTTTAGATTGTTTTATAAAAGATTTATATTTCACTATAGCTACTCAAAATTTCCTACTAGTGAAAATTTTCAAAAATTTTAAAAGTATGAATTTAAAAAAAATTATTAGATATGTTTTAACATGATTAATGATTATATGTCTGTTTATTTTAAGAAAATTAATCAAAATAATTTGTTTATTTTAATTTAGTACTTTACCAAGTTTTCACATAAATTTAACTGTCTAGTTTGAATCAGCAATCTTTTTAAATGCTTTTATTTTTATTTTTTTATTTCTATTTTTATAGTCTAGATCGTTGACTATTAAACGAAATTTTAAAGCTCTTATATTCTTCTGAAATTAACAGTTTCGATGAGGAAACATACCATTCAACTTGACTTTACTTTGCGCTATCTCGCCGCCATCTAGTTTCTTCTTTGGAAATGTTTTCTAAAATGTAAGACCGCTAGTCGACTGTTGCTTTTTCTAAAAGAATCTTTTACAAAAGAAATATCTTATAAAAGACTGACTCAACAGTCGCATCTCTTTGATAAAAAGAATTTTGTCAATGTCTTTTATAGTGTAATACTGGCTTTAGAGCAAGGGGAATGTATATAGTCATATACAAATGCAACCACCAGTGTAGAAATTACATAGACATTGACTGAACGAGCTTCAGCTATGGCCCTATAAGTTCAAGGGGCTGTGCTTGTACAAAAATATTCAATAAATATTAATATAATACAATAACGTTTCTTTTAAAATGATTTAGTATCTATCTGGAGCACCGAGCGAACTTTTTCTTCAGTTAAAAGCGATATATTAATATTATTTTTAATTTAAAATTCTGGTTAAAAGGGTCAATTTTTATTTGGATTCAGAATTAAATAAACAATATATGTGTGTGGAATCTACGTGCGACAAAGTGATTTTGTTTTCTATGATACATGTCTATTCTATTGATATGGGTCTACAAATTTTAATTCTCCACCTGGATTCGTGGGGTTCTTAGGATGATCAGAATTAGGGGAGAGGAGAGATCAGAGGACATGTATAGGGTTGGCTTGGTGAATGAAGATCGGAGGAGGGTCTAGGGGGAAGGATAGGGTCAGTGGTATGGGTGGGGATTAGAGGAGGCTAGCAAGAGACCCGCCGCCGTTTCACAGATAAAGTTTTGGCAATTATTTTTGTTTGTCAAACGGTGGCACCAACAATTCTGTCAAAATAATATCAATCACATTTTAGAGGTAAATACATTTTTTTATATAGAAAATGTTTAGAGTTACTACATATTCAGCTACCTGACCTGAGACACATTTGTGTAAAAAAAAAAAAAACTATTTAGTAAAACTTTCCTTAAGTAAATCCATTATTTAACAGATATCGGAATTTTATATAGGCATACCTATTAAGTATTTCTTGAATTTTAAAAAACTTCGGACTAAAATCCTTATTGGCAGATTTGAGTTTAATATTAAGGATCACATCATCAGATCCATTATGTCACAAATCTCTAGTGATTTACGATTGTAAATTCGTGGAGAATCATTAAAAGTGAAATACTTTGTTTCCCATTAATACTGTTAAGCTTCTCTTATACCTGGATAAATTATCACATGGTTAAAAAAATCCCACATGCTCTGTATAATTTGATCCATATCAAGTTAGAGAAACATATTAATGTTTTGAATTTCGTAATTTTGCTTAATCATCATGGACTATTATTAAATATCAACCCCCGCAACAAATATCCCTTTTTTTGACGTTGCCAATGGCCCACAGGTATACTTTACCAATTGTTTTAAATACAGGGTGTCCATCGATGAGAAATGATTGACGTTTGTGTTTCGGTGTTCTCATCGACCTGGAATGTTTTACGGTCTTCTGACCTTTTTTCCGGAGCAAATTATTGCGATATCTGCAATTAACATTCATCATCAAAATGTTGAGGGAGGAAAATTTGTCGAGAAACAGAGATAATGTTTTTTCTGGCTCATCGAAAAAAAGATTTATTAGAATATTAAAGGGATATAATTGTTTTTAATTTGGATATTTATCATGTATGAGGAAAAAGTTTTATATAAAATAAATCTATCAAATTTAGACTTATGAGTCACTATTTAAATTGTGTAAGTATCTTTCTTAGTAATATACTTTGAAAGCTTTATTCTCCTTTGGGAAGATAGTCTTACTTCACTGCCATTTAGGGTGTCAGTATTGGTGAATATTTTTACAGATTAATATATACGGCTGTTATTAAGTTTTATGAATTATATTAATAGATTAAATTTTATATAATAAATTATAATATAAATAAATTTAGAACTAACTCTTTAAGACTTCGGAGAGCACCTCCAAATATGATATGGAAGGAATGATCAGGCTGTAAATATTTTTACTAAAAAAAAAGGTTTCACAAAAAAGTCAAACACATACTTTAAGGTAAATAAATTTATAATTTTCTCATTAATATATCAAAGAATGATTAACATATTAACGAGAATTGTTTTTGATCGCGCTTTTTAAACAAGATATATATCGCGAGAATACAGGAAACTTATAATACTTTAAGGTAGTTGTTCCACCAAATGTGTTTTCTTAGGATTTTTTTGAAATTTAGACAGATTATAATTTAAATTATTATTATCATTTCCGTCCATAATTTGTATTAATTTGAAAGTTTATATTGGGAAAATAAGGACAAGTTTTTTATGTGTGAATTTTTTACTAAAATTCAATGGTAACGAAGGTAATAAGAAAATTTAGACGAATGTGTGACATGACTATTTGGTAGGTAAACTATTAATACATGTTTGTTTTTGAATTCTAATTGTACTATTGTAAATTCATATCAAGAATGTTCTTATAATTGTGGAAGCCCTGAAGAGGTCGGCAGGGTCGACGAAACGTTGGTGGATAAATAAAAAAGTCACACATAATGTCCTTGTTTTCCCAATATAAACTTTCAAATTATAATTTAAATACGTCTGCATCGATTGGTGGCAAAACGAATTTATGAACAATATAGATCCGGAGATAGTAAATTCCAAAGATAGAGTTTAACAGACTCTTATACATTGCACTATATGGAATATCGAAAAGTTTACATACATATTTAATTATAATTAAGAAACCCTTCTTACCATTTTTATAAAAAACTAAACCAACATTAAACAATAACCAATACATATTTTAAGACAATTTTAATTCATAGTTACAACACAATTTCTGAGATAATAATGAATAAATAATGAAAAATATAAAAAAATACACTAAAAACAATCTGGCAACAAAGCATTTATTTAACCTAAAAAGTGGGTTAACTTTAGTACTTTTTTAACGTTTTTTTGCTTCAACTATTGTCGCAACAGCTTTCAATCGCTTATTAAGAACTTTTTGTTTTATAAATCTCCCTTTATAATGTACTTTATCTGAAATTTCTATGATAAAATATATTCAAGTTCTTATAATGTTGCCATATTTGTAAACGAGCACGGGATTGGCTAGAATCGGTACATAAACAGCAAAAAGTTTTGGGCTTATGAATTATAAATCCTTATTGACTGTTCTATATACTCTAGAATTAACTTTTTGCTAGTATTGTCGCGAAACAACTACCTTAAAGCTAGAAAATTATATTTTCATCAGCCTTATCTTGCTGAGATCTATCGTTTGAGAGGCGTTTGAATAATAATAAAATAATATCTACCTATACTTATTAATTATTATAATCGCCTTGCGCGACGACGCCAACATGATTTTTTTAATTTTAAAACCCACTAATAATTCATGACAAATAAAATTTATTGAAATTAGGAAATTTAAATTATTATTTTAAAACCCACCGGGGAGTCCAGGGGGCGTAGACGAAGGCGAGTTTCGCAGCTGGTAATTTAATAATTGAATAATTAAAATAATTAAATAATTAAAATACCATCCTTTATGTTGCCATTTGGTCTTGTTTTAAACACGATGATCAGTAGTTTAGTGGATTAAAGAGTCTAGTTCTTTAAAAAAGCATTACCTATACCAGACCCAAGAGAATTCTGTGTTCGAGCTCCGGCTGATAATAGTAGATCTTTCCTTATTCTTTAAATTTAATTATTGAAAGGTTCGATCTATAAAGCTGAAACTTGACGGCGAGATGTCTTTATAATCTAAGTGCCAAATTTTGTTCATTAATTATCTATATCTGCCAGAAAGGCAAACAAAATCTAGTTATCGAATTTTTTTGCATTTTTCAACAAGTAGCTCAAAATCCAGTAAGCCCAGAATGTATTCAGTTTTTGTTATTGTCAATTTAATTTTGTGACGCTTATTTAGTCTCTAAGTTAGAGCTTAAAAAATACAATTTCATCAATATTTGAAATATTCTATCATTAATATTGGTGACTTAAGAAGGAAACAAAGTTTTCGGGTTAATTTTAAAATTTATTCCCATGGGGCTTAAAAACACCACTTCTGACATATAATTAAAAATAATCTTTTACATTTCGGATCTAATAGATGACACCCTTTTGTTAATCACAATGAATGATTTTATACATATTTTTAATTTTACTATAATTAGTCCAACCCAAAAATATTTCAGTTCCCTTTGGTTTTGTAGCTCGTTTTGTAATTTAGATAATAGATATCATCCAAACCATCTTTTTACTTTACCATACAGGGTATGGTCAAGTTTTGTAATCGTGCACGAAAAAAATTTTTTTTTGCTTCTTTGTTTCGAAATATCTCGAAAACCGCTGAAACTAACATATTTTGATTAAAAAAATTGGGCGAAACCATCGCATTTCGGTCAACAAAAAAACTATAATAAGTGAACATCGAAAAAATTATATTTTTCAAGATAATAACTGTTTTGTCAAAATGTCTGTTAGTCTGTTAATCTGTTAGTATGTGCGTTAGCAAATTTTTGTGGACAATCTAGCTCAAATACTAGTGTAAATTTCAAAACGAAATTTCAAATGAATGTTCGGTGCATTGAGATTAAGAGCTGATTAGATTTTGGTGCACATCGACCCAAAATTAAAGCGGGTGGAGGGGAATGAAAATATAGGTCCATGCAAATCAGTGGGCCCCAGAAAACTAAAAATGCAAAATCTAACAGCCCGAAATGGAGGTGGGGGATGAAATTCTTGGCTCTTGTACCAAACTCGACCAAATGTTGTATACATAATCAGTGGACCCCAATTAATCTAAAGGCAAAAAAAACTAAACCCCCCTACATGATTGTAAATAATTTTATTAAATATTAAATATATATATAGAGTGAGGAGCCAGGGTGTATGGCAAAGTCAAGTGGATGGCCATATCAGAACGTGCCAATTTATTTAACTTTGTTATGATAATTAAATGATCATCAGGTTGATTTATTCTCCATGTACTTTATTCAATCAGAGATTATTCCATATTCTATAAATTTAATTTAAAAAAATAAGTTTTTGGACAATTTTATATTTTATTAACGTATTTTATTAATGGACGAAACGTTTGTGCAAAAATTAATAAAATACGTTAATAAAATATAAAATTGTCCAAAAAACCTATTAATTTTTTATTTAAATAAAAAAATGGACATGAAACAACTGAATTTATAAAAAAATAAGTTTGACGAAAGGTTCGGTCTAGAAAGCTGAATTTTGACATTGAAATGCCTATATAAATTAAGTGCCAAATTTAGTTTATTAATTAACTTTAATTAATACACTCGTTAGATATCTATCAGCTAGTAAGTCAGACAAAATTGCATTATTTTTGAATTTTTTTTGCATTTTTTAACAGGTAGTTCAAAATCCAGTAAGCCCATAATCTACTCAGTTTTATTATTCACATCATCTTTTTACTTTACCATACAGGGTATGGTCAAGTATTGTAATCGTGCATGAAAAAAGTGGTTTTTTCCTTCTTTTTGTCGAAATATCTCAAAAATGGCTGAAACTATTTTGATTAGAAAAATTGAGCAAAACCATGGCATTTTGCACTACAAAAAAAGCTCTAATAAGTGAACATCGAAAAAATTATATTTTTCGAGATAATAATTGTTTTCTCAAAATGTCTGTTAGTCTGTCCGTCCGTCAGTTAGTCTGTGCGTTTTCAAATTTTTTGTGGACGAGCTAGCTCAAAAACTAGTGTGAACATCGAAACCAAATTTCACAGGTAGTTTTGGTCCATTGAGATTAAGAACTGATTAGATTTTGGTGAATATCTAGAGAAAATTAAGGGAGGTGTGGGGGGGGGGGGGGTTAAAAATTAAAAATATAGGCTCTTGTACCAAACTCAACCAAATTTTGTATACATAATCAGTGGGACCCGAGAAGTCTAAAAATGCAAATACCTCCCTCCCCTTCATGATTATAAATAATTTTATTAAATATTAAATATAAGTGGGGGCCAGGTTGTATGGTAAAGTCAAGTGGATGGCCACATCAGAACACGTCAGTTTATTTAATTTTCTTACTATTAAGTCAAGTGGATGGCCGCATCAGAACACAGTCAGTTTATTTAATTTTCTTACTATAATTAAATGATCATCTTGTTGATTTATTCTCCATGTACTTTATTAAATCACCTTTTAACAATAAGTTCATTGATTCTAAATAGAAACGAATTAAACGGAGCAAAATAAATAAATAAATAAATAAAACATCTTGAATAATTCATTTTCAATTTTAGATATCGATTTGATCCCTTCAGAGGGAACAAGGAGAGCAAGAGACGAGGAAAAGAATAAATTGCTATGTTTGTGTGGGCGAACAAGTGCGGGGGTGGCTAAGTTTGGTTAAAAAAACAATAAAACAAAAAATAAAAGAAAAAAATAAACAAAAGAAATCCACCTTTCATTCATCTTCATCAGGGAACTCAAGAGGCAAATCGCGAAGTCTTCTATTCATGATTGAAATCGGGGGCGACTTCCGGCAAGTCATCTAATAAATCATAATATAGATATAGAAGAAATCTATAAATAAAAGTCTATCAATCAACATTAGATTGTAATTATCTATTCGAATTCTTGCCTGCCGAAAGGCGAATATCATTTCCCTTATTTGACGCCGCTTCACTTTTGCTGATATGATAAAATTATTTTCAAATTTATGCACTATTATATTAAAGTACCTGGAGGCACCGAGCGATGCTAGGTAACTTCTTCCTTCAGTTAAAACCTTTATTTTAATATTATTTTTAATTTAAAATTCTGATAAAAAGGTCGATTTTTATTTGAGAGCCGTTTTCAAATTAAAAAAAATACAAATATATATAGTATTTGCCCACTGTACCCCCTACCCCCGAAACCTCGCCCTACCCTCGGATCCCCCACCGCTACACCCCTCATCCTGCACCTGTTTTGATTCAACCATATGATTCATTTTTATTCATCCAATTGTTAATAAATAAAACCTATCAAAATGTGTTGTTTTTTCAGAAAATTGAGACCTGCTTATGCGAAATATATTTTTAAATAAATTCTTGATTATTTTTTATTCTAATAAATAAATAAAGTTCTTTATAAAAACAATTATAAAACGTTTATTAATATTTCTAAAGTTTATGGAGAACAAAATATGTTAAAATCCACAATCACAATACTTCTTCAAGGCCTTTTAGAACAATGAAATAGGGCAACTCATTGACTGCCTGGGTACAAAAGGAAAAGGGAAACCTTTTTTAAAACCCTAAGAATGAGATTTGTCTACCTGAGAATAATTAATTTGATTACGAAAAAACCCATCAAAAACAATTTTGTCGAAGATGAGACTGTGACAGATCGAATTGTCACCCCAAAAACCCCTAACCCGTGAATTTCATCAAAATCGGTAGAGTCGTTTTCAAAATATAACCAAGATACAAATATATAAACAAACAAATATATATACAAACAAATAAATATACAATTTTTGCTCGTTTAATAAGTGTAGATAAAAAAATGAAAGTTCCTCTATTGAATATTAATAAAACACCTGTAAGTTAGAGTTAAAAACATAAATATTTTAATAAAAAAATAGTGGAAAAATTGTACTTTTTCAAGAATCGGTACACGTTCCTTGCAGTTTTGGTGAATAATACAAAACCCACCTGATAGATTGTTTATTATTTTTACTATAGAAACAGTTTAAGATTGCTGAGAGAAGCAGAGCTGTTGATTCATAAAGAAAAACAGATTAAAATCTCAAAAATGATATTTTTTGAATAATTTTGCATTTTTCATCTGGAAGATTTGGAGAAGAAACCATAAAGAAATTACAAACATTTTAGCACAAGAACGAACTTTCTATTACGACTTTTCGTTCTTAAGTTATCATGGGTATCCGAATCCAGACTCTCAGGTAGAAAAAATCATAATTGAGAATAATTAACCGACTTCAAAAAAGGAGGAGGTTCTCTATTCGATTGAATTTTTTTTTTTTTTTTTTTTTTTTTTTTTTTTTTTTTTTTTTTTTTTTTGTGCCTATGTTACCTCATATCTCCGCCAATTGTCAACCGATTTTGAAATTTTTTTTTGCATTGGGTCCAGTCTAGCTTCCGATTGGTCCCATTTTTTTTTCGATTTTTTTTCATAGGTATTAGACCTTTTTTATTAGGTTTGTTTAGGTTTGTTTTAGACCTAACCTCTTTGTTTATGAACCGATTTCGATGGTTCTTTTTTTATCCGAAAGGGGGTGTCTTAGGGATGGTGTCATATTAATTTGGTCAAGTTCTGATGATATAATCACTATTAATAACATCACTAAAAAGAGAAAATAAAAATTTTTAAGAAAAAAATAAAAACCGACTTCAAAAATTAAGTGCAACAAATATAAAAATACACTAAAAGGTATAAAATAATTATTATCTTATTTAGTTACAACTAAACGACGAAATATTAACACGAAATTACTTTTTGAAGTTGGTGCCAAACATATACCTTTTATGAATCGCACTCGACGGATCTTACTTAGTACGTTTGGCGGGTACGCTCGCTTATAGGTATAGTTTGTTTGGGCACCGACCTTAAAAAGTAATTTCGTGTTAATATTTCGTCGTTTAGTTGTAACTAAATAAGATAATAATATTTTATACCTTTTAGTGTATTTTTATATTTGTTGCACTTAATTTTTGAAGTCGGTTTTTATTTTTTCTTAAAAAATTTTATTTTTCTCCAGCTTTCAGACATTTTTCAACACAATGAGGAAAAAATAAATTTGAAAATTTGTGAGTGAATCAAAATTAGGTTCGCCAGGAAGGCAGGTAGGAATCACCTACGTCCCAGGCGTACCGAGTAATAACACTTATAAGAAAATCGCAGAAGTTGTTAAATCTATTAGACCCTAGATGTAATGGATAATTTTGAATTATGTGTCAGAAGGGTTGTTTTTACCTACCTAGGGAATCGAACCCGAGTTTCAAAATTGACCTAATTGGTTACCCTTTGAGGTGAACAAACCCTTCTGACATTATGTAAGGAGATAAATATTTCAATCAAAGTAAAATCTTTATTTCTAAAATTTCGCGGCCCCGTTTCCATCCATATATTATAGATTAAAAAAGGGGCATTTGTCTTAAAAATGTTTAAAATTCCCCTCTAATTTTAAGATATCGATGCAAAAATGGTTCTGCTCACGCAGAATGTGAAATACCTATAAGCTTAATAAAAGTTAATAAGCCTCAATATTATTTATTTATGAAAAATTGAAAATAAGATGTGAAAATTTGTGGTAAATTATAATAATTATTTAACTAACTACTATACTGATATGTCTGTACTTATAGTTTTTTTTGTTAAGGGAGAATGGTGTAGGCTCTTGGTGAAACATTTTAAATAAAGTAAAGAAAATTTTGAAATTTTTTTTTAGAAAACCTACCTAGTAGCTATTTTATATTTTAAATTTTAAAAAGTTTCAAAATTTTTTTTCAAAATTTCCTTTACTCTACTTATAGTGTTTATAGTGTTGTATTATATTACTTAATGTATCTGTTCTATGAGGCATCTTTAATAATGGGAAATAGCGAATATTCTTCTCTAATAAATGAGAGAATCGAACTACTAGTTTTTATTATTATATTAAAATGTTTCACCTAGAACCAACACCGAACTCCTTAAAAGTTATAAGTAATTATGAATTGGTATACTTTCCTAGATGAAGGAGGAGGTATCAGCCAAAGATGGAATCACTGGGTTCAATAAAACACCTTTAATGAGACGTTTCGGCCTAAATTTTATTTGGCCATCTTCAGTCAATTAGGAGTTATACACAAAATGCGGTACACATATGTGATCGAACCAAGCCTTGTCAAAAATAATAAAATAATAAACATAATTTTCATTCTGAAACTTTTGGGTCCAGGCACGTTAAAAATTCGCATGAAGCTAAAAGAAATTTTTATTTTTGACAAGGCTTGGTTCGATCACATATGTGTACCGCATTTTGTGTATAACTCTAATTGACTGAAGATGGCCAAATAAAATTTAGGCCGAAACGTCTCATTAAAGGTGTTTTATTGAACCCAGTGATTCCATCTTTGGCTGATACCTCTCCTTCATCTGGTATAGTTTCATCACAGCCACGAACTCTTTACAATATTGGTATACTTTCATTGACTTTTCGTTGTAAGTAGATCTATAATTCTTATTTTATTTTGTATATATTATTTTATTTTTTATATATTATGAATGACATATGAAAATCCCAATACTAATTGATGTTCGTCTTCCCCTCAATTATATAGACACTGAAGAAGGAGAGAGTAAATCTCCGAAACGTCGGTTACCGAATAAATGTAAAATAATAAAACTGATAGTCTTATTTTTTTACAACCACCTTGGACTGTCATCATCAACATCCAATTGAATAATCACAATTTTGACATATTTTGACTGCAAACTTTCTGATTGAATATGTATGAAGTATGAAACTGAAATCAGACATTCAACTGAAAGATAATTTTAATAATATGTCTCTTTACTAGAATTTTATAAAAATTATCTACTCAGAAAAAAATATTCCTAGTTTCACAATATGTATTCATTTTTTAATAATATGAATTTATATATACGCGAAGAAGATATTTTCCACAAAAAATTCACTAAAAGCAAAATTATAAGCTCAACTATCAGGTAAAAAAAGTAATGAAATTTCGAATATTTAAAAATTTGAAGTGATAAATGATTTAAAATTAAAATTCTGAAGGAAATGAACTCAAAAATTATTATTATTCCATGACATTTTTTCTTCTTTGTCATGGTAGATATCATTATCTACATTATTATCTATATTTTTTGATTAACAAATATCAATGAAATTAGTATATTTTATATGCGGCCCGAGGCATTTGTTTTTTCTTCAAATGTTGGACACCCCTCACTTAGAGGGTGTTTAAAAAAGTTCCCATCCTTTTCGGAGAAATAATGTATAATTTTTTTTTTTACTTTTTGATAAATAATATTTATATTTTATATAATATGGGGAGTAATTTAAGACTGTTAGAGGTCGATAATAAGGTTTGTGTTTTTTTTTTTTTTTTAGAAATATTGATATTTTTTATTTTTTGATGAATATTATATATATCGTGTGTTTTAATAAAAAATAGAAATTAAAATAATTTCTTATAATTCAAAAAAATATTGTTATTGAATATATTATGCATTTAGTCAAAAATTTGAGAAACAAAATGGGTTTAATTGCCTCTAAATGTACTAATTCCCAAAGATATTAAGCCAAATGCTTCAAAAACCAGCCAAATTAAATATGTAATTGAATAAAACTCGGGACTCTGATAATAATACACAACTATTTAATTAAATTATATCTAAGAGGATGATTAAATTTTAGATAACCCCTTTATTAAATAAAAAAAATGAGACATTAGAAATTTCTTAAACAATAAAGAAATGGACAAATGAACCCTTTTGGACAGCCCTTCCTCTCTGTAAAATATAAATTACAGATTCATTTCTTTCATCGTTTTGAAAGGAGATCCCGTATTAGGGGTGCCAATTGATGGTGGCGTATTCAGAGAGACAGCAGCTGGCCTGGGTATCAATCATTGGGCCATGTTTGTCCATGCAGAACCATATCCGCACCCAGCGGCCGCCTTTCAGTTGGACCTCGCTGAAAGTGACAGACAGACATAGCACCGCCATTTATAGAAATATATATTAATTTATATTTAAGAGGGTGAGTGAATTCAACCCTTCTAAACCACTAGAGATACGCTTGATTTAAGCTAAAAATTGGATTTACTAGGGGGTGGTATAGGGGGTAAGGGGAGGGATTAAATGATCGAAATTAAAATTTCCTCAAAGGACAGGGAGAGAGAGGGAGGGCGGATGGTTTATTAATCAATAAAATCTTTAGATTACTAAAATATATTGTTAACTTGTACATACCAAGAGACTCCCACATATACGCTTTAAAAGCAGCCCCAAAAAATTAAAAAAAAAGTAATATTAAAATTTCATTAAAAAATGTATAGTTAGAAACTGAAAATTATGGGGTCGATTTTGCCGAGGGCATAGCGCACAAGCTTGCTAATCTAGTGGACCTGGGTTCGGATAGGCAACCGGCTAAAATCTGATCCCTAGATAGAAAGTTAAAATTTAAAAATATAATAGTATCGTAAATTGGCTGATGGCTAGAAAGGCCGAAAAGTAAAAAAAAAAAGCGAAAATTATTTCGAACATTTAGATGGTTTATAATTTTACCTTACGAAAAATTGTTTTTAAAAGATTTTTAAATAAATACCAAGATTACTTATTTTTTTCCATGGGAAATAAATGCCCATTTAGCCAGTCCCTCACAAATTCGTGATGCATAAATAAAGATATAATAAGTCAACTAAAAATTACTTATAAATTAAAAATGTATTAAAAAAACAAAAACAAAACACCGAATTTGATATAGAATTTATAAGGTTTTTTTTTTTTTTTGGGGGGGGGGGGGGGAGAAGGATAGTATAATTTTTAGTCAGCCTCACCGTTGTGTATGTGTTTCTATGTGAAGTCTGTGTAAATTGGTCTTTGGATAAATTATAGACAGTCAAATATTTGTACTGATCTGAGTTTGAACTCGGACATAGCTTGGTTCATTTAATGATTCATAGAAAATGATTTATAATTTCAATTTAAGATTCTATCAGTCTCAGATTTTGATGAAGAAGTTGAAATAAAACGACGAAACGTTCAACTTATATTAATTCTGGTATGTTGAAATTATTTTTCTCTACCTCCCTAAATGAATATTCAATTGAATCGTAAAAAAAAAAAAAGATAAGTAAATTGCAGATTTAACGCTTTGGCTGTTGAGCGTTTATCAAAAGTGAAGTATCGACTGAAATAGAATAGACCAGTGTTTCCCAACATTATTTTTTGCGCCATTTCCCACCCATACTAAGCCTTTCTAAAATTCTCATGCCACCTAGGTATGTAACATATAACTAATTTTTATATTCTAAAAATGAATTATTATTTATATAAATATAATTACAAAAACAAAATTTTGTTGATTAGTAGGTATTTTTATGGTTCAACATACATTTAAATGTACTTTATATCTATTGCTGAAGCTACTTACTATCAAAATTTTGTTAACATTTATTTTTTCAAATATGGGTAACTAATTTTGTAGATTTTTATATTTACGAGCCCGTTTTTGAATTGCCCCCTTGAGGGGCGTGGAACACTGGACAAGACATTTTTGAAAGATTTAATCTAATCAGTGTAGTTTTGACAACTAATTCTGCACTCGTTTTTTGGTGTATGCTAGATTATACAATGAGGTAGTTATTGGAAATGAATTTACAAGCACTTGTAAACTGTTGAAAAATTAGGTGTCGAATTGTCGCTCATTTGGGTGTGAATATATCATTTGAAATGTCCTATCTCAGTTATTTCAGCCGAAACGTTAGTTTAGATAGACACAACAATGGCAGTGCCGATCTTAGACCCTCTAGTACCCTTGGACAAATTTTATGTGATGCCCTTTGTAAGGATTAGGTATTTTGATAAATTGCAGTTTGGATCATTAATGGGAATAAAAAATTCAATATTAACACCCTTGCGTCTTCAACCTCCAAAGCTTAAATTTTTCCTGTAAACTACCCCTTTTTAATTTTAAAAATTCTTCTTTTTGCCTTGAGTACCAGTTTAACATATTTGTTTATAAATGTCTCCCACCCCTGGCAATGGGGTTGATTCTTCTTATCCAAACCTTTTGTTTAGCACTTCTCCCAAATTTTTTGATTGAGATACGTGTCGTTTCTAGTACTTTTAGGAGGTATATTGGTCCTTTTTCTTTACGTTAGTTTACCATTATTACATATTTTTAGTTATAGTTATATATTTATTTATTAAATTTAAAGTTTTCCAGCAGAAGACACAATCTTTTATTGTCTCCTTCAATATTTATTTATTAATAATTTTTTAATCAGATTAGATCTAGTTCGCTAGGTTTTGGCGCTCTGCTTATGGGATTCAGGGGATCTCAAAATGAAGACGCAGGAGTATTATTTTCATTAATTTTAATTTTTTTCTTATTTATACTTACAAAAATTGTCAAGCATTTCAGCCTTAAAAAATCATTAAACAAATAAGAGAAATAATAAAATCTAGGCATAGAGAAGTTTCGGTTAAGAAAAATACAATTGTTTAAAGTAATTATTTTTTATAATTTTTACTACACTTTTTGATATATCTTTAGTAAGTTAGGATAATACTTAAGGCAAGACGAAAATTGAATATTTTAATTTAAAATTCACAAACTCTCCCCCCCCCTCCCCTTGCAGCTTCATTTGAATTCAAAGTCCATAAATTATCGATTGAACTTCGAGAATGTCAAATTCAATATGCAATTGCATATTGAATTTTTTTTTTTTTTTTTTTTAATAAGTTAACGCCCATAGATATAGAAAAATATCGCGCGTCTCCTGAGTGTATGATGACTCAACACTCAGCCGAAGTCGCGCACGCTTCCTTTTCTTACTTCAATTCTTAATATTCGATATTGGAAATGAAATTATTTATTTATTTATCGTAAGGCTTTACAAACAGCATAATAAATAGAGTAAATAAAATCAAAAAACAATAGTATTAATAATTATTAGGCAACTATAAATGTTACATTAAGTTGTGAACACAACTGACTACACAAAGACGGATTGTATCTATATATATATAAAATTAAGGTTTTGTCTGTACATTGGTCCAAATCACGCCAAATTTTGGTTGCACACGTTTCAAGCAAAGTTATGGACGAAAACACCCCCAACAAAATTCCTGTCTGTCTGTCTGTCTGTATGTATGTATGTCTGTCTGTTTCAGTGGTTTCCGAAAAGTTGCGTGGGGGGTGCAGGGGGTGGTTCAGGGTGGAGTCCAGGTAGCATAGCGGGGGTGAGGTCCAGAGGCTAGGCGGGGGTGTGGTGTGCAGGGTTGGAGGGCACGGGGTGGGGTCCGGAGTGGATGGGGTGCGGGGTCCGAGGTGGGTGGGGTGCGGGTGGTGGTGTGGGGTTGGGGGTTGGGAACGGGTGTATGGTGCGGGGTGGGGGTGCCTGAGGGGTTTTGGGGATGAGGGGGTTAGTGGGTTAGGGTGCGGAATGGAGTGTTGGGTTGGTGGTGTGGAGGCGGGGGTTGAGCATGGTGCGGGGGTGGGGGTGCTGGATGGGTTTCGGGGGGTGTGGTGGGTGGGAGTGGGGGGTGAGGGTGGGGTTCGAGGGCTGGTGGTCCAGGGGGCGTGCTCTTTTGCCAGCCAGAGGGCCGCCGAAGGCGAGCCTTGCAGCTAGTAATTAATAATTATGTACAATTGTACATAGGTACTACAAATAAAAATGTAAAAAAAATATATATATAAAAATGGTACAACAATAAAAATATAATCCATCAATCTATAACTTATTATAATCGGCTTGCGCAACTACGCCAAAGTGATATTTTTAATTTTAAAATTCCCTGATAGTTCATGACATATAAACCTTAGTCAAATTATGAGATTTAAATGATTATTTTAAAACCCACTAATAGTTCATGAAAAATAAAATCTATACTTATTATAATCGACTTTTGCGGCGCCACGACACCGAAGTGATATTTTTGAATTTTAAAGCCCACTAATGGTTCATGACAAATAAAATTTATTGAAATTAGGAAATTTAAATTATTTTTTAAAATCCACTACGGAGTCCAGGGATCATAGTAAATAAATGCCCCTGATCAGAAAGGTGCAAGATGCTTACCGAAGGCGGGTTTCACAGCTGGTATTATAAAAAGTATTAGTACCTAATAAGAATATATGAGTTGTCATTTGTAAAATAATAGATGTAGTAAAAAGAAATTCATTATTTTTACATGAAATTAAAGGTTTTATTTAACATACTTAGAATGATCTGATTTAAGTCAAATATGCGCCGTTTTGTTCGATAACTTGTTGCCATTCTCCCTATTGGCAAATTATAATATTTAAAAAATATGACAAATATAAAAATGGAAATGAAATAAAAATATAAGAAAATGTTTTTGATTTAAGTGACTTTTTTTAATTTAATTTTTAAGTTAATAAAATTTTTGCCTAAAACCAGTTCTTGGATTGAATAATCTATCTAAGAAAATCACAAGTGGGTGAGATCTAGGTAATGTATAATTTTTAATTATATTATATCATTAGGGTTATTTTTATTCCTCGGGAATTGAGATCCCGAGTGCTAAAATTGGCAATCAGGGCCCATTGGTTAGGGATTATGGTGAAAATGCAGTATTCAGAAATTTTCTTCGGAGGGGGTTAGTTACCCTCCGAGGGTTTAGGGGAGCATGGATATACTCTTAGGAGTAGGAGACATGATCTGATTTCTAGATTGCTTTTTTATTCAGAGTATTTTTTTAATTTAATTTTTATTAATCGTTATTTACCTATATTCTGTAAAATTTCGATGTTTACCTCTATCATTTTGTGGTGGGGTTCTAGAACTCTAGACCCCTTCTAGATACGACCTTGCCTAGTGATGGGCATTTCTTTGAATAACTCTTGATGTTTCTCTTGAAATTAGCGTGTTTTCTTTGGTAAAAAAGCTCACCTGGTATAATTCAGAAATATTTTAAGCAATTACATTCTTTCTCTATTAACTTTAATATTACTTTTAATTATTTAGTTCTATTTTTGGGCTGTTAATAATCTAAGATGTCTAAGATGGGCTGTTAATAATCTAAAAAGATGTCCTAAGATGTATACAAGTCACGCCAGATGTTTTTTGTATTTCATCTCTTAAACAGACCATTTATATATTCAAACTCGTCAGACCAACTATTAAACTAATTTTAAAAATTTAACTAAATTACTCAACAAACAAAAATCTGCACTTGCTTTGTTTCCTAACCCTAATAGGGCATCAAAAGCGGCTTAATTAAGTGATTGAGAAAACAAAGAGCAAGCGATTTAGTGGTGGTTACTCTTTATATAAAGAGACAATACCCTTGGACACAACATGTGATGAACCTATTATAATCGTTCAAATTATTGTCTTTTGAAAGGCCGACCGCAAAATATTTTCCTTTTCTCTTAATATCCGAGGCAGTGGCTCTCTTCTTTAATTCACCCATCTGTTAACGAGAAATTAGATTAATTCTAGCTTTATTTGGATGAATCAAAATTTAAATCTAAAGAAATCTCACGCTAATTGGGGATTTTATGATTTAGCACACATTCGTCTAAAACAGGGTTGTCCAACATCGGCCCAGCACAGCAATTAATGCGGCCTGACATAAAATTATAAATTTCCTTAAAACATTGAGATTTTTATGTTACTGGAAAATATAGATATCTGATACAATTTGACCTGATATTTTTTTTCTAAAATAAGAAGAAATTAGAAAATCTCCTCAAAATGTTTCGAAGAATAAAATGCAGATTTTCAATCTTGAATGTGAAAAAATATATAGAGATTTCTGAAAAAATAATCACAGTTTTTGGCATATTTTGAACCATTTTTATTAGATTTAAATATTTTAACTGAAAACTTTCTGATTGAATGTATAGCATAGAAATATTCCTCCTGGCTACACAATAATTATTCACTTTTTAGAAATATGAATTTACATATAGGTACCTACCTAAAGCTATTTTCGATAAAATTCATTAAAAGCAAAATTATAAGCTCAACTATCAGGTGACAAAAATAACCAAGTTTATAATAATTACCAATTATTTTTCATCTTATATATTTCTTCAGTAATTAAAAATAATTAATCTAGAAAAATTACTAAAAAGTGCGTTGATAGAATGATCTATCTTTTTTATAACAGCTAAGGCAAAGATTCAAATACAAGTTCAGACCTGTTTTAGACTAGAAGTTAATTTCTTAATTTCTATTATTCTAGGAATAGCCTTTTGACTATTGCACTTTGACTAATTGGATACTCGTTATTATATATAGAGAGAACATTCAATTAATTCAATAATTTTGAAATGTTAAGAAATAATTAAACTCCATATAATTCTAAAAGACTTCAAATTGCTAATAGAAGTAGATAAATGATTTAAAAACAAAAGAACTCAAATATTATAATGCTATGAAATTTTTGCTTTTTCTTGTTTTGGTGGATTTCATTATTCTACATTATTAGTTATATTTTTTATTAACAATTATCAATGGAATTAATAAATTTTATATGCATCTCGAGGCATTTGTTTTACCTTCAAATGCGGTCCATGTAAGCCAAAAGGTTTGACACCCCTGGTCTAAAGTATATTATTTTCTTTTATCTCCGTTACCATTGAAAACCATCAGAAATTTTTTGAAGTTTAAATTTCTGATGGTGTTCAATAGTAAGGGAGATAAAAGAAATAATGTACTTTAGAAGAATGTGTCATGTAACTATTTGGTAGGTAAAATTGATCTTGTTTGGTCTGAAATTATAATGTACTCTTTCAACTTGTTATTTATTATGTTCTTAAAGTAGTTCTTTCACAAATGCAAAAATTCAAGAAATTTTTGAAACTTGGAATATAAGTCATTAAAAGCATATTAAAATCTGTTAAAATGTTAAAATTTGAAGACGATTTACCACACCAAACATGAAATAATTGCAATTAAAAATGACATTTTTTATAATACATAGGGTAGATAGGAAAAGGGTGGGGATATGATAATTATTTTATTATTTTTCATTGAAGGACTTTCACCGTCTTGATGAAAAACTAATATTTGTTAGAATAATATATTCGGAGTAACTTAAGGTAGTTGTTTCGCGACCCTGGTGTAATGGTCAGAATAACTGGCTGGCAACCCGGAGGTCTTGGGTTCGATTCCCGGCTATAGCCAGACATTTTTTCTGTAAGTATAGGGTCTGGTAATAAAAATTAAGTGGGAGATAAATTTAACCTAATTTATCGCGCGGAGAATTTACCACTGCTCGAAGCCCCTAAAAACTTAGTAAATTGAACTATATCTAACTTTCTGAGATTTGGCTCGTGATCCCGGCTTCTTTTCCTTCTACTCTGTTCTTTTCACGATGGAGGGGCCAGCCCATACAGGCCTTTAGGGGATGGACATTCTGGTGTATCTCCTTCTCACATCAATATCATTAGAAGAAAAAAATACTAGCAAAAAGTTAATGCTAGAGTATATAGGACAGACAATAAGGATTCATAGTTCATAAGCCCAATACTTTTTGCTATTTATGTACCAATTCTAGCTAATCCCGTGCTCGTTTGACAAATAGGAACCATTGTAAGAGATTGAATATTTTTATATTAAAATGACAGATAAAATACATTTTAAATTTGTATAAAATCGTTTTGTTATTTTTAAACAAATGTAATCAACGCCTACGTTATACCTTAGGAAAATTATAATTTTGAAAAAATCTTATGCATGCATCTTTCGCTGGTTAAATAAATGCGCTGTTGCCAATATGTTTTTAGTCTAAATTTTTTTTTATACATTTTTGATTATTTATTCCTTATATCTCAGAAACTGTGTTGTAACTATGAATCAAAATTGTCTTAAAATATGTATTGCTTATTGTTTAATGTTGGTTTAGTTTTTTATAAAAATACTAAGAAGAGTTTCTTAATTATAATTAAATAAGTATGTAAATTTTCGATATCTCGTATAGTGCAATGTTAAAGAGCCTGAAAAACTCAATTTTTGAAATTTAATATCTCCGGAACTGTATTGTTCATAAATTTCGTTTTGCCACCAATCGATGCTGAAGTATTTAAATAATAATCTGTGTAAATTTCAAAAAAATCCTAAGAAAACCCATTTGGCGGACCAACTAACTTAAAAATAAAATTTAAATTTTTTACCACGTAGTTTTGATAAAAAACAATAATTTTTGGGCGATTATTTTTAGTGAAGGGAATATAAGCACAATGGCTTGGAAACGATCCGGTTAGTATGTGTGTATCCATATAGAGATTTTGTAGTGTGAGTGGACAGTCACATTAAAAAAGCATAACCTAAAATTTTAGTTTCGTTCATATTTATAGAGTGGTTACGAGGCTAAAACTTTTTGTGTGGATTGTCGCGAAAAGACCTCCTTAAATTGTAGAAGCCCGAAGAAGTCGGCAAAGTCGACGAAACGTTGGTAGAAAAAAAATCACACAAAAACTTGTCCTTGAGGTAGTTGTTTCGGGACAATACTAGCAAAAAGTTAATTGTAGAGTATATAGAACAGACAATAAGGATTCATAATGCATAAGCCCAAAACTTTTTGCTGTTTATGTACCAATTCTAGCCAATCCCGTGCTCGTTTGACAAATCTGGCTCCATTGTAAGAGATTGAATATTTTTATATTAAAATGACAGATAAAATACATTTTAAAAGTCGATTTATTTCTATAAAAATCGTTTTGTTATTTTTTAACAAATGTAATCAACGCCTACGTTACAACTTATGAAAATTATAATTTTGAAAAAATCTAGCGCATTGGCGCTTTATACATCTTTGGCTGGTTAAATAAATGCACTGTTGCCAAATTGTTTTTAGTCTAAATTTTTTTATAAATTTTTCATTATTTATTCATTATTATCTCAGAAACTGTTTTGTAACTATGAATCAAAATCGTCTTAAAATATGCATTGGTTATTGTTTAATGTTGGTTTAGTTTTTTATAAAAATGGTAAGAAGAATTTCTTATATTATAATTAAATATGTATGTAAACTTTCCGGTATCCCGTAGAGTGCAATGCATAAGAGTCTGAAAAACTCTATTTTTGAAATTTAATATCTCCGGAACTATATTGTTCATAAATTTCGTTTTGCCACCAATCGATGCAGAAGCTTTTAAATAATAATCTGTCTAAATTTCAAAAAAAATCCTAAGAAAACCCATTTGGCGTGTCAACTACCTTAATTCCCATTTCAAACTTTCAAATTTTAGGAAATGTCAATTTTTTGAGATCGAAAATATATTTAAAATATTTTTAAATTTAAATCACTTTAAAATATTGGTGAGAAAGGCTGCAAAGTTTTTTTTTTTTTTGAGTAATTTTTCTACCTGTCGGCGTTCAGAAGTGGCTTAACTTAAAATTATTGAAAAATCCCATTAATTTACTCATTCTCTCCTTAATGCCATACAAGAAATAATTTGATATTGAGGAACTTTGGAAGATATAAAGTACGGAACCATGGTATGCGGGCCCGACTCATACTTTGCCGCCTTATTGAGTTTAACGATGCTAGAACGCCTTTTGTTTTCTATTATATTTTAACAGCGAGTACACTTAAGGGATGCCAAGATTCAAAAATCGGTATTAAGGAAACAATAAAACATGTCCAAATCGGATAGTATTTGTTTTATCACCTCCATAAGATAATAAAATTAGAATGACAAGCCATAAATATTTAATCGGTCAAAAGAAACATAAGAGGACCTGGCGAGAATTTAGACGATGGAGAGGCTCCTCGACTGGCTTTTGTAATTCGCCGCATTCAGTTTATAAACAAGACAAAGGACAAAAAAACAGGAAGCCGGCACGCGAGCCACATCCTGATCCATGGGGCCTTTCAAATTTCCGAATCGGCGAGGCGATAAGCCATCTTACCCGACCAGACTCCTAATTTTAATACTAATATAGAAATTATTTTATTTTATTATCTGAGTTAATGCACTTTTCTCAGCTTGAGCTGGAAAAATTTCACCTATCCCTTCAGATCTTATATGGGATTAGGCTCGGTCGATGTGGGAAGGGAATTCACTCTGACCCAAATGAACCAACAGATAATCTTTAATTGATGAATTTTCTCCCTATGTGGCATGATTGTAGAATATGGTAATTCCCTTCTGTGCCGTCCTATTTTATTTCTGTAACCACTGTGAATGAGTGTGTAAGTCGATTTTTGTGAAAAATTGAGTAACTCCACAGGAAGGAAGGCCCTGGTGTTGGCCACATTGTGAATAATTGTCTAGACCGTAGGAGGAATGGTAGAAATTCTAGAGAGATTTGAATTATTGTACCCCCATTGATTTTTACTACCTGTCTAAACTTTTAAATCGCTGTCCTGAAAAGTTTGGTAAAAGGGACTTACACACTTATTCACAGTTAATAGAGATTTATTATTATTATCCGAGTTGTTACACTTACCGCCGGTTGTATGTCGAAAAAGTAAATGCTTTTTACCGCTAACACAAGGTAGATGGTAAATGGAGGGGACAGTGCCTGGCATCTGATTGGTCATTTCAGTCCCTCCATTTACCATCTACCCTGTGTTAGTGGTAAAAGCATTTACTTTGGGACATACAACCGGCCTTTACTCAGCAATAGTAATATACTTTCACCTACCCTGGAAGTTCTTATCTTTTCTAAGGGCTAGGCTAAAGGAAATTCACGTCCGCACGCCGTTTTCAAATAATGTATATATTAAGTAAGGAACTTACGGACTATGTGGCGAATATGAAGGAATATTTCCTTCTGGCCAACTCTAACTATGTTGGATGGTTCCTCGATGGTCCTGGACAATTTTTTTGGAGACTATTCCTTCCGCGGAGATAACTATGGGATGTATAGATGTATAGATCAACCGTAGTCACTTTGTTAAGCTTCCAGATATTTTTTAATTGAATATCGAGTTCCTCATATTTCCTTTGATTTTCCATTTCGGTCTTCTTGATATTTTGGGTTAAAGGAACTCCTATGTTAATTATTAATGGTGTTTTTGTTTCGATGTTAATTAGAAAAGAATCTGGCCTATTATAATGGATCGTTTTATCCTGTCCCAGTAGAGGATCGTGTTTGAATTCTCAAGCACTAGTTCTAGGTATTCTTATAGTAAGGTGTTGTGTGTTAA
Organism: Forficula auricularia; assembly: GCA_024734495.1. NCBI lineage: Eukaryota > Metazoa > Arthropoda > Insecta > Dermaptera > Forficulidae > Forficula > Forficula auricularia. Next base: position 176,259 of record JALMQS010000056.1, read on the forward strand.
TTATTATTTTTATTATTTTTTGGGAATATTAATCAAGTAAATTATAGAAAAATTAGAATTTTTTTTCAAAACTCGTTTGCCCCTTTGTAAATTTTGATTAGATTTTTGTTATATTTTCGTCAACGAACCGTTGTAACTAGAAATTGAAACTTATTACAGGGATGCAGTTTGTTATTACAAGAATGTTCACCAAATTACAGCTTATTAGCTATAGCCTTTCAATAGTTTTTAATATTTTAAATAGATATTTTTGGAATTTTTCAATCGGAGCCTGATGTTAGAAAACCAAAATCTACCCAAGTCGGTTCAAAATTAAATTTTAACACTAGAATTGATTCGTTATGGAGAACTATATATCACTTATAATATATTTTTTGATTTCTGTTTTGTTTTTTATTTTTTGTTATTTTTCGAATGATCCACATTATTCTAGGTCTAAATTGTAAAAATTTGTAAAAGTCTTATTGTAATTTTTACTGCTCATATGAGGCAAACTTTCTCCTCCTTTAAATGAATTTTAACGCGAGATGAAATGGATTATTTTTAATTATTTATCAGAAGGGTTGTTTTCACAAATTGTGTATTTCCCATCAATCGGTCTTCTCTTACAAAAAGCACCCTAACTTTTACTCATCGTCAAAGTATGTCATCAGCCCCTAACCAAAAAAGTTTAAAATATAACAGATGGTTAATGCTTGTTGCTTGGAATCCTAGAGAATTAATCTAATTGTACATTTTTAGAATTCATTCATCATAATTTGATAAACGTAAGTCTGAAGGAATTCATTCTTCTATGTCTTGTTCTAAACTAAAATTTCATCCCTTTTTTTGTTTTTATAAATTTTTTCTCCATTAAAGTTTTTTTTAACGATTCATAATGCAATTATTTATATACTATTACCAGATTTTTTTTACTACCCATTTATTTTTTAAAAAAGGGTCCGAATTAAAGGGAGAATGGCCATCAACAGTACCTAGCGTGGAAATGCCGTTAATTGCATTTCGAACACAATTTTTTTTTGCCTAGTTTTTTTTACGAACCTTCCCCTTATTTAGGTGAACTTTTAGACCATTTCGTCCCCCTGATCCCCCATCGGAACGAATTTGCCTAGAAGTTGGCTAAAAAAAACGATTATTCGAATGAATGATGAACTGCAAATTCCCTTATGTGAACGAGTGAAATGTCGGTGCGTCGTTTTGTGTCTGTCTGTCCCTATGGCCAGCCAGCAGCATTCCATTTCCTAAACGTTTCCAGAGAGATAGAGAGAGAGAAGCAAGCCTTGCGGCTGAATTAAAATCATCTAATTATCCCAAAGCGAACAAGAGAGTTCCCAACTAACTTTCCAGCTCTCCTCTGGTGTGAGTACCAATAGAGAGAGATTCGACACACATGCCCGCGAAAATCGCCTCTGGAGTTTTTCTATATACTAGTATATATATGGTATATGTTCTGTTATATAATAATATAACGAGTAAAAAAGAAGAGAAGTGAAGAACAAATCACAAACAATGGAATTTTAATTAAACCTACAGTGTTCGTCTCACAAGAGATGGACACGGCTGTATTTGGAATCGAGAAACAGGAAACGAACTTCATTCAAAAAAGTTAATTAACTTATTAAAAATGATAAAATTAGACTTACTAAGACAGATATAGACTAAAGGGCTTAATCTCGGAGTGTAGTAAAAGAAAAAATTGAAGGAAAAAGTGATAAATTTTTCAAAATTCGGTACTTTCTTTTTAAATTTTGGTGATTTGAAATTGTAATGTCACTGAACCGTCTGAGCTAACAAGTTAGAATAGATGTGTAGTTTATTAATAAAAATTTATTCATATAGAGAAATCAATGGGGTTATCTTCTGCTTCATGCAAATAAACATATAGGTACATTTATAAATTTGTATAGGTATATATATAATTTATTCGATTGAGTCTATATTTTTAATCTTCTCTAAATATTTAATCTGTTATTTCTCATGGGTTTTTACTTACCCGATTGGATATAGAAAAATTATTTTTGTTGTTATACCAAGCTAACTTGAACTTAAAACTGGGACATCTGGCAAGCCTAATATTAATTAAATTAAGAAATAAATTATTAATTGTTTATTAAATCATTATTATTATAAAGATAAAAGTAAATAAATATTAGATGAAATATTCATTTACTATGAGTTAAGATTTCTAGGTCACTTGTTTCACATTAAAAATTAAAATAATAAAAGAGGTAAATTTTTTCAATATATATATATATATATATATGTTTGGCTGTAAATCCATCTTCAGGAAAATACAGAAGCTTAACTTTATTCAAGATTTCATTATTCGTGTCCATGATTAATAATTAAAGAAATCGTAGAGAGTTGGACATGACTTTAAATTAAATACAAAGTTTTTTATTTAAACACGTCAAACGGTTGTTGCAGTTTGCAACTTCTTCAGTGGCTCATTTATTAAACTTATTTGTCTGGAGTTTTAACTAAAGAGAAAACCATTTCAAACAGTATCCTTACAAATGACTCAATTTTTATCAAATATTATAAAACATAAACCTTTTAAAACCATGTAATTGTTTGATAAAATTGAGTGATTTGTAAGGATACTGTTTGAAAATGGTTTTTCTCTTAGTTAAAACTCCAGACAAATAACTTTAATAAATGAGCCACTGAAGAAGTTGCAAACCAGCAACGAAACGTTTGGCGTATTTAAATAAAAAAACTTTATATTTAATTTAAAGTCATGTCCAACTCCCTACGATTCCTTTAATTTATTCAAGATGTTTCACGTTGCACCAACACCACTATCTCTATTCATTATTATTAATATTATTATTATTATTATTATTATTATTCATAGAAGGAATTGTGAGCCACGAATATGCTAAAGAAAGAAAGATCAATGAATATAATATGATTTTTGTCTTATAGTAAAACGACTTTTTGACAATGAGTGATATAATGAGCCACTGAGGAAGTCAAAATAAATTGACAAAACGTCTGGGTCACTTAATAAAAGCTCTGTGTTTTAATTTATCAAATTCTCTGCAATTCCTTCTATGAAATTTAATATGAATACGAATGATATAACATTATTATTATTTTTATTTTGAAGTGAAAACTCCTATAGCCTCAGTAGAGTAAATTGACTAAAACATCATGAGAAGTGAAATGCTTCTCTCACTCCGACTCCAATAGGCAAAGAGACGGGAATCCTCTCTACTCTGTTCTGCGCATGCGCTATTTTATTTAATTACAAGAGATTTTCTTGAATTAACTATAAGAGCTAAGAGGTTTGAGTTCTACCGCGCGAGTCCCGCGCCTATTTTTTTAAGGTGGGTCTAACACTCAGAAGTCTTAAAAAAAGTGTCCACTTTTCGCTTAAATTTTGATAATGATTTTAAAATCTTCGAAATAAAATTTAAGACAAAAATTTAAATTGTTAATATTGTTATTGAATTAGTTTCATTGAAAAAAACACGATGATTAGACTATTTGGTAATTTGTCTATGAATGAATATTTATTTGTTATTCATTAATATATACACGGGCAGAAAGCCCAATTTTAATCAATTTATACAATAGAGTAGTGAGAAAGAAAATGTTTAACAATAATTTTAAATATTAACACAAAACAAATACAAGAAAAAAAACAACTATAGAATATAGGTACAGATACAGATACCAATATAATCACAAATATGAATGCAAATCTAGATATGAATGCAGATATAAATACAAATATAATTACAGAATTAGACATGAATACAAAATATAAGCATATATAAATATAAGTACAAGTACATACAACAAAAACACAAACATAAATACAAACATTTATACGCCAAGCTTTTCGGAAAAAATGATTTTTAATCTCATTTCTGGATGAATTGAATATATCGAGAGTCATATTCTGATTTCCTGTTCTTAATATGCGACTCATGTCCGAGTACATCAGGTATGAAAATCTATGGGTAGGAATCGACAGTATTTCTGGATTCCTAGTTCTATGGCTGCTAACATTGAAGGTGACTCAATTCCAAGAGTCGAGAGTCGTCCACTTTGCCATTGATGAATATCGGTTCAAGTGGAAGCGGATGTGATTTGGTCTTAAACAAAGGAGAAAGCTCTAATCATAGTACTACATCATCTAAACTGACGCCTCTCTACTGATGAAAAACTTCTTCATAAATCAATTAAAGAGATGAATCATTTGGCTCAAACAGTGTTGGTTGGTAATCGCCTGAGAAATCGCAGCCAAGTTGATGGCCAAGGTCTTCAGCGGCTTCACTACCACGCCCCAACAGCAAGGTGCTTGCTTGGTCTTCATACCAGCAGTGGAAATATATTACAGAAGCAGAGGGAAAATAAAAGAGAGCAGCAGAGGAGGGAAAAAATGCAAATTGCGAAATGAGCCAGCAGAGAGCAATAGGAAAACAATTTGGAATGACCTTTAACGGCCTTTTGTTCTGATTAGAGATCAATAGCCGACGCTTTTCATACGGAATCACTCCCATGCGTCCGTCGCGAATTTTCAATAAATACCAACCGACCCAAGGGAAAGGAAAATTATTATTGGAATAGAACGAGAATCGATTCGCCAAGACGCTTTAAAAGATTGAGATTAATTTGATGGTGTGGACAATATCGACTTCTTATGAAAATAGACCTTTCCATCAGTTAATCTTCGTATATTTTGTCGTAATTTAAAATCGGGTAAGGGCGTATGATGAGGGACGAACACATAGCGAGATAAGCTCATAATTTGTGTGGGGTCAGAAATAAAAAAATAACAACTGGCGTGGACACCACACAACTTTCACATTAGTTTTTCTTGAATTATGATGTCACTGAATCGTTTGAGCTAACAAGTTAGAATAGAGGTATAGTTTATTAATAAAAATGTATATTTATTTATTTGTAATCACTATACCAATTTTCTTTATTCAAATTAAAACTTCAATTTGTGCTTCCCTCAAGCCGTTTTGAGAAAACGGTAAAAAGACGAAATTGCAAAATACCAAAAATCTTTAAATAAATACGTACTTCCGGTTCTTTGATTTTAGCCAAAATCTTGTGGTACTTCTTCTAACCTCTAGATAACTTAAGTTCAAATCTCAAAGCTCTCCGACTTACCGTATACGAAATATGAAAGATTAAAATATTTATTTTGCGGTACTCCTAATTTACACCCTCTTCCTTTGTTTCAATTAGATTAAAATTTATACACGACTATACTAATAACTTATGACATCATTAGTCTTTTTACTTTCAAATATTTAAACAATTATTTTTTAAGGGTTCAAATAGCCGATCAAATAGAGAAACATTGAAATTAAGAACTCCATTAATTAACTAGTTACTTTCACATGTATATTCTATAGAATATAATGGCGAAGTATTGCTATCGCCTGGCCGAGACCTTGTTTGTTGATATATTAAGCCTTTTAATTCTTTAGTTAACTATTTTCCATGAAGGGTAAGTTTTCATTGAGAGTTGCCTGTTTTGAGTAGGTATAATATGATGTAATATTAATATGACTTACTTATGATAATTAATATATTAATAATGTATCAAATTTAATTAGAGATTTAGTCGATTTGCTCTTACCTTGGAAGAATGCTGGCTGCCGCGTCTGCATCTCTGCACTGGCCGATTATCGCCACTCAAATGAATAAAATGCCGTTTTTCATTCCGATTATCTTGAATGCATTTCTCTAGGTGCGCTCGGTTCTCTAAAACAGAAAATATAAAATAAAATTTAATTAAAATCTTTTTTTTATCTAAATATTATTACATAGTATAGGACAAAAAATCGCTGTTAATTATTAGAATAATTAATCCCCTCTTTAATTGTCTTGCGATTCATATTTTTCTTTGTCTTTTGGGTTATTATTACTATAGTGTTACATGTTTAATCTCAAGAACGAAATGGACCATTTAAATAATTTCAATCCAATGAACCTCCGTCTTGAAATAAATACAGGGTATTCTAATTGAGTGTTTAAGATTTTAAGGGGTAATTAGATAGTTTATTGTAAAACAAAATATGATTTGATCCTAGTTCAAAAATTAATTTTTGACAGAATAAAAGGTTATAAAAATAATAATTCAAAAATATAATAATTCTCCCCTCTCTTATATTTAATATTTAATAAAATAATTTATAATTATTTACGAAAGAACTCCCTATTTTAATTTTCGGCACTTAAGAACTAATAATATCTCTTTTTAATTATGAGACTAAAGACTATTCTATTAGAAATATCAGCTTTCTTTGATTTTTGTTTTAAAATTGTATTATTATAAAAAAATTATTTTCGAACCCCCCCCCTCACCCTCTTTTTGGTAACTATCGATTTCACATAGTGAGTCATTTTAATAAGGTCGTATAGGTCTATATGCGATTTCTGTACAAATCGATTAAAGGGTCTAATAGTATATAGATCATTCTATTTTTGAAACCCCATCCCCAATTTTGGCCCACGAAAAAAATAATGCTCTTTTTTATTATAGGTTCATTAGTATCCCTATATCATTTTTCCTTATTTTTATTAGTTTGAAAATTTTATCATTTTAATTTCTAACCCGCTCCCCTTGATTTTTGGTTCGATTTCACCAGCTCTAAACCTCAATGCACGAAAACTACATATGAAATTTTGTTTTGATATTAAAAATTGTCTTTGAATTAGAGCGTTCACAAATTTGGTAACATGCTAGCAGGCAGTTTGACAAAATAATCAATATCTCGTAAAATATAATTTTTTCAATGTTGTAGACCAAAACGCCATGATTTAGCTTAATTTTTTTAATCATAATAGTTTTAACCTCTGTTTCAGCCGTCTTTGAGATATTTCGAAAAAATAAAGCAAAAAAAAACACTTTTTGTATGTTCGATTACAATACTTGAACATACCCTGTATGGTAAAGTAAAAACACAAATTGAAGTACAAACGAAGCAAGTAAAGAAATTTGTTAATATAAGCTTTTAGACTCTCATTCAATGAATAGAATATGCTCCTCAAATGGCGACATCAAAAATCATTCAAAATATAACCTCTGAGGAAAGGAGGGCAGCACTGTACAAGAGCGCCTGATTATGCTATATTTTTTCTCGAAGATGATAAATCGGTTGCATAAATTGCAGGCGTTATGACAATTTAATTGATCATGGCGCACAACGTGCGAAGGTTCGAGCTTCTATTTTTCTTTTTAGTTTGAAAATCTTCTAATTTTAATTTTTAACCCCTCTCCTTAATTTTGGGTTCGATTTCAACCAAAATCTAATCAGCTCTTAATCTCAATGCATCAAAACTACATGCGAAATTTCGTTATGATATTCACACTAGTTTTTGATCTAGAGCGATACAAACATTTGGTAAAGTGCGTACTAACAGACAGACGTTTTGGCAAAAGAGTTAATTTCTCGAAAAATATGATTTTTTGGATGTTCAATCGTTAGGGATTTTTGTAGGCCAAAAAGGCCATGATTTTGCTCAATTTTTTAAATCAAAATAGATAGTTTCAGCCATTTTTGATATATTTCGAAAAAATGAACAAAAAAAAACTCTTTTCATGCACTATTACAATACTTGGCCATACTCTGTTTGGTAAAGTAATAATTAATTATAATTTAAATTTTGAGCATAGCAAAATTTAAGAATTGTTCAATAGTTTTGATTATACTTGGATTATTTGGAATGTCCAATAGTAATGTTGATATATCTTTCACTTTAAAATAATATTATTGTTTAGGAGGGCGTTAAATTACCTATTATTACATGATTTTTGTTCCTAAAGGAATTTCCAAACCACTCAACATAAAATTATGAAAAAGCTGGACAAATACATTTATTATCTCGTTTTCAACGTCAAATAAAAACCTAAATGATATCTTCTGTATTTTCGAATTTAAACATACGGCACCTTCAGGATATGCAACCTGAGTCATAATTGGCATGCTTATGTTATAAAATTTGTTGAAGACCATGAATTTTATTTTTTAATTTATTATTCATAATATATATACTCAAAGAATGAAATGATATAATAATAAGATTCATCTCTGTGACAAGTTTCAATTTTTTAGCTAAAGCCATTAGATGATAAAAAAATAAAAATAAATTCGTCAAACATACCGAGTCTTGAAAAGTTTTCATTGTTTTGATTCAATCCATTTGTTAATCATGTTATTTATTGTTATCTATTTAATAAAATATTTAATTGCTAAATAAAAATTTCTCTCTTCTAAGCTTTTTAGTTCGATCGGTGTATGTATAATAAATATCGAAGAAAATGGTAATAACGAAATGGATTGGTATGATATGATATATCTCGTACATTCCTAGAATGCCATCGACAGGTGTCTTTATTAAAAATTCCCTCGCAATCGCCCTCATATATCCTGTCTTCTTTCAAGATGTCTCCTAACTCGTTCTATTTTGCCATATAATCGCTTGATTTTATTTCATTCATATTCTTACTACTTAAAAAAAAATATTTTTGCTTTTAGAAAAATTTGAAACAAGTCAAAGACTAATTTAATAGAAGAAAAGAAAAAATAATTTCAAAAAACGAAGCCTTATAAGAAAAAACATATTTTTTATTCAATTAAAATAATTTGAAATTTCTGAAGCCTGATTTCATCTTCAGTCTAAAATAATATTCTAGATAAAATGTTAATAAAGTTTTAATCAAAATTGAATTCATATTAACCTGGAGATATAGAAGAATATAAGTTTTTATAATCTCAAATAAATATCACAACAAACATCAATCATTTAATAGGGTTCAGGGCTGTTTATCATTTTTATAATAAAATTCTAAAATTTTTACCATCGAATCATTGATTTTTTAAATATTTATTCCCGAAATTTGAAGTTGATTGTCTGTCTTATTACCGAGAAATAAATTATTGAAAATTGTCCTTTTAACATGGAAGTAAATGGACCAAGCTTTTTAAAGGGCTATAACATCTATACAAATTATACCATTTTAAACAAACTTATAAAGATAAATAATTCAACTTTTCAAATAGGATGATGAATTTTTCAATAGATTTGACAGTCTATTTAATTAGTTATTCATAAATGCAAAAATAAAAAGTTATTTGCAGCCAACAGAATATAACAAATGCACTAGTGTAGAATTCCAACTCTATTTCATAAAATCGCTTTTGTGTTAAATAAATGTTTTTATATTGAAAAAAAATTTATCACAATATTCTTTTTATTAATATTATCAAAACATAGATTTTTATTCTAAATTAACCTCATTATTAATAATTTTTTCTATTAAAAAATTTATTAGTTTTAGAAGTTGTCACTCTGCAGAAATACAAAAGATTTTTTCGTAGATCAACCAGATAGATAAGCTGTCCCGAACCTCATCAAGTTTTAATTAAAAATATTTTATTTAGCCAAGAATAGCAGATTTTCTGATAAATCATCGAGGTTGTTCTCTGTTTGATACAAATAAACATTTATATATTATAATGTAAATGTAGAGATTCGTTTGTTATGGTATATCTATGATAAGGTAGTTATTACAACAAAATCGAATATACCTACATCAATCGGATATTTGAGGCCATAAGAAATAACAGATAAAATATTTCGAATTAAAGAGACTGACGAATAAGGTGAAACCTTCTAAACCAGCGATCTCCAACCTTAATATGTGCGTGAGATGATTTCGAATTTAAAAATCATCCTGTGAGCTACCATACTTGTTACAAAAAATTGACTTATTGCTTATACAATTTTATATATGAGCCGTTTATTTTGAAAGTGGCCTAAGTTCATTTTCCAAAAAAATCGAGTTAGCAACCTTAATAGTTACATTTTTACATGATGTTTTCATTCTGAAGCACCTTGATATTAATATATTTAAAATCATTAAGATTTTGTAACATGAAAATTTGCTGGTTAATGAAATTATATAAAATTTTATTTTGAAAGTGGCCTAACTCCATTTGTCAATTTTTTCGACTTACAAAAAGCATTACCATATCCCAAGTTGACTACCTCAGTAGCATATTTCAAACGCAATATGTATGTTTTAAATTTGAGTATTCCTAATTTTCAAAACGATAATGTTTATATGTACGTTTGGGGTGAAACTATTGCATCCAGAAGGTGCTCAAGAAATTGTTCCATGCATCCTAAAACACGTTAAAAATTTAATAAGTGAAAGACACATTATAGCTTACAGTGACATGTGCGCCGGAGCAAAATAGAAACATTAAAGTAGCTTTAATGTGGTTAAAGATTGTCCAAACTAAATTACTGTTCGTTCCCCAGGATTATTAAAAGATTATTAAAAAGTGTCGGAAAGGTAACAACTTTATTGTAAATTAAATGAGACAAGAAGATTGTGTATCAACAAAATTATTAGAAGGCGTAATTTTTAAAAGGGTAAAAAATTCTGATGGAGAATCAATAAATTGGTTAAAAATATGTTGGATGCGTTTTGTTAGAAATAAACGGTATAAAATTTTCTATAAGACATCAATGAGAATGAAAATTTTAAAGTCCTGGATTTATTACCACGTCGGGGTAGACCAAGAAAGTTCGAAAATATCGTGTTGACACCACTGTATAAAAATTTCAGACAAATTACAACAGCAAAATTCAAGGACATAATTGACCTATTACGATATATATATACCATCGGAACATCATGATTTCTTTAAATCACTTTCACACACACAAAATATAGATGAATAGTAAATTGTTTTGTAATAAATAAATTTATGTTTTTTATGTTTTGTACGTTATTGGTTAAAAAATGAATAGCATAAATTAAGTTTTCGAAGTGTTTTAAAGATATGTAAAATAAATTAAGTATTGTTTTTTTCAATTTGAAGCATCTTAAATTATGTTGAATGGACTTGGGCACCTTCAGATTTTATAATGAATCTGGATGTTAATTTTGAAAGTGGCCTAACTCCATTCTTGATAGGAAAAAGCATACTATTCACTTAATAATTGCCACTATTTTAATAGGAACTATAAATTTAACACCCTTAGATACACTTAAGAAGTATGACTCATTAGTATGCTATACATATATTTTTAAATTCATTGAAACGCAAACCCTTAAATATCTCGATTTGAAGATAAATGGAGTTAGGCCACTTTCAAAATAAACGGCTCATATATGTACAACCAAAAACCAAAGAAACCCACATAGAAAAAGATATTTTTACTTATTATCTATTAAAATGTTTCACCTAGAACCGACACCAAATTCTTTAAAGATTATAAAAACCAAATCTTTCAAAATATTTAAAATTATATAGTTAGGGTAGTAGTTTGGGGTGAGACGCCGTATTGTAGAAGATGTCCTGTCACGTGGTTCACCCACCCCCATGCGGTAAAAGAGCTAATCAGTAAGTTGGAATGAAGATGCGTGCCGAATGAGATTATACAAATAGTTTTTATTGATTAATTACAGTCTTAAGCTGTGTTTTTAAATGCTTTTGCCATCCTGATTGCTCTGGTAAGTACTCGAAATCATATCCAAACATACTTTACTTATTAATATTTGCCGTAGTTTTGATAGAAGAGAAATAACTTTTAGTGAGTTTGAAGTGTGGGCTTTCCATTAGTCACGTAATGACGCAGTGCTAGGCGGGCCACCGTCTTGTCCAATGCTTTGGGGGAAGACGGCGAACATTTTTTTGGGGTAAGATGCCCTATTTTTTGCGTTAGTGTAAGATGTTGGTTTGTATTACTATACATTTAAAATTAATTTTTGAAACTATTCCGATGGTTTCTTTCCAAAAATGCCGCGGACATACATAAGAAAGTTTAATCGAGGATCATGGAAAGAATATGACCTCCAAAAAGTTTTCACAAGCGGAAATATTGCTTAAAAGGATAAAAGAACATTAAAAAAGTAATGTTATTACATTTTAATAAACTGGAACACTTTGCATTTATTGCCCATAATGCATCTTACCCCAAAGGTATCGGTCATCTTACCCCAAAGGTATCGGTCATCTTACCCAAAGATTGAGCATCATTTTCGTTATTTTACAAATCTAACATTGGATTTTTTAAAAATATATTTTAGGACCTTCACCCCCAAACGGATACTGATTTGTGTGAGTAAGGGAAGGAGTAAGAAATTGAATTTTTTACTTAAACTCCACAGTCCCTGAGATGGAAATCGACCATCTTCCACAATGAATCACCCTGTCCTATAAGAAAATCTTAAATTTTTCCAAATTTTATTGCTAGAAACAAGCTATGACTTGTCTATATCGCTCTATAAATCTTATATATTGAGAGATCTTAGAAATGAATTAGTCTAAAGATTCCCAAATCATCTTTATTTATTCCTTTTTTGTATTATTAGTATTTTAATAGTTCTCCAGCGAGTACAATTTTTATTCGACTAAAACTTGTCAGGACTTGTGTTTGACATCCTTGAACTGGAAGATATACCAGGCAGGGACTTCAAACTTATCGGCACCCTTTTATTTAAATTATTTTTAAATTGAAAGGTTTTTTAAGTCACAAACTAATAAAAGACAATAATTTAAATCAATTATTATTATTTATTTTATTGATTCACCAAACAGTTCTTTAGTCTTAAAAATTTACATCTGATATAGGGTACAAAATAAAGAACTAAGTAGTAGTAGGTACTTATAAATAATTTTTCTTTTTTAATTGTATTTGAACATCCTAAAGATTTGAAAATTAATTCTCTCTATAGAAAAATATACATAAGTACTTTCACTTAATTAGATTATTGGCAAATAATGCGACTAATTGAATGATTATTATCTAATAGAATAATAAAAGTAGGCTTGATCAATTAATAAATTAACAATGCATTTTGGGTTCCTCTTTACAATATTCTTGCACAGAAGGAAGTAATTAGGCAATAGGTGGGGGCGTGTACTTGCGTTGGTGAAATTTCGCTTTTATTTTGTCAGACAAATCAATACCTATTGTTTATTTTTTATTCATCATCTGGGCATGAACAAAAAAATAAAGAGACATTGAGAAAGTGTGAAAGAGTTTTTGATTGAGTAAAGGGAAAAATGAAAGGCCTGGGCGGATTTCTTCATTCGATTGTTTCTCGATTATTCTAAAATCAAAACGTGCTTTTTTGTAAACAAAATTTGTTTATTTGTTTAAAGCTGTTTAGGTTAAGTTTCTGGTTGACTTATTAATATTTTTAAACACATTTATTGAACCAAATTTAGGGAACGCGGTGCTGGTTTACTGTGAAACATTGTTAAAATTAAATTAGGTTGGAGTTGGTGGTGTTTCACAAGGAGAAAAATTAAAATACAAAGATTTATTTTAGTTTACTCTATATATTTCGAGCTCTTAACTCATCGTAAGGAGAACATTGACTGAAGATAACACAAAAATAATGAAAAGAATTTATTTTAATATGATGGACAGTTATTTTGACTTAGTGTAAATATAAAAGAATTATCAGGGATGGGATGGCCTTAGAGCCGAAAGAACAGATGGAGCGGACAGAGGGGCTAAACTGGGAATAAAGAAAAGATATTTATACTTGAAAGTTGCCGAAAATTATGTATGTGCCATAAAGGAGGGCAATAAACTATGGAATGTGATGAGGATGCATAGTGAAAATTTCCATCTCTTATTTTCTATTTAAAAATAAAAAATAAAAATAAAAACCGCCCACCATACATCCTCATCACATTCCAATTCAAATTAAATATCATTGATTAAAATGTCAATTATTGGTGAAGTTTTGATGTCTGATTGTTCAAGATGTTTTGATTAAGGTAAATATATAGAGTAAACTAAAAAAAAACTTTGTATTTTAATTTTTCTCCTTGTGAAACAACACCAACTCCAACCTAATTTAATATTAACATTTATTGAAGTTTCTTTCGGGACCACTAACTTAAAGTTAGAAATTGATGAGACTAATACTTCGGTTTACGTTTCACCGTTTTACGGTGATTCGCTATAACTTTCTTTTAAAAATCAATTTATGAAAATTCAAAATTGTCTTAGAAAGGATTGCTCTTAATTAATAGGACATTGAAATAGAACTGGTAACATATAGTATGTTAGCCACACTTTTTAACTTATATGAAATTTTCATACTAATTTTTCCCTTTCGAATTGCTACACTGGAAATCAAAACTGTCAGAAATAAAAGAGTACATTAAGTAAAATAGTTTTACTTTTTGAATAGATCCCCAAAAAGCCTATTGTATCAATTTTATTATAGTGCTGAAGTTTTGATGAGTTGTTGGAGCATGATCAAAATTTGGATCGCTGTTCAAAGACAAGAAGAGGAGTTTTACACTCTAGTAGTTGTTATGAAAAAATCCTGACTCAAAGGCAACAAACAAAAAAACAATCAAATTTATTCCTTCTCCACACAATGGTCCAATAGATGGGCCAATGTCGATGGAAAAGCGACCTACTCAGTGTGCACGTTTTCCAACTCTCTTTGGTGTGTAGAAATATTTGCTCCAAAGGCCAACTATTGCTAATCTTATTGCCAGCGTCAACCAATATCGGCCAATACAAGTCAACTCCCAACACATTTGCGTTGGCTCGAATTGGCCCAAGTTGACCCAAAGCGTAGAGGAGGCATTAGTAGTTCCTTTATAAAAGTAATTTTTATTTATAAAACATATTAAGAATGAACTAAGGATGTAAACTGTATATAGTAGAATTATGCACATTTACATACCTAGTAATTAATAAAATTGACATTTAATTTTAATTTCTTTTTTAAAGTTACTAAAATCATATATTTCACTGTTAAATATAGTCTTAATGTGATTGTATTTGTGTTATATTTTTATTTAAAATTTGACAATTTAAAAATGTAATTACCCCGTTTTACGTTTGATTCACTTAACGCTTTTTAAATATTTAAATCTTTAAGTGAAATATTTAGCATGTTATATAATATAATTATGTCAGATGAGTCCATCATCTGGATTGCTATTTGGCACGTGAGGTCATTTCTTCATGGAGTGAATAAAATTGTTCTGATTAGTAGTAGGTACAACTTATCCCCGGATTCAGTAGAAGACACTCTACTGATTTTTCCAATAAAATCAAACTCTTCTTCTGAAGATAAATGAATTTTTTAATATAAGAATTCAAATTGCAAATAACCCAACTACGAAACTAGCTCTATAATTTTAGGTGATGTTTTTTAATTGTCTTATAAGTAATATTAAAAATATTAATAACTCTTATAAATTAGTGACAAAACATAACAGTTGCCTAATCTAAAATTATAGAGATATTTTAGGTTAGCAGACATTAATTTCTAAACTGAATGTATATTTTAATTATATGTCAGTAAAGTTGTGTTTAGCTTTTTGGGAATCGAACCTGAGTGCCAAAAATTGTAACCCGTGGCAATTGGCTACCCTGTGAGGTGAACCCTCTGAAATATTATCTACTACCTATATTACGCTGCATTCAAAGATTTAATTTTCATTTGTAAACTTTCTAAAATTAGTGATTCTAAAATATAGATTAGCAAAACGATGGTTGAGTGTTTCGAATTTCTTCAAAAATCTAAATGCAATGGAATATAAAAGTTCAAAAGGCCGATGGAAGAGGACTTTGAGAATTTCTAAGGGATCATGAAATTTTTCCATCCGAGTGCCTGTTATTTTTCATGGGTTCAAATCCAGATATTGTTGTAATAGTAAGCTAAACACTCAACAAACGAATTAAACTGGATGTCTATTTATAACAAACAGGTTCGATTCCTGAGAGGGTGAACACACCCTTCTGACATATTTGGTAATTAAAATATTAATTTCACCTCGGATCTTAGAATTTTTTAATTATTCTTTTTCATAGATTGAATTCAATGAATAGATTCTCTTTTATTGTCTCCTTCAATATATAAAAATTCTGCTACCCTCGGCACAAAAACTTTCAATTTAATAGATTCTCTTTTGAATTCAACCCAAGTATATAATAACTAAAATTAAAAAATCTATATTAATGAATTTGTTTCAAGAATATTTATTGCTTTTGTGATCTTTTGTTAATTCGAACATCGAAGGTGGTTGGTTTTAATATTTTCTATTATATTCAAGTATTCATAATTAAAGGCCGAAATTTTTTGGGTGTATCATCGCAAGTGCAGGGAGGGGCAAGCGTTGGTGTAGGTGTCGAATATCATATCACGCGGCCCCTAGAGAATAATAAGATGTTCCTGGGTTCGATCACCGTGGGAGTCCCCGCCCTGTCTGTCCTATTGTATTGTAATGCAGGGTTTCTGCCTCCCCACTGTCCTCCTGTCCGTTTGCTATTATAACTTATATGTTATTAGAGCCTCCCCCACCCCTCCCCCGAAAAAGAGATGATTTTATTAAAATGAACTATTGCTGACCTCTGACTGCTCCGTTTGCACGTGGGCACAAATAAAGAGATAAAAAAATACGGGAAGAGTCAGACTTATCGATCGGTATCATCTATTATTATAGCTCATTTTTTCCTGTCTTTCAATGGGTGTTTGAAGGCCTTCCCCGTCTTTCCATTCATGTTCCGGAAAAATATACACCCACTTCTCAGGTGGAGTAGAACAAGCACCGGTGACAAGCCCAATGACGCCCGCCCTCTCCCCGGATAAAATGGCTCTATTAAGAAATCGAATGATTTCTTTAATTATTTGAATGGAGGAGTCCAAATAAAAATTTCAAAATGACACGAATAAGATAATTTTAAACAAACCGGTACCCGACTCATTGGGTTGCACGAAATCTTTTTCTTTTATAAACAGTTGTCCTGAAATTGTAGGACGTTTCCAATCTGTCTATCTAAACTCTAACTAAATACCAAATTTCAAATTTTTAGATTTAATAAGTTTGAAATTTTCTGAAAAGTTCTGTGACTGTTTCCTAATAAACGACGTTTTTTGAAAATTTTCCTGAAAAACCCTAAAAATATGCAAGTTTTCAGAGCCGATTTCTGTCTTAAAAAGTTCGTTCTAGCGCTAAAATGTTCATACTTACTACTTACAAAAACAAAAAAAAATCATTAGATTTTAACGAGAGATTTCTGTTGAAATAAGTAGAAACCATGCGCGGATCCAGGGGGGGGGGGGGGCGATGGCGACGACCCCCCCCCCAAAGCATTGGAGATCAACATTTTTTATGTTTATTTAAATTTTTTTATAACATTAAATTTTAAAATTGAAAATAAAGTTCTATGTTGGGAGGGGGGGGGGGGGCGGCGTCAAAGGACTATTCCCTAAAAGAACGATTTTTCCCATCTCAATTAAAAATGTTGACAAAGGAAATGAATTTAAAAATATAATGCTCTTTTTATTTAGTATGAGATAGGATCCATTTTTCATTAAGGGGGGGGGAACTCAGTGACTGCCGACCGCCCCCCCCAAATTAGAGATCTGAATCCGCGCCTGGTAGAAACAAAGGAAAAAATTTACTTATTATATGGAGGAGTCTTAAACAGTTGTAACGTTGGTGTAATTTGGCTTAAAGTTTCTATTAATAAGCTACATAGTTTTAACTTTCGAGATCAATTCAGTTGCTATCAAAAAATTTACAAAAAGCATATCGAGTTTTGGAAAAGGTATTTTTTTTTACTTTCACTTACAAAAGGAAGCATGACAATAAAGTTGAAGTTCAATTTTCGAAGTCTTCTATCTCAAAAACAATAAAAGTATATTTCACTAGACAAACTCCAAGTGATAGTATTCAATGCCTTTAAGATATAGAAACTGAGTTTAGAAAAATAAAAAGCCTTTTTTGGTTGTCAGAACTAAAATTTACCCGAAAATTCAATGTTCGATATGTGTGTACGTGCACGGCTATATCTCAGTATCAGTAAGTCAAGCACTAACGAAATTTCAACCTCAAGTAAGGAATCAGCCAACGAAGATAAGATAAGCTTTGGGTAAAAATCGACATACACCTTGTACCCCTTTACAGTGGGTAATAAGTTCGGACAACGAACAATTTTTGAGAGTCATAAAAATTTAGGGTACAAAATATTTCTGCTTTCCCTTTCTCCCCTCTTTCTTTGATAACTATTCACTGACCACTCCCAAGTTACCTTTTCTCGAATATATATGGATATTAATTAATCCAATCTGGTAAGGGATTAATTAATATTAATATGATTGCTTGGATCCTGATGGTGGAGAGAGGAGGTCCAGCTATATATTGACCAATTTAGAACCCCGAAGCCACCATTTAATATATTTATATAATTTCTCCACCGATGGGGTCCTTAATTAAGGACCAATGTGCACTTGATATTAAATCTAGAGCCCACACATAATACAAACCATTTTATATTTGAGATAACAAGCCAATCTAATTTAATTTTCTAGCTCGAAACTAAATCGATAAATATCCATTAAAAATTAGTTTAGGAATAGAAACAAAAGCCGATATCAAAAGGGGTGCCGTGCGTAAGGGGATGGAGTACTTTAATCTTCCACTGTCTATCGAAATTAAAAAAATTAATAAATACATACAGCTGGCGGGGGACAGAGTCGAGTGGAGACGGATTGTTGCATCAAACCAGTCTTAGGACTGTATACTCAATGATGATGAATAAATACATAAATAATTATATAAAATCGTAGATAAAAAATGCGAAATTAAAAAATTCAACCATCAAACGAGTCTTCATAATCAATTTTATATAAAACTAGCTGCAAGGCCTGCCTGCCCCACCATCTCCAACCACTTCCCACCCCACTAACCCTCTCCCCAACCGCGGAACTTCTTCCCCGCCTCTGATCACGCCCCACCCCAGTAAACGTACCCTGACTATACAAAAAATAATTCAAGCGATAGCACTGCCATCTATTGGCAAATGATTCAAGCTTAACCTACGGACGGAACATTCTATTTTATTAATATAGATATAATAATAAATAGAGGAATCGTTCATAAGCCCATGCGGCTAAGTTATAAAACAACAACCGAGAATTTTTTTTAATTCCATCCCTATTAGTAAACATATTAAGAAGAAATTTAATAACACAAAAACTAAAGCAAAGAATAAATTTTTTCTATTCGACTTAATTTGTTGGATTAGAATTTTCGAAAATTTAGAAATTTTCGAAAGTGGACTTTTCCCTATTGGGTTCTGAGGCCGAGGTAACATAAATGCGATCATGAAAAGTTATAAATAAAAAAAATATAGTGAATTAATTACGTATGCCCGTGAACTAAACTGAAAATAATTCAAACGTCTCTTGGAATAATTAAATAATAATTGTAGCGACATTAATTTACAGACCTCAGTGTTATTTCTACTATAAATTGTATTCGTTAAATTTATTATTTTAATTTTTGTTGAAATTCTATCAATCTTCTTAAATAGAGGAAAAAATGAAAAACAAAAGTGTAATTATTTGAAAATTGGATTGTTTCTTGGTTTTTAGCAGAGCCTGGGAATCTTTGACCCATTTTGAAATTCCACACCGAAACTTGAGCCCCTCGGGGGGCTTTCTCTCGAGCTCCTATCATTAAAAATAAAAACAGCAATTGGAGTATGAAGGCTGAAGGGGTTCTTTTTGTTAATCGCTCACCGCGCTAGAAGCCATCTTCGATCAGCTAGTTATTAAATAATTCACAAGCAGTACACTTTTTTATGTTTAAAAACTACGAGATGTTGATTTAATAACAATTTATCATAAAGCTGTAAAATAAAAAAAACGAAACAAAAAAAGGAGTTCAATCTATTCTCTGAGCTCAATCATTAAAAAAGGTATTGAAAATGGAGTAAAATATCAGTTCAAAAACAAGACGTTAAAATAAAAAACTATAACAACCTGATAGGCTTTCATACGAATTCCAGTTAACCCTTTTTTAACAAACCAATATTAATTTAATAATCAAATTAAATTATAATTAATTAGCCCTAATTTTAAATAATTATAATGATTAATTTTTATAATAAAGGATGAATCAAAATTTTTTTGGTTGTTTCCAGTAATTTTCTATTTAATCAATTTAAGAGATTCAAATATTTCGAGAGCCTATGACCATGGTTCTTAAACCGTGCTCTGCAGAACGCGCGAAACTCCGTAAAGCCACTTCAAGTATTCGCGAAAAATCAAAAACACAATTAAAAATTGTTGCAAAAGAAAAATCACTACAATGTGAAATAATTTTTGTATCTTTTTTTTAATGAGATTGATGAGAGAAGGAGTTACACCAAATAGGTGCATCCCTAATATAGACATTAATAATATTATAACATAATTGCTATTAATAATGCCATGGTCACTGTGGGTCAGTGGATGGAGTTTTTAAAACATTAGTCCGGCAAAAAATATTTTTCTCTCCAAAAGTATACTACTTATGGTTTTATTTTGAATTCTAGTCAATAGCAGGATTATTCAGGATTGCGCATAAAATATGTAAATTTGTAGCCACAGCATCTCATTATTTAGAGCAGAGTAGCGATTTTCACCATTTTCAAAAAAATGCACAGGTATAACTCAAAAACTATCAGACTTTTATTAAAATTTTTCAAACCAGAAATAAAAAAAATATTTAAATCCAAAATCCTGAATAAAAAAACTAAAAAAAATTGCCATTTTAATCATAAATTACCTAGTTATTGTAATCTTTAACGAATTTGGTGTCGGTTCTAGGTGAAACATTTTAATAGATAATAAGTAAAAATATATTTTTCTAGGTGGGTTTCACAAATAAAACAAATATATGTTTTGAGTTTTTATCTCGATATATATTTCAAATAATAGTAACATCCTTAATAACCATTTAGAAGTTAATAAAAATACCATTATAGATTATATTTTATAATTTAAATAACCCGAAAAAATTATTTCCCATTCTCAAAATTTCTAATTTAATATTTTACTATTGTTTCTTTCAAGTTCTTAACCCCCCCCTCCCTTACCTTATTCTACTTCTTCCTTCCTTTATTTCTAAGCCCAGGGATAATTCTAAGCCCTTAGTTAAACTCCTTTGTTCATTTGTCTATTAATACAATGACCAATACTGAATTCTTTCCCCCTACCATGTACGTTCCTCCCAATTGAACTTCACTTATACATTTGTTTCCAATTTTATATTTAGTTTTCTTTTGTAACTCCTGATGATGGGCTCATAACCCGAAATATATATCGAGATAAAAACTCAAAACATATATTTGTTTTATTTGTGAAACCCACCTAGAAAAATATATTTTTACTTATTATCTACCTAGTTATTGATTTATTTTGATTATATAATGTAAAATTTTTAAATAATATTAATTTCAAATAGCGTTATTTAAATAATTCTCAAATTTAAAAACTAAAGATAGTTTTTAAGGAATTTGGTGTTGGTACTTGGTGAAACATTTTTTAAAATTATTGGATAAAAATACTTGGTAGGCTTCACTTAATGTGAAACCTACCAAGTATTTTTATCCAATAATTTTACTAAAGATAGTAATTTTATAGACATTTTGATTTTCAATATTTAACATATTCAAGAAAATAATAGAGTTATACAATTATTAATAACAACCAGTATTTATGGAGTGTGATTTTTTAAGGGAGATAAAATTTTTGGCCGTATTTTATTAACTCTAATATTTTTAAAATAACGTAAGGAACTTCGTTCTTGACGGGGGTCCCCCGACCGAACACGTTTTTCTTAGTAAATTATCAACTATCTTTTTTGATCAACAAAATCGAGAGAATTAGTATATTTTATCTGCAGCCCAGGACAATTTTATCCTTCAAATGTGGCCCGTGTAAGCCAAAAGGTTGGAGACCCCTGCTCTACAATATGTTTGTAGAGTTTAAACGATAGTACTTTTTCACTTTCAGTAAACGTTTTTGATTCTTTGCGAAACATTTAGAATTTGGGTCATATCCCTTTCTGGAGTAAACGATTCATATTATACTCGATATTATCTAAGATGCAACTAAATATTAAAATTTCAATATTAAGTATTGTTTAATTAAAATTATTTAGTACTTTTTGAGTACCATAAATGAACCGCAAAGCTAAATATTTTATTTCAATAATTTCTGACTGTCAATTCTTTTTTTTTTATTTTATTTAATGTCACCGGGAACAAAGCCCATTTAGACAGCACATAAGTAGAGTGTTAGTAGGGTTAGTGAGAGAGCCGAGTTTTCAGCCGGTAGAAATTTTTATTTGCCAGCTAGGATCGAACCCCGGACCTCCACTTCAACATCGTCATAATCGATCGATGCCGAAGCGAAGCCAGTGCGTTAGCTGACTGAGCTACCCGACTCCCCGACTGTCAATTCTACATGTCTAGAAATTTATTATTGAGTACTTATTTATTTTTGATGACTTTATAAAATCATTAATGAGCTTATAAATTTTTTTAATTCTTTAAATGTATTTTTTCGCTTCCTTTTCATCTTGTTTGGTAATTCTATTGTCGTGAGACATTAATGTTGGTTATTTTAATTTAACCCTTTTAGAGTAATTTTCTGCCGATGCTCTTATTCACGTTTTAACATTTCTCAACTCCCACCACATTTTAAAAATAAATATATATCGATTATAAAATTCTTTTCAATGATTATTTTTCAAAGGCGAGGGAGAAATTTTATTTGAAAGAAAGAAAGAATGAAAGAAAAAATCGCCCGTAGGCACTCGAATGGAATGAAAGAAAACCAAGAATGGAATTAAAATGATACAGGGAGGGACCACAATAAGAAGATAAAAAAAAAAAACATCTTGTAAAATTAAAATATTAAAATATTTTTCAGAAATGAATTGAAAATTTAATTTATTGTCTATATAATTAATACGTGGAATAGCACCTGGTGTACAGAGCGTTGTTCGGTAATTTTTTGCTTTAGTTAAAAGCGATTTATTAATATTATTTTTAATTTTAAACTCAGTCAAAAAGGGCGATTTTTATTTAGAACGAGAATTAAATAAATTTAAATAAAATTGAATATACTTTTTTTGCCAACTTATTGACCCGCACTGACCACCATCAAGGCATTGCTGCCTACAACGTTTTGAATTTAATTGCAATTGAAAATAATATTATGACCCTTTTAAGCCCGGAAGAATTAGAGACGATCCTACCAATCATCAGATTTTTTAAGAAAATGTAAATGACGTTCTAATAAACTATATTTAACCGACTTCAAAAAAGGAGGAGGTTGACAATTCGACTGATTTTTTGTGTGTCTATGTTACCTGATTTCTTCGACAATTATGAACCGATTTCGATGATTTTTTTATATTGGGTTCAGTCTACTTCCCGATAGGCCCCGTTTTTTTCCTTGGTATTGTACCTTTTTTGATATGTATGTTCAGACATAACTTCTTTATTTATAGTACGATTTGAATGATTCTTCTTTTATTGGAAAGGGGTTACCTCAGTTGGGGCCGCATATTAATTTGGTAAAGTTCTGATGATATGATCAATGACGAAATAACGTAAATCTCCAATTCATATGAGCAAATAATCTAAATTATAATAAATAAAATCTTTTATAAAAAAAACCATCTTAAAATGTTCATTTAAAACCCGCAAACGTTTCGAGAGAATTTCTATATTTATGAATTGATTTTTTTTTATCATTTTGTGATCCATTGGCCCGACCCTTTCTCTTACGAGATGAACACAAAATATTATCTTAAGTCACTATTAATAACATCATTAAAAAGAGAAAAATAAAAATTATTTTCATAAAAAAAACTTCAAAAAATTATATGCATCAAATATAAAATAAGAATAACTCAAAAATCAAATAAAATACACCAAAAGATATAAAATAATTATCTAATTTTGTTACAATTAAACGACGAAATTTTTACATGAAATCACTTTTTGAAGTCGGTGCTAAAAGCGAGCTTACTCGCCAAATGTACTAAGTAAAGATCCATCGAGTGCGATTCATTAAATGTATATGTTTGGCACCGACTTCAAAAAGTGATTTCATATAAAAATTTCGTCGTTTAATTGTAACTTAATTAGATAATTATTTTATACCTTTTAGTGTATTTTATTTTATTTTTGAGTTATTCTTATTTTATATTTGATACATTTAATTTTTTTCAAGTCGATTTTATTTTTAATTTACCATACTTACCAGGCGCAAGGGTTACCATGATCATGAAGATGATTCCCTCAGGGCGAGACCTGTCCATTCCACTTCGGACGGGTTGACTCCGTGCGATTGCCCCAAATGTGGGCAACTCGGGCGCGCAATTGGTAAATGGTCAAGAATTGTAATCGTCCATGAAAAAAGTGTTTTTTTTCCTTCTTTTTTTCGAAATATCTCAAAAACGGCTGAAACTATTTTGATTAAAAAATTAAGCTAAACCATGGCATTTCACTCTACAAAAAGCTCTAATAACTGACCATCAAAAAAATTATATTTTCCGAGATAATAATTGTTTTGTCATAATGTCTGTTAGTCTGTCTGTTAGAATGTGCGTTACCAAATTTTTGTGGACGAGCTAGCCCAAAAACTAGTGTGAATATCGAAACCAAATTTCACATGTAGTTTTGGTCTATCGAGATTAAGAGCTGATTAGATTTTGGTCCATATCGACCAGAAATTGGTGGAGGGGGTTTAAAAATAAAAAATCTAGGCCGTTTGTGTTTTGTATACATAATCAGTGGACCCCCAGAAGTCTAAAAATTCAAAAACTAACCCCCCACATGATTATAAATAATTTTATTGGCTAGGTTGGTAAAGTCAAGTGGATGGCCACATCAGAACAAGTGAGCTTATTTTTTATAAAAATTATTTTGTCTTCAATAGAAACTACCTGTAATTAAATAAATTTCCTAATTTTAATATTTATTAATATAAACTATTAGTTGGTTTTAAAAAATAATAAACCATTTAATTAATAATAGGTAATTGAAAAAATATAATTATAAATTTTGATTCACACACACGAAAAGCTGTGAATAATTAGTTTCATTAAGAAAAAAACAATCATATTTAAAGTTACCTGAAGATGAGACCCTAACAGACCGAAATGTCAACACAAAAACCCACTAATCCGTGATTTTCATCGAAATAATTAGAGCAATTTTAGAGAAACTAATTCTATATATAGATATACAAGAATTGCTCAATTAATACAAGTTAAGAAATTTCTTAAGAGATCCCAAGAGATTTATTTTATTTAATTTCAAGCTGTTATGGTTAAAATATAAGAGTTCGAATTGCCCATAGAAATAAACTACTTTAAATTTCTAAGAAAATCACATGAGGTTGTCATTTATTAGAACTGAGATGAAATCGATTTTTTATTTTACCATACAGGGTATGGTCGAGTATTGTAATCGTGCATGAAAAAAGTGTTGTTTTTTTTCCTTCTTTTTTATCTCAAAAACGGCTGAAACTATTTTGATTAAAAAAAATTGGGCGAAACCATGCCTTTTCGGTCTAAAAAAAAACTCTAATAAGTAAACATCGAAAAAATGATATTTTTCGAGAAAATAACTGTTTTTTCAAAATGTCTGTTAGTCTGTGCGTTACCAAATTTTTGTGGACGAGCTAGCTCAAAAACTAGTGTGAATATCAAAACCAAATTTGACACGTAGTTTTGGTGAATTGAGAGCTGATTAGATTTTAGTGCATATCGAGCCAAAATTAAGGGGGAGGGGGGGTTAAAATTTAAAATTATAATATTTTCAAACTAAAAAAACAAGAAAAATGAAATAATAATACTATAAAATGAACCTATAATAACCAAATTTTGAATACATAATCAGGAGGCCCCCAGAACATTAAAAATGCAAAAACAAACCCCCCAAAATGTGCTGGGTCTAAAAATGAAAATCTAGGCCTTTGGACCAAACTCAACCATAAGTGTATGGTAAAGTCAAGTGATTGGCCACATAAGAAAGTGTCAATTTATCTTTTAATTATGTCAAGAGATTTGTCTTTACCTCCCTCTGGAATCGAACCCAAGTCTCAAAATAAGTAATCCGGACCAATGGGCTACCCTGTGAGGTGAGCCCCTCTGACATATAATGTATCGCGTTAAATATTTCATTCTAAGATTTAAATTTACTCTATATGTAAGTTTTCATTCATAAAGAGAAATAACTGAACTTAATGAAAAGTACCTGGAGGCTCCGACTGATGCTCGGTAACTTCTTCCTTCAGTTAAAACCCTTTATTTTATTATTATTTTTAATTTAAAATTCTGATAAAAAGGTCGATTTTTATTTGAGAGCCGTTTTCAAATTAAAAAAAATACAAATATATATAGTATCCGCCCACTGTACCCCCACCCCGCTTGACCCCACCCCCGAAACCTCGCCCTGCCCCCGGATCCCCCACCACTGCACCCCACTTCCTGCACCTGTTTTGATTCAACCATATGATTATTTTTATTCATCCAATTGTTAATAAATAAAACCTATCAAAATTTATTGTTTTTTCAGACAATTGATTATTGCGAAATTTATTTTAAAATAAATTCTTGATTATTTTTTATTCTATTAAATAAATAAAGTTCTATATAAAAACAATTATAAAACGTTTATTAATATTTCTAACGTTTAGGTTGAACAAAATATGTTAAAATCTACAATCACAATACTTCTTCAAGGCCTTTTAGAACAATGAATTAAGGCAACCCATTGTCTGCCTGGGTACAAAAGGAAAAGGGAAACCTTTTTTAAAACCCTAAGAATGGGATTTGTCTACCTGAGAATAATTAATTTGATTACGAAAAAACCCATCAAAAACAATTTTGTCGAATGTGAGACCGTGACAGATCGAATTGCCATCCCGAAAACCCCCTAACCCGTGAATTTCATCAAAATCGGTAGAGTCGTTTTCAAAATAGAACCAAGATACAAATATATAAACAAATAAATATACAATTTTTCCTCGCTTAATAAAAGTAGATAGATAAACATATATATAGCCGATCAGACGAGTGGGTACAGTCAAATATATTCTCCTTCTGTTCCTCCACGTTACTCGTCTTAAACTGAAATTAAAACGACAAAGAAAGAAAGATAGAAAAAAATACGCTGAATATCTAAAAAGCTCAGTTAAGTTGGTTGAAAAGCCGAATATGATTAAAAAGTCATCTGAGAAAGAGATGGTGTTCATGATAATCTCCTTAAACACAAGAGAGTCATTAATAACCCCCACTCTCTGCTCGAAATCATTAACCAATAGGTAGAGAGATCATCAGGGGTGTCAAACAAGACTTTTCTTGTCAGCCTCTGGGCTCAATTAACCAATATTTAAAAGTCATTTGTTAAAAATACCAGATTTCATAATTAGCAACCATACCAGACCTCGAAACAGATTCCCATTAAAATTCTCAAATTATTATACTCATATTTTTGGTTAATTT
This sequence comes from Forficula auricularia, assembly GCA_024734495.1. Classification (NCBI taxonomy): domain Eukaryota; kingdom Metazoa; phylum Arthropoda; class Insecta; order Dermaptera; family Forficulidae; genus Forficula; species Forficula auricularia. The sequence continues at coordinate 203,588 of JALMQS010000056.1, forward strand.
GTGTTGAAAGTAGCAGAGAGGATTCTTAAGGACAAATGAATCAGGTTGTCCTCTGCTTGATGCAAATAAACATATAAATATATATTATGAATATAAATATGTATGGTATATTAGGGAGGGTCGAAATAACTGAAATTTTTTTCGAAAACACTCTAGGGCGGAAAATTTGCCTATTGTAATAAGAAGAAAAACGGCATAAAAAATTAAAATTGGTTAACATCTTCCGCTCGAGGATCTAACTTTATACTTATGAAAGATTGCAAAAATCACTATATTTTTCTATTAGTTAAATTTTTTAAATAATCACACTAGTTTTTTATGCTTGCTTTATGGTTTACATAACCTAAATAAATTAAATTCTGATCAATAATATACTTTTTTACGTTTGCGCAACATCTTAGATAAATTCTAATTTAAGATGTTGCGCGAACGTAAAAAGTATATTATTGATCAGAATTTAATTTATTTAGGTTATGTAAACCATAAAACTAGTGTGATTATTTAAAAAATTTGAACTAAAGAAAAATATAGTGATTTTTGCAATTTTTTATAAGTTTAAATTTCGATGCGCGAGCGGAAGATGTTAACCGATTTTAATTATCTTTATGCCGTTTTTCTTCTTATTACAATAGACAACTTTTCTGCGCTAAAGTGTTTTCGAAAAAAATTTCAGTTTTTTTGACCTACCTTAATGTAAATATATAATTTATTTGATAGAGATTATATGTAGTTTCAAAATGACCTTCAACACCGGTCTTTTTAATTTTAAATATTTTATTTATTATTTTTCATGGGTTCAAATAGCCGATCGGATAGAGAAACAGTGAAATTAAGAACTATAATTAACTAGTTTGTTGATATATTAACCAAAAGATTTGCCTTTTATTTTTTATTTATGTATTTTCGATAAAAGATAAAGTTTTCATACTGAGAGTTGGGTGTTTTGAGTATAATATGAAGTAATATTAATATGACTTACTTATAGGTACTTATTAATGTATTAATGATGTATCACAATTAATTAGAGTTTAGTCGATTTGCTCTTACCTTGAAGAATAGCTGAGAGTCGCGTCTGAACTGGTCGATTTCCACGACTCAAAAGAATAAAATGCTTTTTTTAATTCCGATTTTCTTGATCGCATTTCTCTAGGTGAGCTCGATTTTCTAAATCAGAAAATATATAAAGAATATTTTTATTTAAAAAAAAAGGAAAGTAAAAGATAAATGAAAATAAATTTAACATGAAAGTTTTAATTCAATTTTTTTTTCTAATTATTATTACATAGAGACCTTCACCCGCTTTTAGGCAAGATTGTTGCTATATATTTTTATTATTTTGAGGTGTTTGGAGGAGGAAAAGGTGAGACTGGAAGCTGGAATATATAGAAAATTGTGAAAATAAAATAATTTATATTAATAATATTTATTGATTTTTTTCAATTTAAGGAGGAAAATCCCCCCCCCCATCTCCCTCCTTGCTACAAATGTTCATGTTTTCGAAATTTTCACCTCTCTAGCCCTCAGAAGAAATTAAAATAATCCTTTGCCCCTCTCCAAATCAAATTCATGGCCATAAAATTATCGAAAAGTGATAAACATACGATTGGGGGGAGGTGTGTTCCCAAAAATTGGTGGGTGATGGGGGAAAACTTAACTCATATTCGGATTCAGGAGGTGATTTTACACAAGAATCAGAAGAAATGGTGTCAGATGTCGAAATTTTTTTGTAGAGCACTGTTATTATTACATAGCATAAAACCAAAAATATATTTAAAAAAAAAAATTTAAATAATAGAATACCCTTTAAGAGTCTTGCAATTCATAAATTCGTTTTATTGTTATAACAAGTAGCAGAGAGTAGAGTATATAGCGAAGCAGGTAACATAATAAATGATCTAATTAAAAAGACTGATAATAATGGTCACCCCTTCTAAGCTATAGTCTCTAACAAATAAATTTTATGTTATATGTATATAACTTTTCAGAACAAACATCATAGTAGAGGGAAAGTGGAAAAACGTTTCTACGGTGGTCCATGACCATATAGTAGTATCCGAGGGATGAACCGCGACCTAATATCGTGTACACCTACTTCCACTTCCGCTTTCATTTCCAATAGATGAAGGGGCATTATCTAATGAATTCCAAAATAATTCCACATGATTCCAAAGACGTGTACACCTAATTCCAATCGCGGTTCATCCCTCGGTAGTATCTATATCATCCAGGGTGGCAAGAGAATGCTTTGTAGGCCATTTTCTACAAATTAAAATGTTTTTTAAAAGATATTTTTGGATTACTATGACAGGCTAAGTAAAATATAATAAATTTCAAATATTATTACTACTTACTAAGAAAGATTCTAAATTTAAAGTCAAAATTGCAAAGTCTTTAGTAAAATTAATTTTATATTGCTTATCAGAGGGGTTCATCCCCTCAGGAGTTGAACCTGAGAACCACAATTATTAAATTTATTTATTTTACACTCAAATATAGTGATATAAAAACTAAGTAAAACATATTCGAACAATTTTTAAATCAACAACATAAAAATACACAATATACTACCTACTATATTTACACATATACAAGTATTCGTTTAATTAAATAAATATATAGTTTAACAATTTAGTTTCATTAATACTATGTATTTACTATCACAGTAACTAGGTTTTTTTAAGAGGCAAATAATCTTGTATAATTTCAAATATTTCAAAATCACCTAGTATATTGTGATAATTGAAAATAGCAGTAGTTTTAGAATTTTATTTTAAAATGTACAATATTAAATAATTAAAGTAATAAATCTTATATAATAGTAAATCTTTCCTTGATGGGGACCCTCTTTGTAATTTAATTTTACAAAAAGTGAAAAGAAACAGAAGGACCTTTTTTCTCTCTCCTCACTTACTCGTTGTCTGATCTGCTAATTTTCAGTTAAACGTTTTTTTTTTTTTTTAGTAAGGTAATATGTTAATGTCTCAGCCGAGAGTCTCCTTTCTCTCTCTCTTCAGGCGAAATCTAATGTGGGAACCGTTTAAATGAAATCAAGACAGAGAGATAAAAAAAAAGAAACGAGAGCAAGCTGTTTAAAATAAATTAATCTATTATTTAAAAGATATTGAATTCTTGAGGAGTGTTTCGAGTAGCTGAGCAAAAAAAAGAAGAATGGGAGCGTGTCTGGTTGCATTTCGAAATCTTAGAATAAAACGAATACGAGTATCATGTAGCAATTCACAAATGAACACTTTTTTATTAATAGTGATTTAAAAACAGGTCGTTTTGGTTAAATATGACAGAAAATATTCCGAAGAACCAGTCAGTTAGCCTTTTGTCCAACCCCTTTTAGTTACCTTTTACGACAAGCAGGGATACTGTGGAGTGTGGAGCTATTCTATCTCCGACAAACTCGATACTCCCACAGCGAATTTTCGTAAAATTGCAATTTTAAATTTGATTCAAAGGTTTAGCTTGTAATTTAAATTTGGATGTGAAATTTCACCTATTATATTCTATAATCTATCAAAGGCTCAATTGAAAAGTTTCTATTTTGCTGAGAGTAGAAGAGTTGTTGAATTATAAAGAGAAACAAAGAGGTTGTCCTCTGATTGATGCAAATAAACATACACACAAATCCAAAGCTTATTATATAAGCATTATATGGTTTTCTGCGTTCATTTAATTTTAAGTTTTGAAGCAAAAACGAATTAAGAGTCCATTCATATAATACGTCCCGCGAAATTTCCTTTTTGAACCCCCTTCGTCATGCTGCATAACATTTTCTGGAACCCCTCTAACAAATATAAGGTCACAAAAGCTAGATCCCTGTATAAAAAAATTGAAAAAACCAAAAAGTTAAGAAAAAATTCAAAATAAAATTGATGAACTGCGAACGTCACAATTTTTTAGACCCCTCTCCTCCAGATAATGTTAAATTATAGGTACAATTTGTCAATTATAGGTGCAATTTGTAAAACAATTCAAATTTAATTCTTATATATGAATCCAAAAGAAGTCTGAGGAAGTTCGAATAAACGGGCGAAACGTTGTGATTGGATATTAAAACCATAAAATTCATGATTGTTTGGTCCTTTATCCCCTGATTCTCATATTGATTATATATACCCTATATTTATTTATTTTCCATCTCCAGTAGCTATTATTATATTTTACCACTTGCACCAGTGGTGTGCAGTCCATGATTGCAATGGATGCTGCGCATCCCTAAAATTTCAAAGCGTCAAGAGAATTTTCATACTGTGTTACAAAAAATCTAATCTAAATTTGAAATATATCACAAAATTCTGCGTTTATTTATTTTACAAAAAAGTGTGTGTGTGTGATTTCTATATTTGTCGAAAGACAATTACAAAAGTCTTTCCCGGTAGTATAAGTCATATTATGTTCCTAGCCTTCTGTATCAAGGTGAGAATCTTGGAAAGCTGTATGGTAGGGTTGCCCATGTATTATCGATAGGGCTTCTTTTTTAGACATACCGTGGACCTTGAAACTTTCGTTGTGTTTCAAAAGATTAGGTGTACTATATTGTAAATACAGTGAACCCCCCTCAAATCCGAACTAATTGGGGCTGTAGCCTGTTCGGATTTCAATGTGTTCGGATTAGCCGAAAGCAGCTTAGACAAGTGAAGATAACCGATATCAAGTGAAAAATTAAGTGATATTTTGTGTGTTTCTATTATTATTTCATTGTTTTTGCAAAGTGATTAACCTAAAGAATTTCAATACACCAACTTTTACCATTTTTCAATCCTGGATTACATAAAAGTATGTAGACACATTTACACTTTGTTAGGTATGCTAACTGTACTTGTTTGTTAAATTTTCAACTAATTATGTAAAATAACGTTATAATGTAATATAGAATATATATATATATATATAAAATATACTAAATAAATAAGTTTCTTTTTTTGCGTTCGGATTTGAGGGGTTTCACTGTAATCGGTGTCCTCTCGTAATTTATTTAATTCAAAACTCTCCTCTCTCTCTATAGTTCGTTTCGAAATTCCCCACGTATATTCGAAAAATAAAATTAAAATAACATTTTAAAAATTGAAGGATTATATTTTGAAATGTCACCACCCGCTACTGTTGCATACATATCGCAATCGCCGAGACAACAAACAATCCTAACAAAATATGCGAATATCATGGTGTTAAAATTTCTCAACTGTTTATCACCTTTGAAAAATATAAATAGTTCTTTTTTCCTAATGAAATCAATTGATAGTTGACAACTTGTATATTTCTACAATGTCATGTTAGCTACTCGTTTCGTTTCTACCGAAGCTACTTACAATCGCGAAGAACGTTCTGGAATTCCTCTACTGATAGATATCTAGCAAGAGCATCTCTCATTTTTTCCAACAACTGTAAGTTTCAGATAGATAACATCTCTAGTGCAGAGTTGGTCAACTATTGTATATGCAACTCATATTTCAACGCTTATTTGTTTCTTTTTCTCGTTTTAGGATAAATCATAAGGAATGCATAAGGATTGCTTCACATGAAGAAACACATTCTTGCATGTCATCCACCGACCTTCCAGTTCAAACCATTAAGTTACAGGAAATGTTCGTTCAAAAAATGCAATTTCGGAAATGGAGAAAGGGACATTAAAAATAAATTAGATTTTATAGTGGATAATTTTTATTAATTTAGATCTCGAATATAAACCGTTAAATTAATAAAAAAAAGAGTATAATTACTACATATTATTCATTTTTAACTGAGTCATCACTACAAAAATATTCTTATTTTATCATTCAAAGTAAAGTATTCTAATAGGGGTAAAAAAAGAAATTTTTAAAAAATATTTAAGAAGAATTTTAAAAGCACCTTTAATTGTTTTCTATAGTGTGCGTTCAACCTCAAGTACCAATAACAATATTTTCCCAACATTTTCTATTTAGTACTTTTCGTTTGACTTGAATGCTGATTAGATTGCTGTCGAAATCGGAACACGCAATTAGATGCTTAGTCTTGACTTTTTTTTAATAACACAGGTCTGGGATAAAATTTTTTTAATAAATTTATATGATTCTTATAAAGTTGAACCCGAAAATAAATTTCATTTTGCATATCCCACAATAAATTTTTTTACCAAGCAAATATTAATAACGTTAAAGTATAAAATTAGAATTATTTTAATGATATCTACTTATCAGCACAAATAAGAAAAAGATGAAAATATCATACTAAAATCTTTTTGAATAAGTTTATGGGGTTTGAAGAGTGAAAAACGAGAGTATGCCCCAATGGTTTTTAAAAATACATCTGTGTTTTTTTAGAATTTTTTTTAAAATCATATATAATTTCGGTGCAGAGAAAATAAAAAACAAAATATTAAAATTTCAATTTTTTACTAATTTATGAGTGTTTGAAGAGGGAGAAAAACTTGAAAATTGCAAAATGCCCCCAAAAATTACGATATCATAGAAGTGTTTTAGATGTCAATTTCTACTCTTTTTGGGAATCAAAATATTACTCAATAATATGAACAACTTTTCAAAAATTAAATTTCGAAGATCTCTGTAATTAATATCTCTTAAAATGTCAATTTTACTTTATTATGTCTCTTCCGCCTTGGTTTCTGTTGCACCTGCATAATTGCGGCACGGAAACCTAAGTATTTTTCTATAGTACTAAATTTGACCTCTTAACTGTAGTGGCGCCACTAGCCGACAGCTAGAGTGAGTTCAGCTACCATCGTGTAGGCGGAGGATCAAGCCTGCACTGGTCAGTTAAATAACCATCGCTGACATGATAATTAAAAGGCGCATTAACAACGGGCTTTTCTACACTATTTTCCCATTAAGATCCTTTCAAAAATGACCACAAAAGGACTCAAGATGGGAATTCTTGATTGAAAGAATTTTCATAAAGAGAAACAGAGGTTGTCCTCTGCTTCATGCAAATCAACATACACACATATATATCGAAATTAAATGTCTGTATATATATTATTTATTTAAAGTTCACACATAATTATAATTAATCATGTGTGATTTAAATAAAAATTCAAACTTTAATTAAATTAATCACAAAAATAAAAGCTTCAACAGCTTCATTACTAATATTATTTATTTGAAATCTACCAAGTATTTTTTATTCAATAATTTTAAAAAATATTTCACCAAGTACCAACACCAAATTCCTTAAAAACTAATATTTATTTGTTTGAGACTAAAATTTCGAAAGAATTTTCAATATCCATACGATACTGACCCTATGAAAAATAATGTTTATAATTAAAAAAGACAGATGATGAAGCCAAGTCTTCTAAATTATAGTCTCAAACAAATAAATAATATATATATACAGATATATAATTTAAATATATATGTGTGTATGTTTATTTGCATCAAGCAGAGGACAACCTCTTTGTTTCTCTTTATGAATCAACAGCTCTGCTACTCTCGGCAAAATAAAAACTTCTCAATTGAAAGAATATTGTTTTTTTAATAAGAAATTTTTGAGTTATAACAAAATTTTTGAAAAAGATTTTAATTTAATTTGTCTTTTATATTCAAATTAGAAATACTTAGTCATCCATTGTCATTCAATTTTTAAAAATTTTCACAAATCGAAACTCTCAAATATTATAAAAAATATTATAAAAAATTTTAATATAATTTCGGCATTTGTCATTTATTATATTCAAATTAGGAATAGTCGTTGCATTGCCATTGGATTTTTGAAAATTTTCAGAAATTGAAACCCCTAAAATATATGGTTTAATTGTGTGTTTAGAAATAAGTGAACGTGGAATTTTTTAATAATGAAGATCGATTCTTTGAGTGAAAATAAGTTATAACTCGGTGGACAAACCAAGTGCCCGAATTGCATTTTTTGGCAATCAGGTTCAATTCCCGAAAGAGTGAAACACCTCGTCTGACATTATAAAAATTATCCATAACACCTCGGAATTAGTAGTTGACCATCTATCTTGATTTTCTATAGAAATTAACAAAATTTCGGCAAAACGAAGTTTCTAAGACATTTTTTTTAGAGATTATGGGTACCGGAATTAAGGCAGGCACACAGATGGTTGAAAATTATTTTTCTTCACTTTTCAGATATTTTTAAACACAAAGAGCAAATGTTTTTTTTTTATGTATTAAATGTTAGGCCCTGCAGGCTGGCTTAAAAAGCGAGTTCACAAGCCGGACCTGTAGACTCGGCAAGTATTGGACAAAAGCACCACAGGATATGAACCACTAATTGCGTGTCAAATTATCTAAAATGAGAAATTTTTGATAATTTCTTAATTTTCTTCTACTTTGAAACCTTCTAAGTCACAAATTATTAGCTATTAGGAACCTTGGTAAGGGCGTGGCTTAATTTATTAAAAGACTACGATGGCTAGTTTCAATTTAGAATTCAGATTGCGTATCGGAATTCTCATTTTCCCAATAGAAATTGTAGGGAATTTAATCCTTTACAAAATTTAAAATAAAGTAAAGAAAATTTTTTGAAACTTTTTAAAATTTTAGATAGGATTCACAAAAATATTTTTTCTTTTCTTTACTTTATTTAAAATGTTTCACCAAGAACCCACACCATTCTCCCCTAACAAAATTGATAATAGCTATTTTTGGCCTAAAACTTATTGGTAAAGGACAATTTCAAAAACTTATTTTCAGCGTCTTCTATAGAAAATTACAGAACGACTGGGAATCATTGAAGTTCTAAAATTTGCAATTTTCATTAGGAATATTAAACATTTCTTAAATTCAGAACTACTCGATCTTTTGCAAGGTAAAAGTCCTTTTTAACTACCCATTATTGACAGGACTAGGTAGAATAGATGATCTTTGTTTAGCTTTAGAAGGATTATATTTTTAAATAAGTGGTCTGATTCCTGGAGAGGGGAGATTTCACGTGTTGTGGTGCATTAAGCAATGGAGGCCGCCGGTCACTCATCAGCAGCCGAAAGCCGAAACGCTCCAGGGGGCCACGAAGGCCCCGAGGGCGGAGCCCCTTGCCATCCCACACACTTCTCGAGGGGGCCCTCTCACTCGCTTTAGTTTAGGCTTGAGATCCCCTTCAAGGCATTCATCCAGACCAAAACCAAAACGACATTCACATTCGCTCAAGCAACGTTCCTCTAAAGGCAATTTTCAAAACAGTTCTCACCATTCTCGATCTAGAATTTTTTTTTATTTCAGATTATTCATCAAATCCTATAATCATCTCTCATGTGAACTATTATCGAAATGACAGCAAAAAATAGATCTATGTTTTCTCAACTTTAGATAAAAAAAATGGCACTTAAATTTATATGAATTGGAGGAAAAAGTTAAAATATTCCCAAGACTTCGTACGCTCTCTGTGAATTTCGGTGATTTGGTAATTTTCTTTAGCTAAGAAATATAGAAATATAACATTTAACACAAAATTGCTGATTAATAACCAGATACCGGACATTTAGTTTGCTTGCTTTTTTAACCAACCTAATTAATATTTAGACGCAATTAAATAAATTAATCCCATTTTTTTATTTTCCATTTTTGTGGATAAATGCATATATTTGAATATTTTGATAAAACAACAAGGCAGAAGAAGCAGAGGGCGACCTAGAATAGATAGAAAGATGACACGTAATCAACTAATGTCTATTCGTTTTTTTTCTATTAACTGATAGAAGAAGACGAAAAATAAGAAGATTAAGAAGAAGAACAAAAAATATTTTTATTTTGATTAAAATAAAATTTAATTTAACACACAAAATCAGATCAATTATTTGTATTAAAAATGAATACAATTTAGTAGAACTAACTTTCTAAGAGCTGCCATTCTCGAGTTATTATGGATATCGATATCTTCTCAAAAATATCATCTGAAAAATGGATTTTTTAACCTCTGAGACATGTCTAAGAATAAACAGAATGTTAAGACTTATAAATGCTAATATTATCAATTTATTAAAAATTGAAAATATTAAAATGTAAAAAAAACAACTTAATATGTGATGGTGTCAGGAAATCTTCACATTAATATCTTTACCTGGTCAAAATCGAGCTAAAGGAATCTCCTGTTTTTAGAGAAACAACTGAACAAAATGCTATTTGACAAGGCAGACAATTCCAAAAATTGACTCAGTTATGAATTTTTCAATATTTAGAAGTAAAAAACTTAGTTATGAATTATTAGTTATGAGTTAGAGCCGTTTAAATTTTGAAAAATTTTAAGCAGGAAAAAATGAGGCATTTTTTCCATTTTTACCCTCGTTATTATTCTATTCCAAATGAGAATTTGATGACGAATTCAAATTTGTAATCAAAAATTATATCCACATTTAACTCACATTTTGCCAATCCTGAAAAAACTGGCAGGTGAAGATAAGAGCCTTTTCCCTGACACCATCACATAACAAACGTTCTCATCGTTGTTTGTTACGTGACCAACTTGCTATAACAACAGAACAGATTTATTCAATCGGGTATGTGAACCCTTGAGAAATAACAAATAAAATATTTCTACTTAAATTAATACTGATGATAAATGTCAAACCTTCGAAATTATAGTCTCTAAGAATTAAATTATATTTATATGTATATGCACAGGGTGGGGGGGGGGGATTTGATACGGAAGAAGATTGCAGGCTTTGCAAACTGATGGTGAGGAGGACTTGTACCACGTGCTGATCGAGTGTCCTATGTACCAAGAATGTAGCATGCGCGGATCCAGGAGGGCGACCGCCCCCCCCCAAAGCATTGAAGATCAACATTTTTTATGTTTATTTAATTTTTTTATATAATATTAAATTTTAAAATTGAAAATAAAGTTCTATTTGGGGGGGGGGTGGCGGCGTCTCTGACCCCCCCCCCCGCTTGGACAATTCGATCGCGACACACTTTCGAGATAAAAAGCAGATCTTATATACATCGGCCACCCCTGAACTGTATAGTTCAATTGAATTAGTTCCATATAATGAAGGAACTATAAAAGAACTATTCCCTAAAAAGAACGATTTTTCCCATTTCTATTAAAAATGTTGACAAAGGAAATGAATGTAAAAATATAATGCTCTTTTTATTTAGTTTGCGATAGGATCCATTTTTCATTAAGGGGGGGGGGTAAAACTCAGTAGCTTTCGACCGCCCCCCCCCCCCCAAATCAGAGGTCTGGATCCGCGCCTGGAATGTAGGGAGCGAGTTTTGGGAAATGTATCGAGAGGAGAAATTATTAATATTTTGGAAACTGGTGACACAAACGTTATGTATAAAATTTTAAATTTTATCAAAGGAATTTAAACAATTAAGAATCCAATCTTAGAATGAAAATCGTAATTACAGTAGAGTCTCACTAATCCGGCACTATTAAAATCTAAGGGGTTCCGGATTATTGGAATGTTCGGATTACTGGATTGTACATGCTATTGTGATAGATTTTGAGGTTAGACTGATACTTCAGATTTTTAGTTTTCGTTTCTTTCATGGATATACAATATTTTTGTTTCTCGCCTTTGTTGATTGTATTCTAAAAATCTGTGATTGTAATCTGAGTTTAATTTTTGTATAAGGTTTACTGGAAACCTATCAAAATTTTCGTTTTTGCCTATATGATTTAATCTAATAATTATTATTAATTGATGAGTTAAAACTTTATGCTGCTAAAAATTTTGTAATCCTTGTATAAACCATTGGAGACAGTTATTTGTGTATTGTAGTTGTTTATGTACAGTGTAACATCTATATCTCAATCAATATGTACAAAAATGTTTATGTTTATTTGTATCAAGCAGAAGAGAACCTCAGTGATTTCTCTTTATAAGGAATATCAATTGTTTACTTCCACAAATCACATTTTGTTCCCGAGCGAAGCGGAATTGCAAGCCTGGGTGTAATCTAGGCCATTTACTTGCACCATTCTTATTGTTTTTTATTTTTATTTAATCTTCGCAATAACTCCATATAATTATATTCTTTATATGGACTTAACTTACATAAATCAATAAACAAATAAATAAATTTTACCTTACTCAGAAAACGCAGAGGTACAATCAACTAACTTCATCTAAGATATCTTCATTCGATTTTTTTATTAACACTTCCATTTAACTATTGATTATTGACCATTTCTAAATATTTATAAACCTGACATTTTAATCACACCGTATACCCAAACAATTAGCTAAACTCCGAAGCGAGTGGATTTTTGTTCTAATGATAGTCTCAGGTGGGTGTGTTCTTGCATCTCGGTATCCATCCACTCCCCGACACTTAAAATCATTTTGAATAATAATTATCAAAAATAGCCCTTTCATTCATCTAATGATTTCGCCTCGGGCTTTTCAAATCGTTTTACGTGACTCGCGAGCCAAACGATCGGTCAATTTTTACCTGAAGTTTTCACTTTTACCTGAGGAATGCTTAAAACGGTGCCGAAACTCAGATTCCAATTCATTATCATATTATCACTTCTAAACACTTTAATAGGGTTTTAATATTTTATTCAAATAAATTTAATTAGCTATTATCTTATTAATTTTTGTGATTTTCATCAGGTGAGAATAAAATTCTTAGTAACCGCATTTATAAATGTAGGTATATGTAAATATATCCAAAAAGGGATGAATTTCTATTAAAAAATGGATAAATAAAATTGAAAAGATTTTGTTTTGCCGTAGGTAGAAGAGTTATTGATTCAAAAGACAAATCAATGAGGTTATCTTCTGCTTGATGGAAATATTTATATATACAATATAATTTATTTGTTAGAGTGTGTAGTTTTGAAGGTTTGAACTTCATATTATTAGTCTTTTTAATTAGAAATATTTTATCTGTTATTTCTCTTGGGTCTCAATACTTGATTAGATTTTTTCATTTTGTTGTTAATAACATTCTGGTCACATAACAAACGAATATAATTTATTTGCATCATTGATTTATGAATGCATACATGATTTTACATCTAATTTTTTCAAATAAAATTTATTATATTTTTAATTGAAATAGGTTTTTATCTATGTTACCTACCACTTTTGTTTAGATCACTTCATTTTAGTATAATTTTAGTTTTTTCAACATACATTTTTTGGCACCAGAACGAGGTTTCTACATCCAGGTTTCATATTTGAATCATTTTTGCTATCTTATGGAAAATACTTAGATTTTATGAGGTTGTTCTATGCGCTATAAGTAGCAGCATCAGCTCGGTCATCTAATAGGCACACCTTGATCATGGGAAGCCCCTGGTATTTAGACAACTCAATTGGCATAGTCAGTTAAGGGTATGACTACCGCACGACCAGGCGGGCGGTGTCCCTACCTAGCATCTATTTGTACTCTCAACATAAAAAAAAAATGGATAATCGAAAATTAAATAAAAAATAAAGTAAAAAAACGAATAAAATCATTTTTTTTAAATACAATATTACGAGAACGTCAAAAACAATTTTAAAATTAGGTAGACAAAATATTAATAAAAACAAAAATGTTAAGTTCAAGCAATATTCGCAAACCAAAGATATCGTAATTTTTTACATCCAAACTAAATATTTTATAGGAACTAAAAAAATATTTATTGAAAGTACTCAGACAGAGCCTCGAAGATAGAAAGGTGGATTATTTTTACTTGCCTCTGGCAGTAGTCTAAGTGAAGATAGACTGTCCGCTCTGCCTTTAGTATCAAATGAAAAAAAATCTATTGTTAAATTTGAAAAAGTATATTAAGCGGTTATCGATGAATTTTGCGATTGATAAAATAAAATTTTCAAAAATGGAGGGTCCTTTTTGGACAGCATCCTCTGGCTGAAAAGTCACGGCCCGCTCCTGCTACTTATCTAATCTGTGTTTTGATTTTATCCAAAATACATATTATAAGTTTTAATAAATTAAGTAATATTACATTTTCAGGTATTTGGACAAGAAATTAGAAAATCAAAGAATTCTCAATAATTTGAGCGACTAAAAACCCCAATACCGACAACTAAAGCCAAAAAATGAAACAGTATAAATGGTGAATCATGATCTTCCAAGACCACGTGTAAATCTCACTTTCACACATCAATTCCTGTGAATCAATTGTAAGAGACTGATGAAGAAGGTAAACCCCTCGAAACTATAGTCTGTTTATAAATAAATTAAAACATTTATGGTATTACTCCAGCAGAAGACACACTCTTTTATTGTCTCCTTTAATTTATAAAAATTCTGCTACTCTCGGCAAAAAGAAACTTTTAAAGTTTTAAATTAGTTTTTAGCCGATTTTGAGATATTTCGAAATAATGAGTAAAAAAATCACTTTTTTCATGTTATAAAACTTATTCATACTTCGTAAAGTGTAAACTAAAAGTATTTGTCACGTACTACGTAATCCAAGCAGTTCAGGTTTGATAGTATTTTTAATTTGCTTATGTGCTCCAGAATTGCGCTAAGTAGTTACAGGTTTAAAAATAATCATTATGAAAATATTTTCCAAAGGCTTTGGTTTGCTCAATCCCTATTGGTAGTCTGTGGAAGAAGGCTTATGTAATAAATCCCCTTCAACCAGATCATTAATTTTCAAATATTATGCTTGACTTTTTTGTGATAGGGAATCTGTTTATTCTCCTTGTCCTTCGACGTTTTCTTTGCGAGAAAATTTTCAAAGGCCCATCGTTTGCACATTGATAAACACTCGTGCTTAGGACAATATTTCCAGCAATATGTAAACACGGAAAATCGAGGCTGGTTGACGTAGATCAATGCTCGTCATTTTTCTTCCGTCTGTCATTCAACAACTCGCGCTCCCCATTCATCCAAAGGTGCCTTTACAAGAACAGCCATTTTTCCTTGATCTATAACTTCTAGAAATTGAAATTCAGCTTGTTAAAGATTTGAAGGGTTAAGATTCGGTACACTTTCTAAAAATTTTGTTTATTTGGAAATTTTTTTCATATTGAAAAAAAATAATTAATTAATTAAATATTAAATATAAATTGTGACCACCACACGACTTTCACATTCTCACTGATTTGAAATCATCGCGACACTTCTAAATTACATCCCCTGCCTTTATTTCAATAGGATTAAAATTTATACACGACTAATAACTAGAGCTCGGATTTATAGGCACTAAAATCTTTAAAATAGGCAGGCAACTAAGCACTAAAAATAACTAAAATAGGCACTTATGAATGCATTTTAAGTAAAAATAAGCACTTAAAAAGGCACTTTAAGAACAACGGGCTAGAATTTTCATTTTTTGAACCATCCCCCCTTTTTGTCTGATATAATGTTTAAAACACATTAAAAAAAATATATATTTTATATTCTTTTCAAAAAATATATTCAGTTTTTCTAGTTAAATTTTTTCATTTTTTATACCTCTTTAAAATGTGGGAGATCTTTATGCCTCACCCTGTATAATGCAAATTCCCATTAAAAAATGGACAATACATACTATTTTTAGGAGACAAGAAAATTGAAACTTACGTAATTCTTTGGGAATTTCTCTAGCCATTGTTGGAACTATTTGTTGCTTCAAGTACGGAACAAGTTATTAAATATGGTCCACTTTTCGATTTTTGGGTGTCCTAAACAACCCCGCGGCCGCCTAGCGGCTCGATAAATATTTTTTTCGGAATATTTTCTTAATAATTCAAAAAAACTTTTAAATTTAGAAAATGTTTAGATAGTACAAAATAGAAATTGAGAATTTTAGCTAAAATAGGCACTAAAAAAGGAATTTATAGATGAAATAGGCACTAACACCCAGAATAGGGCAAAATAGGCATTATAGGCAACTAATGCCTCTTATTTTATTCAGAATTTAATGAAACGCATAGATATCATATTGACCTCAATTTTAAGCCATAAATAATACAAAGGCACTTTTTGAGAAAATCAAAAAAATGAAAAATCCTTCATCTAAATGTCAACTTCTGGTGACCGATTTCAACGAAAAGCTTGCTGTACTCCCTTCTAGCCTATATCGAGCTTTATTTTCGCATCCTCAGATACCTTCAGCTCTGACAGAATTTATGAAATTCTGCTTATTTTCACGATAATACAAGGGTCGCGGACTACAGAAGTTGTACCTTTTTAGTGCAACTTCTTGTTGTATCAATATCATATACCTATTCCTCCATAAAACAGTCCAGCTGTTATCTATGGCTGTGAAACGTAGTCTTTGACAAATTATGACGAAGATTTTTTAAGGTTATTGGAAAGTAAATTTCTGAGAGCAATATATGATCCGTTTATCTTGAAAGTGGTGTAAGTCCATTTTTTGTTATTTCGAGATATTTGTATTTATATTTTTATAAATACATATATTTATATATTTTTATTTTAACGAATTCATGGGGATAGGTATTGTACTCCATTGACTGAGATATTATAAATAAGAAAAGAAGGCATCTATGTCTATCTAAAACTGACATTAACTCATTTTTTCAAAATTGGACTCCACTACTTTCAAAATAAGCGATACATATCGTCTCTGATCTTACAAGACCTCGTGAGTCCGATTTTTGGTCAAATACATATTACGGTATATGTTTATATCGACCAACTTTTCACGCCGCATCTGTCTATTGAAAACTTATTATTCTATTCCAATTTAATTTCGCGCTATTACGGACAAATAATAAATATTGCATTGTATTTGTATGTATTGTTGTTTAAAATGGTTTTTCTTGTTTTCTGGCAAAAAATGAATTTAGGACTTACGAGGTTTTGTAAGATCAGCGACGATATATAGATCAACTTATATTTCTGAGGAATCAAATTATATTTTCTTTATTCTACAGTACTAATTAAAATTCGAATGTAAAAATGTAATTAATTTAAAGGGAGGTTTTTCCCTTCACCAAATGCAAAGGTACATATCACGTTAATCATTCCTCTTTTTTTGTGTTTTAATAAAGTATTAACCCGAAGGGTAATTGAAATAATTTAAAAAAAATCCATCCACTAATTCAGTCTCGGATCTTTTAAGTGACCCCAAAGATAATATTTGAAGACCAGGCTCTTTCATCATTCATCAATCAACCCCTGGTTTTAATTACACCCGGGATGGCCGGTCATACACGTTTGTGTGTGAGTGTGTGCACATATGTAAGGTTAGAGATCTCTCTCCTTCTTGATTGATATTTTAATAACACAGAGCTTTATTAATAGAGTGATGGCAGCTCCGGGAAAATGGAATAATTAGTTATATAGAGCCCGAGAAGGTAAACAGCTTGCGACTTAATAAGCGTTTTCAATTTTAAAACGTGGTTATATTGAAAAACAAAAAAGATAATCTCTTATAAGTTAAGGTGAAAGCGTATACGAGGATGATTCATGATACTTTTGTCTCACATGGGAGAAATATCTCGGCGGGTCCTAAAAAGAATGAATGTTATAATATATTGAAAGTTTCTTTTTGCCGAGGGTAGCAGAATTTTTATAAATATACAATAGCTCACCAGAAAAATTCTTAAATCGGAAAATCGAACTTTCGGAAAGTCGTATCTTAAAAATAACTGCGCAAATAAAAATCACAATAGCGCCACCTATAGCCAAAAAAATGAATCAAGTATAAATGGTGAATTATAAGTTGCCCAGTCACATGTAAATCTCACTTTAATACATTAATTCCTGTGAATCAATTATAGGTCAGTGGTCAGAGTGTCGGGCCGCTGTCCTGAAGTATTCTGGTTCGAGACTGAGTCTCGGCAGATATTGCAGTCGCCTCCTCTTGGAAAGCAATGGCAAACTATCAAGAGTATAATTACCTAGTCAACCTCTCCAAACTAGTCGTTCGGAACCGGCGTTAAAGATTAGGTCCAGTATATCTGTGTAAAACAGCTAAACATACTCAGCACAGGTATATGTGGAGAGTTGCCGAAACGTCAGGAGACCTGATATGGCACTTAAAAGAAGAAAATAGAAGAATCAATTGTAAAACACTGGTGAAGATGGCAAAGCCCTCGAAACTATAGTCTCGTTATAAATAAATTAAAAATTTATTTTTTGCAGCAGAAGACACACTCTTTTGTCTCTTTCAAAGTTATAACATGTAGCTGGGAAGACGGGCGTGGGAAGCGAGTTCCAGTCTCTAGAAGGCATAGGGATAAACGAATTGGCAAATGCATTTGTTCGGTTAGTATCCAATTTAATCGAGAAGAGGTGTTGAATGTTAGAAAATCGTGGATTGATTGAGTTTTATAATTAAGAGATGACCAGACCAATTACAAAAGTATTGTCCACATATTCAAAGCCTAGCCAGAGGTAAGAATTTTCTGTTGTAATGAAAATAATTTCCCTAAGTGAAATTTTTATTTCACAAATATGGCGTGAAAAATTAATAAAAAATAACTTGAGAGTTTGAAATCTTCCCTATGGCCATATCTTCTAGATTCTCCATATATATAATGCAATTAATATTTAAAAATTTTTCATGAATTAATTTGTGTGGGAAAATGAAGAGGAGGGAGTTTGGAGATGATTTGATGATAATGGTTGGACACAGGCGTTGGCCTCGACAACTCCATCATCAAGATCCTTCCCAAGTTCATCCGCCCTGCGGTTACCTTAGCTATATTTAAAATGCAAAAAGTGGCAAAACAATACTTAATGAACGGGAAACATGTTTTTTTCATATTAGGTATATAAACCAATATACATTAATTAGTGGAATAAATGAAAAGTTTTTATAACTCGGTGTGCTTTCCTTATTAAATATATTTATTAATACCTTCTTCTACTAAGAAAAATATAAATTTCGTTTCTTTATCACCTCACTCGTATCTGTGAACATTGTAATGTACAGTCGAACCCGCTTATAATGAGCTCAAGGGAACCGCGATGTTTGGTCGTTATAAACGATTGCTTGTAAAACACCGGTTCGTTTTTAACTTAACATTGTACTAACCAAGTATTTCCGATTTTCTCGTTAAATCCGGGTTCTCGTTAATTCGGGGCACGTTATAAGGGAGTTCGACTGTAGGAGATGCTCTCTTGGAAACAGAATCATTTGCTTTTTGTTATCAATTAGAGGCCGTCCATAAATTACGTCACACGAATTTCAATATTTTTAGACCCCCTCCCTGTGACAGAATCTGTCACATTTTCATTGAGCCCTCCCTGTATTGTGACGTCACACTATCACTTTTATACCCTATAATTTTTTAATTTGATTTTTGTGACATCACAATTTTTAATATCTCAAGGCTCTCCTGCCACAATTTATCACAAATCTGAGATATCCCCCCTACTGTGTGACTTAATTTAAGGACGGCCCCTTAAGAATACAGTATATATAATTATATTAAATTAGGATAAAAATAAAAAAATAAGGTTACCAGGCTTGAGATCTCCAGTTAAGCAGACCTCGTGGTTCTACCAGGGTGCAGTACTAAAAAAAATAAAAAATATATTATATTTCAAATAAAATATAATTAACTCTTTTTCTTATCACAAATAACTCACAGAAAAGAAGAAATTAATTCCAATATAAAGTTTCTTTTCATGTACTAATTAAATTTATATATTGTCATATTCTCTCTATTAGTATTTCAAAAATTTCTACCAAAAGTCAAGGTGTTTAAAAACCCATATACCCTATTACTCGTAAGGTACACAAGCAGAGGCTTCTCTACCGAACTGGCAACATGTAATTTTCACTCTAAAATTTTCAATATGTTTTAAAAATTATCTGTATCACAGAGAAACATTTTTTATTTAACCATTTAGGGTATTTAGGTATTGTAATCGTTCATGAAAAAAGTAAATATTTTGATCCGGTTTTTTTTTGAAATAACTTAAAAAAGGCTCAACAAATTTAAATAAAAAAAAAAAAAAAAAAAAAATGAGCGAAATCAGAAGAGAATATTGGGTGAATATCAAAGAAATTATTTTACGAAATATTAATTATTTTGTCAAATTTAGTAGGTACATTAGTACATATGTGTTACCAGATTTCGTGTAAGGCTCTAGCTCAAAAACTAGCTTGAATATCAAAACGAAAGTTTACATGTAGTTTTTTGTAATGAAATTAAGAAATAAATAGATTTTAGGGTTCTTAAAAAATTAAAATTAAAATTATAAAATTTTATAACTAAAAAAAACTAAGAATAATGGAATTTCTTATAAAAAGGTCCTATAATAAAACACAAAAACAAACTCATTATTTCAAGCATAATTTATTTCATTCTGTTTGACCGTCTGGAAACCATGATAGCTCACAAATTAAAAATGTAAAAATTTCATTCTCTTCAAAAAATTTAAATTTCTAAAACGAAGAAGTGATTAAATTTTGAGAAATTTAACTCAAAAATACACTAAAACAGAAATAAATCGAATTATTTAATGAGGACGTGAATTATTATTAAGTGGGAGATAAATTTAACCTAATTTATCGCGCGGAGAATTTACCACTGCTCGAAGCTCCTAAAACCTTAGTAAATTGGATATTGAATTGTATCTAAGTTTCTGAGATTGGCTCGTGATCCCGGCTTCTTTTCCTTCTACTTTGTTCTTTTCACGATGGAGGGGCCAGCCCATACAGGCCTTTAGGGGATCCACCTTCTGGTGTATCTCCTTCTCTCATCAATATCATTAAAAAAAAAAAAAAAAAAACGGTTTCTCGATTTGGCCAAACATTTTCCTTAAAAAATCAAAATCTTTGATGGTGATGTCCATCTGTCTTTAACTATCCATCGTTTTCAAGTCAAAGCAAAATATATTGATCCAATAAAGAGCAGTAGCAAGGGTAATATTAAACCAAACATTAACAGTAACAGTAGAGGGCTAACTGGATAGCTTCCAGGGAACGGTTTGCAACCGAGCAGTTTTCCCAGACTTTAATACTTGAAGCAATGAGCTTAACCAATACGAGCCTTAATTAAAAGCAAGAAAAATTATAGAACAACCAAGAAAATAAGACAATTGCTTCAAAGGACTTATCCTAATCGAATACCCTTTCAAGATTGTTTGTTAAACTCGTCAAGGAGAGAAGGAAACATATCAGTCACTAAATGGTTACATAACGATATTTGATATGACCAGACTAATAACCTGAAGAAATAACAATTAATAACAAAAGCAAACTGTTTCTATTTATTTTTATACCATGCATTCGACCAAAACTAATTTATTTAGAAAAATTTCTCCGCAATTTAATTAAGCACTCCCTCGTTTCTGGTAATTTAGTCAAAATAATTTTTTTAAATAAATATAGTGTAAAATAATGCAAGTATTTAAAATACCGAGTGGTTCTTATACTAATAAATAACCAATGTCTTGTATACCTATATATTTATTTATTTATATAGAATAGGTTTCTCTCTCATGGCCTTTAGGGGATGCACCTTTTTTGTGTATCTCCTTTTCACATCAATATCATTAAATTAAAAAAAAAAATAATAACGACTCCAACGATGAAAATCACGGATTAGGGACTTTTGGAACAAATCGGTCTGTCAGGGTCTCCTTCAGGGAGATTTAATTTGATTGTTTTTTCATAAATAAAGTAATTATTCACGGGTGGGTGTGTCAATACATTTTTTTGTTATTTTTAAACTAAATAATAGTTCAATAAAAAAGTTATTGTATTATATATTAAATATTATGAAATTTAATTAATTAAAGGTATTTTCTATTGAAGAAGGAGTGGTAGAACTTAATGCTGAATTAAAGGAAAGCAAAAAATTACCGAACTACGCGGGGTCCGCCAGGTACTAATAATTACTTATATTTACATTAAAATTAAGAAATTTAATTATCCCAAATTAATTAAATCAAAAAATTAATTTTGATAAGTTTAATATAAAACAATTTACTAGTGGTGTTTTAGCCGGAAAGAATAATAGGCAGTGTTGAAAAAATTTGAATTTTTTTTTCTTACGCTAAATTACGTTTCATTTGTATACAAAATAATGTTTGAATAACTTAACATTTCTAATTAATAATAATTTAAATAATAATATCTAATAAAAAAAAAAAAATGAATCGAAAAATGATTTTTTTTTTTTGAGAGAGGGGCTATTAAAATACAATCCTAATTTCTTTACCGTTCGGAGTTTATTTTTTCTAATTCCTCCTTTTTTTATCTTCCACAATTTTTTTATTTGTTCAAACGGTTGAAAATTCTTTCAAGATAAATAAAAGAGTTAAATTTTTATAGAGTAACGTTTTCTTTTTTCATCTGGCCCAGAAGTAGCTCTTGAGATCTCCATTTACCATAAATATAATAAGAGGGCAATTTCAGATAGAGCTTGGTATATTATATAGATTTTTAAAATAAAAATAAATCCTATCTTTTCTTTGAAATTTTTATGGATAGAACATTAAAAAAAAATCCGACCAAATGGAAAAGAGAGTTAAAAAATTATCAAACGTTAAATCAGACTAATTTAGATTTTTATGAGTTTTTAAATTGAGAGAGGAGAGAGGGGTGGAAAATGAGGAAAAGCATCAAAGTAATGCAAGTCGACTGTAAACTTAAAAAAAAAATAGTCCATCCACCTTTTAAGTGTAAATTTACTCTCATTTGAGAGTATTTAGACTGGAAAAATTAGGGTTTAAAGGTAGAGAGAACGGAATAATTTCTCGGTTTATACATAAATTCCTCTCTTCTTGATACGCTAGGAAAAATATCTCAGAAGTGGAAAAGATAAATTTAAAATAGTGCTAATATAATTTAAATAAACTGATGTGGCCATCCACACGACTTTGCCATAAACCTGGCTCTTATACCATGTGTACAAGTATGGAATGCGGATTTTTTTCTAAAAAAACATTTTAAATTCGGAAGAATACTAAAAGTACTTGATTTAAAATATGCTCCATCTCTTGTTTTACCTTTATCCCATCTTTCGAGAACATTGTGAATACCACGCCAGTAAAAATGTTCCCCTTTTGCTGCGAACCATTCATCGAGCCATTTTTCACATCTTCGTACGAACCAAAGCGCTGATCAGCAAGTGCGTGGCCCATCGGTGCAAACAAGTGGTAATCGGAAGAAGCAAAGTCTGGTGAGTAAGCCGCATGGGGTAGCACTTCCCAGCTGAGTGTTTCCAACGTCTTGCGAACCGGTGTTATGATGGAGAATTGTCCTGGTGAAAAATGACCTTATGTTGTCTTTTTTGATATTTTTTTTGAGCACCGAACTGTTCAAATCGCTCAATTGTTGTTGGTTGGGTTTGGTATTAACCGTTTCAATCGTTTACCTCAAACAATGCTTGAAATTCTGCATCTTCTTACCTTTTTGGCGGATTTCCGTGTTCCTTGTCTGAAACAACAAAATCACTATTTTTGAAACGCCGAAACCATCCCTCACACGTATCTTGCGATGGAGCATGTTCACCATAAGCTTCTCGAAGCATTCGGTATGATTCATCCCCGCTCCTCAATTTCACATAGTGAGTCATTTTCATAAGATTATATAGGGAATATGCGAAATTTCGTACAAATCGAGTAAAGGGTCTACAACTTATATTGATAATTTTATTTTATTAACACCCCCCCAATTTTGGTCCCCGAAGAAAATAATAATAATTTTATTTTTTATTATAGGTTCATTTTTATGGTGTATTTATTTCATTTTTCTAGGTTTTTTAGTTAGAAAATCTTAAAATTTTAATTCCCCCCACTCTCCTTATTTTTTATTCGATTTCATTCAAAATCAAATCAGCTCTTAATCTCAATGGACCACAACTACATGTGAAATTTCGTTTTGATATTGACACTAGTTTTTGAGCTTGTGCGTCCGCAAAAATTTGGTAACCCTAACGTACTAACAGACATTTTGACAAAACAGTTATTATCTCGAAAAATATAATTTTTTCGATTATCCCCTTTTAATGCTTTTTTGTAGACCGAAATTCCATGGTTTCGCGTAATTTTTTTAATCAAAATAGTTTAAGCCGTTTTTTAGATATTTCAAAAAAAAAAACAATTTTTCCATGCACGATTAAAATAAAAGTTTAAAAATTAAAGTTTTTATTAAAATTAAAAAAATAAAGCGCATATTCTGTGTCAGGTACTATACGGTCATATTGTCCCACTTCTATGATAAAAATAAAGTAAAACTTACGATATCAATAGATATTTACTTAGCAAAAGTGTTCGTACTAAATCAATAGAGAAAGGATTTTGATAAGAGGAAAGGAAGATGAAGGGGGTTCTGATTTGATAAGTCGGCCGTCGGACGCAGAGTTTGCACAAAGATTTGCTTGCTTGTTCCACTCATAAGACACAAAAGGGCAAAAGGGAGATTGGGAAAGGGTAGGACAACCCCATCAATTTCACCCCGATTTCAAGAAAAAGACTTAAATTAAATTAGAAATGAGTGGGATATACTCTACTGGCATTTTATATAATTTATTGTGGAAGTCCGGGAGTGAATAGAATCCTTCAAGTGGGGTTGAAATAATCAAACGATAACATAAATAATTTTTTCGAGATATTTTAACGAAATAATATATTATATTTTATTCTCTCTATAAGATAAACTAATCAATATATGTATTATTCTTGTGAAAAATAAAATTTTAATTTTCCATCAAATTCAAAAAAATGTTTCCAATGCCCCCCCCCCCCCTTTGTATCATGTAGACTGGGTAAAAAAATTAATTTTTTCGAGATATTTTAACAAAAAAATATATTATTTTTTATTCTCTCTATAAGATAAACTAATCAATATATGTATTATTCTTGTGAAAATAAAATTTTAATATTCCATCAAATTCAAAAAAATGTTTCCAATGCTCCCCCACCCCCCTTGCATCATGTAGACTAGGGGGAAAAATTAATTTTTTCGAGATATTTTAACAAAATAATATATTATATTTTATTCTCTCTTTAAGATATACTAATCAAAATATGTATTATTCAGTGGCTGCGGCGCATCACTAAAATTCTAAACATTTAGAATATTTTCATAAATATCGACTTCAAAATTTCAGGAGTGTATTTAAATTTTCAAATTATTATCCGTTATTTCAAATATTTCAATAAAAAACATTTTATTTTGTTTTGAAAATTATATTGGTTCTCGAAATCAAATAAAATTGATGCATACTTTCGAGGAGCAATTAAAATGAATAATTTTTCGGAAAAGAGCGCGGATAGAAGGTTTGAACTCTCTGTCTAGTAGATATATCTTCCATTTCAAGCATGTCAAAGACAAACTCAGACGAGTTTTAGTCGAATAAAAATTGTTCTCGCTGAGGAACTATTAAAATAGTAATAATACAAAAAAAGGAATAAATAAAGATGATTTGAGAATTTCTGGACTAATCCATTTCTAAGATCTCTCAATATATAAGATCGGAAATAACTAAGAGTGCTATAGACAAGTCATGGCTTACTTTAGCAATAGAACTAGGAGAAATTTAAGATTTTCTTATAGGACAGGCTGATTCATTGTGGAAGATGGTAAATTTCCATCTCAGGGACTGTGGAGTTTAAGTCACACGAATTAATTTATGAATGCTGCCCTCACTCATAAAAAGCAGTATCTGTTTAGGGCGAAAGTCGGAAAATATATTTTTTTAAAATATAATATTAAATTTGAAAAATAACGAAAATGATGCCGTATTCGATGAAATTTTCAAAAAAAAGCGAAGATGAAAATAAGGGTATTTTTTGGACAGCATCCACTGGTTGAAAAGTCATAAACCGCCATTGGTATTATTCTTGTGAAATTATTTTTTTATTTTACATAAAAATCCAAAGACTGTTTCCAATTCTTTATTTTCTTTTTGATTTTCTTAAATTTTGGTAATAGATTTATTAGACCTCCTCATTTCTTCTCCTTCCCCAGATATGCTTAAATCAAATGACAAAAAAATCTTTTAAAAAATAAAAGATTTTTTATGCGAGAGATATCAACCGTCGTAGAAGTACTGATCCCTATAAGTCGATTCACATAGAAAGATATATATATATTTTTTTGAATATTTAGAATTAAGGCCGAACTAAGATCTCTTCTTCTTGACTAAAATGACACATTTCATTTGTTAAGCTAAGCTTTTAAGATAGAATAATCATAAAAATTGTTTTTCACGTTCCAACTAATCCGAGCAGAACGAGTTGTCAGCGCCCTTTAGTCAACCTTACCCAGCCCAATCCAACAAAAAGCCAAAAAAAATAAAAAATAAATAAATGAAATTAAAAAAAAATTAAATATAACAACGGATGGAAAATTCACTTCTTGAATTCATTTCTAGGATTTCTCAACGAAACTTTGATTCTAAAAAGCGGACAAGTGCGAGTCTGACTTGCTCCCCAATGGTAATGTAATAAAAGGAAAATTAATAAAATAAATGAAAAAAGATCAATGAGGATGTCATCTGCTTGAAATACTAAACGAGATATGGACTCTTAAAATATTTATTTTGTGACACTCCTAATTTACACCCCTCTTCCTTTATTTCAAACGGATTAAAATTTATAGACGATTAACAGCTTATGACACTTGATAAGCAAACCGATTAAAAAAATATTTTGAGAAAATCACAAAAAATCGAAAAAAGATTTCATGTAAATGTAAACTTCCGTTGATCCAATTTCAACCAAAAGCTTGCTATACTCCTTCTACCCTATATTGAGCTTAAGTTTCGAATTTCGTAGCTATGAGATTTCTGGTTGCGAAACCCAGGGAGTACATTCGTGCGTACATACGAATGTATTTTTGGTCAATTTTTGGTCTCTGGGGGCCACAATATCCAATTTTTGTTCTAAATCCGTTTTTAAACTATCAAGGGCATCGATTCCTTCCAACTAGAAGTAACAGAGTGAAATTAACTTTTAAACTTGAAAGCAAAAAACAGATTTACCTACATCCAATCGATTGAGGCATGAGAAATAGCAGAAATAATATTTCTGATTAAAATCTGTTATTTTGTTGGTTGAAATACCCGTATGAATGTAAGTAAATTCATTTTTTGTAATAGTAAGATGGTCGTTCATTGTTGGATTACCAGCTTACTATAACAATAAAACGAATTACCAAAATCCAATCGGGTATTTCAACCTCTGAGAAATATTAGATAGAATTAATCAAGTACGTTAGCAAGTGTATGAACAGGAAAGTAGCAAATCAAAAAATTGTCATTGATTTACGCGACATATGTTAGAGAAACAGGTGTTCGCACCTATATAAAAGGATAAGAAGAAAAAGATTTACGCGACGTTTCTCCAATTTTATTTTAGCTTCATCAGGCGTCTCATTGATTATGATTAATTTTAAGATATAATAATAGTAATTGATTCTTTTTATGGCCCGAACAATTATTTAATTAATATAAAAGAAAGATTCAAATGAGAGGATTATTATAGCATTCACTTAAATCCTTATGAAGCCAAAATAAAATTGGCGAAACTTCGCATAAATCAATGATAATTTTTTGATTTGCTACTTTTCTGTCCAAATACCTGGCAATGTACTTGATTAATTAAATAATATGGATGCTATGGACATTAATTAGATAGAATATTTATGATTAAAAAGACTGATGATGAAGGTTAAACCTTCGAAACTATAGTCTCTAATAAATAAATTATATATATATCTATATATTATCTTTATTTGCATCAAGCAGAAGATAACCCGAGAAATTTTTCTTCATGAATCAACAAAACTCTGCTACACAAAGAGAAACAAAGAGGTTGTCCTCTGCTTGATGCAAATAAACATACACACATATATATCGAGATGATATATATGTGTGTATGTTTATTTACATCAAGCAGAGGACAACCTCTTTGTTTCTCTTTGTGAATCAACAACTCTGCTACTCTCGGCAAAACAAAAACTTTTCAATTAAAACTCTGCTACTCTCGAGCCTACTCTCAACAAAAAGAAATTTTTTTAATAAAATCATGTATTATACAAATACATATAGTATATACCCAGGAACCGAAGAGATTTAAAAAAGTAGAGGAAAAAATAAAAAATTCGACTTCATCGCCTCTGGTCACCGTTTAACTAGAACTCTTAATTTATTCGCCTTGATAGATTGAATAATGCAATAAGAAAAAATAAATAAATAAATCGTTCGGTTCCATGATGTTGCCGAGATGTTTATTTATATGCATATCTAATTAGACGCGAAGACGTTTTGTTTGGATTTCATTTTAATTAATAACGGGTGTTTAATAAAAAACAAAACAACAACGACAGCAACCTAACGAAATTGATTAAACAAAAATGAAAAAAATAAATAAATAAATAGAAAAATCGATTTGGAAACCTACACATTTCAAAATGGAATAAATTTGCATTAAATAAATAATAAAAATGATTTTTTTTTTGTTTTGTTTTTTTGAGTTGGCGTTTAATCGAGAAATTAATATATTCTAATTAATTTTGAAGGGATAATTATAAGGATATTAATTTAAGAAAAAAAAGAAATTAAAAAACTGGAAGAAATGACATGAGAAACACACTGTGGCCATTAGATTGTTTAATATTACAGTTGCATGGATTTATTTATTTATTTTTTTATTAAATGTTGTAAATTCCATAGGGCTTTAATTTTGTTTTACAAGATCAATTTAAACTAAATATTACAAATTGACTACAAATCAAATATACCAATTATTAGACATGGCTAAATTTTTAAGTATATTTCCTAGAGGCTATATCAGTGGGGGTTGGTGACTTTTCAACCAGGGCATGCTGTCCAAAAAAGTATTCTTAATTTTTTGAAATTTTATTTTAATCTTCATTTTTTTTCAAATTTCATAATTATTATTTTTCAAATTTAACATTATATTTTGTTTAAATATATTTTGGGACCTTCGCTCCAAACGGATACTGCTTTGTGTCAGTATGTGTATATTGAAAGTTCTTAGAATTGGATTATTCCAAAAATTCTCGAATCATCTTTATTTTTTCCTTTTTTTGTATTATTATAATAATATTTTAATAGTCCCTCGTCTAGAACAATTTTCATTCGACTAAAACTCGTCTGGACTTGTCTTTGACATGATTGAACTGGAAATATACCAGGCAGATACTTCAAACCTTCTATCCGTGCCCTTTTGGGAAAAAATCATTCATTTTAATTGCCCCTTAAAACTATGCAACATTATTATTTCATTTCGAGAACCAATATACTTATATAAACAAAAATGTTTTTTATAGAAATATCTGAAATAATGGATAATAATTAAATGAGAAAATGAATAAGGACAATTTTATTAAAAATTTTAGTATTAGTATTATTTATGTATATATTATAGAAAGTTTCGCCCCTCAGGAGTCGAACCCAAGCGCTTACTTGCTGACAGATAATAATTTGAAAATTTAAAGATCCTCCTGAAATTTTGAAGTCGACCTTAGAGGTATACCATATTTATGAAAATACTCTAAATGTTTAAACATTTATTTTTCCAGCAGAAGACACAGTCTTTAAGTGTTTTCTTCAATTTAAAATATTAATTTAAATTTCCTAATTTTAATAAATGTTATTTGTCATGAACTATTAGTGGTTTTAAAATTTAAAAAATCACGTTGGCTTTGGTCTTCATGCAAGTCGATTATAATAAGTGGGTATAGATAGATATATTCATGAAGAGAAATCAATGAGGTTGTCTTCTTCTTGATGCAATATCTTTTATGACTTTATTGACTGATCAGCTTACTATGAAAACAAAATGAATTTACTTACATCCAATCGGATTATTCTACCCATGAGATATAAGAGATAGAATATTTCTAAATAAAAAATTGATGATAAAGGTCAAGCCTTCGAAACTATAGCCACTATCAAATAAATTATAAATGTTTGTTTGTATCAAAACCAACTCATTGATTTTCCTTATAAAATATCTACAAATTTAATTTTTAATTTAAACATTTTTTTTTCAAAGAAACTAAATTTAAATAATATAATATTAGTTATCAAAAAATTATTTTACAAACCCCTCAATTTCAATTTCGAAAAATTTGGAAACTGTATTTTCATTCAAGATTCGACACAAATTATAATTTTTCTTCTTTCCTAAGAATAATCTCTAAAATTAATCTCATTTAAATTTTACTTTTTTTTTATCTTTATCAAAATTCATGAATTTCTTCAAAAATATATCCTCTGATTATTTTTAAAATTCTTTTTTATTCAAACTATGATTGATAATTCTTTCTGATAGTTCGATTAAAGTAGCAAGCTTTTGAAACCTGTAGGACTTTTTTTAAAAACAACCCTTAAGTTGGAAATATTAATATACTGGGCTTATAAAAATATTCGGGGTTATATTTTTCATATAATCATTAATTTATAATTTTTTATTAACACAAAGAAAAAAATAATTACATTTCTCAAATAGAAAATCTCAGCTATTAACTATATATTTCAAGGCCCGAAGTGTGATTATCGCGCATTGAACTTAGCCGCTCATTTTATACCTGATTAAATAAGATGAAATAAAAAAAAAAAATACGGCGGTGACTTGACAAGCTAACCCTTGATCAGGTGGCATTTTGAGCATTCGACGAAAGGACCAAAAGAAATAGAAAAAAGCCCCTCCACGCCGAATTAAGTGTTTCATTAAGTTTTATCATTTCGAACTGCCGCAGGTGGAAAAGAAGACAATGGCGAAGAAAAGACAGCGCCATGAATTATTAGTATTTTATTTCATTAGATTAGATTCTCCATTGTGAGTTTGTTGTCTTGCCACTACCATTATTTTTCTTAACCACCCCTTTTTGCCCCTCCACCCCTCCTTTTTCTTTCTTTGGATGGCATAAATTGGAATTATCCGGAAAAAATAAAATAAAATTGTAACAGAATGAAATAAAAAAAAAAGGACCACCAAGAAGGGATTGAGAGTATGGATGTTCAGTACTCAATTAGGTATTATATGACGTATATTAAATTCGAGGAACAAATTTCATTCTACAAATACTCAATTGAGGAATTTATAAATGGATTTAAAATCTAAAACTAACTTTTAGTCGAAAGGATTTTGTTTTGCCGAGAGTATCAGAGTTGTTGGTCCATAAAAGAGATCAATGTCTTCTCCAGATTTTTTTATAATGATATTGATATAAGAAGAAGTTCTTCCAAAATGGTACAACATCTGTAGTCAGCCGTGGACCCTTGTATTGTGAAGAAAAGAAGAGATTTAGAGATTGGGTAGAAGTCGAAGATATCTGTGGATGCGAGTCTTGAAAGATTGAAGGTTATAAGTGGCTGATAAGACGATCGGAGGAAGAGAGTTCCAGTCTCTAGATGTCATAGGGATAAACGAATTGGCGAATGCGTTTGTTCGATTAGTATCCAATTTAAGCACATAGGGGTGGTGAATAGTAGAAAATTGCGTATTTCGTGCAAATGAAGTCTTTGGAGGGATTATTGATTTTAAGGAAGAAAATACTTATTAAATTAAAAAATATAAATATAATAGTATATATGTCTAACTGGCTTCTCGGCTTAGTAAGATCAAAAAATTTTCAATTTCCACGCGATACTGACCCAATAAAAAATATAAATTACGAGATAGAGGTTTTTTGTCAAACCTCTACCTCGTAATTTATATTATTTAAATTTTAATTTTTAATTTTATTAAAAATGTTTTACCTCGAACCTACACCATTCTTGAACAAAAAATGTACATGTATATATAATTTATTTGTTAGAGACTATAGTTTTGAAGGTGTGACCTTCATCACTTTTAATTAAAAATATTTTATCTGTTATTTCTCAAGGGTTCAAATACCCTAATGGATGTAGATAAATTCAGTTTCGTTTAATAGTAAGCTGGTCACTCAATAAACGTGAAATGGGTGGTTTAGATTAATTTAAATCTGTAAGCAAAACTTGATCTCGTGTCTTCTCGGATCGTGTTAGGATGTTTCTCTCTTCATTTAGGTATCTAACCCATACATCATCCATTCTTACCCGACCACCGATAGACATCGCAGTCTCCTCTTCTTGATTATCAAAATGATAATTTAAGGGGGTATGTAAGAAAAAAAGTGCGTAGGGTGACCAATTTTTTCCACTTCATAAAAAATACATACTTATTCTATAATAAGGGGGTCGCATCAGATTTTGGGTCCCGGGCTAGGAATTTCATGTGGGGGCCATGGTTATAACTACTTGAGCATTTATAAAATACTTCAAAAAAACATTTGTACAACCTAAAAATTATTAAGCTGCTTTGCTAGTTGGGAAGCTTCGTTTTTGACAAATATCTTCTTACTCATTATTTCAAATTATATATAAATTCATTTGGATGGATAATTTTATTTTCCTCGAAAGTTGGCTTTCACTCGGCTTCTCCCAAGAGTAGATGTGTATTTGGGGGAGGGGGAGTGGGGTTAACTCTTTGGTTTCAGTTTCTGTAAATTAGTAATCGCGTTGCCATACATCGAAGCAAGTTGATAAGCAGCCAAGCCCTTTCCCTTTGCCAAAGACCCCAAGAGAGTTTTCAAATATTTACGCCCCCTCCCCTCTATCCCACTCTGTATCTCTATGGGGCATCAAGTTGATATTTTGACAAGAGCGTCAAAGGAAAATTCATTCTCAGTAGAGAGGAGCAGGAGGGGATGGTGAATTTAATTTAATGTAAATTATTAATTAGAATTTGATTAAAACTTTCGCTCGAGATATCGCTTGCTCTCTAAAGTCGACTGATGCTGTTGTTGTTTTTCTTTCGGATTTACCCATAATATATATTGTTAAATTTTCAAAGTTTTGTCTTTGTAATTAGATACAATTTTTTATATTATTTTCTTAATTTAATAATTATAATAACAATAGTATTTTCTTTGTGACTGCCTTTCTCTGAAATGTTTATAG
Source organism: Forficula auricularia (assembly GCA_024734495.1). Lineage (NCBI taxonomy): Eukaryota > Metazoa > Arthropoda > Insecta > Dermaptera > Forficulidae > Forficula > Forficula auricularia. The sequence continues at coordinate 236,340 of JALMQS010000056.1, forward strand.
ACTGACTATAATCCGAAATATTTGTGGGTGAAGGGTCAAACTTGTTCGGCAAACGAACAAAAGATGGCGACTATGGACTATGACGATATATAATTATGTTAAAATAGTGATAAAAATTATGTAAAACAATGAATCAGTAATTAAATAAATGAAAATAAAAAAAGGAAATACTAAGTAAATTTAAACGTATAAAATAGTAAAAAAAAAGAAAAAAAACGGTGAATAGAAAATAAAAAACAAACAAAAAAAAGTATAAATTTTGAAAATCAAAATCAAACCGGAGACACCATCACAACAAGAGTTTCGCCTCGAAAAGGTTGGAAAACGTCGTCAGAAAAAGAACTTATAATAAAAAATAGAAATGACAATATAAATTTAGATAATCAAGAAAATTGCGTATTGTGTATTTTGTTATTTATTAACTTATATTATGTATCTATATATTTATTTGCATCAGAGGACAACTTTATTGATTTCTCTTTTATGAATCAACAACTTTGTCGTTCTCAGCAAAACAGTCTTTTTAATTAAAATAATTAATATCTTTTTAAAGATAAAATTTTAAATTTTTAATTTCCATCTAAATCTCCCCCAATTCGGTCAATTTTTTTTTTTTTATCAAAATAGTTTTAACCGTTTTTGAGATATTTCGAAAATACGAAGTAAAAAAAACAACTTTTTTCCATTTAAATTTAAAAAATATATAATGTGTAAGTACCGCGAATGCCTCTCGGGGTCTTGACACTTTGAGAACTCAGTTAGAGATAAAAAAAAAGTTAATTTAATTTTGTCAATTCTAAGTGGAAGAATAGCGCGTTTGAAACTCAATGCCCTTAATAGTTAAAAATAAAAACCGGATAATATGGTCCCCTGGGCCCAAAAAGTGACCAAAATTGGTCGTGTTTAGGTATGTAAGTACGTAGCCCCCCCCCCCCCGCCCCTGGAAAGTGGTCATTTGCATTAAAGATTTATTCATTTTGTGTGATTTTCTAAAAAACAGCTCTAACGATTATTCTTTTTAAATTGGTGTACTTATCAAGTGTCATAAGTTGATAGACATGTATAAATTTTAATCCGATTGAAATAAGGGTGTGTTAGTCGCCCTTATCTCGTATACTGTGTAAGTCGCAGAGCTCGCGCGTTTGAAACTCAAGTTGTCTAGAGGCTAAAATAAATATTTCGAGATTTTAGCTAAAATTGAAGACTCAAATTTAAGTATTATAATTTGATAGAAGAAAATTAAATTGGTATAGTGATTTCAAATAAGGGAGAAAATAATGTGAAAGTTGTGTGGTGCCACACTAGTTGATTTCATACACGACGAGAATGGTAGGTAAAGTAAATAGACAAGTGAAAATTCAATATTCGCCAAATGATTGTATTAGGTAGCTTACCAGCTGGATCTAGGAGTACTATATATTCCTAACACTGGCTTCCATAATAATCCAGCTATAGCTAGGTTAGTCAATTAAATAATAAGATTCCTAGCACAATGGGCTGGAGTTGTGACACAAGCAGGCAGGCACCGTGACGATTGTATAGAACCTAATTTTCTATAATTCGATTAAAGATTAGAGGTAACCCTTCCTTCCTTCCTCATGCTACTAACGTCGCTACCAAGCACAAAGGGACAATATTAAGACATTCCTTTGAAACACCTGGGGATGCGATGGAATGTTATCTTTCCCCCATCTTATCTCCCCGGGAGTGCAAATTCATTTTTAGTACTCAATTAACCATAGCTGGGGGAAACGAAGCAGCGGCACTTTAGATAGACGAGTTTCTTAATCAAATGGCATTTTCTAGATCTACCACTCACAGCGTGTATTGATTAATTAATTATTTTGTCATTGATCAAAGCAAAGTGTTGCGTTCTTCCAAAATTTTAGAGAAGTTTTTTTAAAGAAAATTCAAGAGAGTGTCATCTATTAGATTCGAGATGGATTGGATTATGTCAGAAGAGTTGTTTCCCCTGATATATAACTAAAAATACTCTATAACATTTAGAGAAAGCGGTAGGTTTATAGTGAAACATATTTAAAAATTACAAAGGGCTGGAATTAGTGGTTTTTCCCAAAATAAAAATTGAAATAAAGTTTGAGTTTACTGGATACTCTATATATTTCGGGGTTTTGGCTCATCATCAGGAGTTTATACAAAAGACCGTCTCTTGTATAAACTCCTGATGTTGGGCTAAAAACTAAAAATAAATAGAGTATCCACTAAATTCAAACTTTATTTCAATTTTTATTTTGGGAAATACCACTAATTCCAACCCTTGGTAATTTTTTAAAATACTCCATTCCATCTCGGATCTGATAGATGACGCCCATTTTTTATAAATTCAAAAACAATATACTCGAAAATCTAAAAGATAAATGTTAAGTTAAGAAAAGAATATTGCAGGTTGCAGTTGTTTTAAGCTCGGTCCTAAACAGTGAATAAAAAACGGGCCAATCGCCTACCCTGTAATATCATCAGCTGAGAATTGAAGTGATCCAAGTCTACATAAACTTATTTTGAAAAATTGAAGTTCAAATTTTTCGGATTCATTGTTTTTAAATCGACTTAGTACATTTATTACACTGAGTTGTAGAAAAAACTCAACTAAAAATATTGAGACCAGGTGGACTTGGTTAATTTTGTAAAAATAAAGTCTTGTACTTTAAGAGTCAAAAATTTTTAAAAATGGACTTAGTTCACTCCTATTCTCCGCCGACGATATCATGTAACGCGTAAAATTTAACCCTTCTGACATACTACTATACTAGTATCAATATAATAATTAAAAAATAATCTTTTCTCATTCCTTATCAAATCTAATAGATGGCAATTTTTTGTGAATTTCTTTGATATTTAGTCTATTTCTATCGGAATTTTGAAATCTTATATTCAAAGTGGGACTAACCATTCAATAGCCATATATATTTTGAAGAAATTCAAAACACTCAGCCGCCTTTATATAAGCTATATATATATATATATATATATATATATATATATATATATATATATATATATATGTACTATGGCTATGTGTTTAAATTTAGAATCACTAGACTGGGAGAGTTTACAAATCAACATTTATATTTTTAGGTAACATATTTAGTGTGAGGGATTCATACAGCATTGGTAATTTTGGCACTAGGGTTCGATTCACTAAGGAGGAAAAACAACAATTAAAATAATCAATTCTAGCTCGGATCTAATATAACTGTAATTGTATTTTTTATCAGAATATTTTGTTATGTATTAATTATTTCAAGGGTCGAAGTTGTAGTATGTTGGATTGCCTAACAAACAAATAAATAAATATGAAAGATATTAATTTGCCGATGGTAATACGATTCAAATTTACTAGAAGATCATAAGATGGTGTCATCTATTAAATCCGTTGAAATGGAATATTTTTAATTATATGTCAGAGGGGTTGTTTTTCACCCCGGATTGCTGTTACTGGCACTCGGGTTCGATTCCAGAGGGGTGAAAAACAACCCCTCTGACATATAATTAAAAATATTCCATTTCAACGGATTTAATAGATGACACCATCTTATGATCTTCAAATAAATAAATATCGGAAGCTAAGATTTTTTTAAAATTCTGGTTTTATACACTGATTATAATAACAAAGAAGCTATAAATTTATATTTTTACTGTGAATTCAACTTTTGTAATTAGAAAATAAAATTTTTGAAGTGATAACTTCTTTTAGCGCGCTTTGCACACTTTTTATTTTACTTGGCAGTAAATGGGATTCAACTGTAACGGTTGCCAATCGTCAGTGTTAACGGTTGCCAATTGTCACGATTGGGCTCTGTGTCTTGAACTCGTACCAATTCAAGCCACAAATGGCGCTGCAGCATTAACATTTTTTTTAACCAATGAGACCGCGAAAGTTTAAATAAATAAGGACCGAGAGGTAATATTAATTTTTTATATTTTTATAAAAAATTGGTTACCAGTAGTGCAGCGCAATGCAGGATGAGCTGTCAAAAGATATTTATTTAAATAAAATAAAATGTTACATAAGTTATCACTTCTGTCGTGTGGTCTTAAGCACACACCCGATTTTTTTTTTTTTTTTTTTGAAAGTAAGGGATTTTCTCAATTTTTTCAAATTATTTAAAATAAAGACTCACAAAAAAGAAAAAAATTGTAAACAAGGTAGTCAATCGCCCCGGATCACTAATTTTGGCAGTTGTGTTCAATTCCCAGAGGGGTAAAAATAACCTTACTGATATATTTAAAAAATAGATTCCATCGTGAATCTAATAGGTGACAATCTCTTGTGATTTTCTTAGTAATGTAAAATCTGTTTTTATCGGTGATTTATAGATGAAATATTTTAATTATTTACTTTACGGGGATAATTTGTATTCACTTGCAGTTTGTTTTAATTGTTGTCTGTTTTAATTTTATTTCACACTAGTTTAACTGTTATTTCCCGTGCAGTTTTGAGCGGATTTCACTTAATTCCAAGCTAGCCTCGTAATTCCTATTAGCCTAGATGAAGTACCTACTTCCCTCTCGTGCTTCATTCCGCGCCCACTTTGGCTCTGATCTCCAAGCCAAGATAACATAAATACCACGTGTCCGTCCATGTCTCAAACCGGCAGAGGAGGGAAAAAACAAACCAACTTATCGGCTGCACAAATCGCAACAAAAACACGACAGACAGACAGACAGAATTGGGAATACTTTTTCGGTGGGCAATTTGTTTTCTTCAAAGTGGAAGAAAGAATGAACGGCCATTAAAGACAACGCCAGGCATGAAATCTATTTGGATTGCGCGTTTGATATTTATGTTGTTGAATCGGGCGCCAGTAAATTTTCCCACTTACCCAAAATGGAAGAGACAATTCAAGACAATTAATAAATCTCCAGACACCAAACGAGTGAGAGCCTTGAACGTTTTGCGGTTCACTACAAAAATTCAAAAAGAATAAATAAACTATATTAAAATTTCAATTTCGCGATAGCCATGATATTTTAATTTCATCTGAGACGAGAAAAATAAATATGACAGCCAATTAATATTTGAAACATTTTCTTCTGATGACATAATATTTATTTTTGGTGAATTTTGTAAGTATTTCATATGGATAAAAATGAAAAATAAATTACCTATGTGTTTTAATTTGGGATCGTATCTGAGACCTGAAAAAAGTAATAAACGATTTTTTAAAAAGCTCATTTATATATTATTAACAAACTAATAAACACATAAAAATATAAAACACGACGTTTCGGTTAATTTTTTGTCTGTAGGCCGTTGTCCAGGTAGGTATCACATACTTGATAACAATCACATATATGTATATGGTAATCATCGAAACGTGGTGTTTTATATTTTTAAATGTGTTTATTTATTTATTGATATATATTTAATAGTGAAAATGAGGTTTTTAACAAAGATATTATAAAATTTCCGCACACAAAAGGTTTAATCAATTTATAAAAGATTTCGTTTTGCCGAGACTAGCAGAGTAGTTGTTGATTCATAAAGAGTAAACAATAGGGTGTCCTCTGCTTTGGGAAAATAAACATATATAATATGCTGTGGATGCGACGCATCTCTAAAATTTCAAACATTTAAAGTATTTTCAAAAATATCGACTTCAAAATTTCAGGAGTATCTTTAAATTTTCAAATTATTACCTGTTATTTTCAAATATTTCTATAAAAAAACATTTTTTTGTTTTGAAAAGTATATTGGTTCTCGAAATGAAATAAAATTGTTGCATAGTTTTAAGCGGCAATTTAAAATTAATGATTTTCCCAAAAGGGCACGGATAGAAGGTTTGAAGTATCTGGCTGGTACATCTTCCAGTTCAAGCATGTCAAAGATAAGTTCAGACGAGTTTTAGTCGAATAAAAATTGTTCTCGATCAGGAACTATTAAAATAGTAATAATACATACAAAAAAGGAATAAATAAAGATGATTCGAGAATTTTCGGACTAATTCATTTCTAAGAACTCTCAATATATAAGATCGCAAATAACTAAGAATGCTATCAGAGTCGGCGCAAAGCAGGTTCATCGCGATCGCCGGAACTTTTTACAGAATGATGATACCATTAACAGATGCAAGACATTTTTTTAGTAGCGATGATTCAGTTTAAATGAGTGACAAAAATCATCAAAGTTCAGTGTAACTCCATAAAGTCATTATATCCTGGAAACTACTTACTTTAGATAAAAAATCCAGACGCTTTCAGAGAAATGTACTTTTTAGAGAAATTAAACTACATCAATAGTTTTTTGAAAAGGTCATACATGATTACAGATTTTGTACTTTCATTGAATTTTTTGCCCATTGAAAGCAAACTATGGATGCGAAAAAATATTATTTGTATTTGTTTAAAACTGCTTAAAAAGACTCCCAATTTTTGGAAGTCTGTCTACGGATAACACGCAGCTCCTACTAACTCTATTATTGGATTGTATTATTATTTAATATTCATCTTATGAAAAATATATAATACGTAACAACATTTGTAAATAAATAATTTCTCGTTGTAAAATTTAAGTGTAGAATTTGAATGTGTATTCTGGCCCCGCAAAATTTTTGAACCCGGCCCTGCAAAAGGCTGGCCTCGAGTGCCATAGCTTGCTAATATAATAGAATTAGGGGATATTTAAGATTTTATAGGACAGGCTGATGATTCATTGTGAAAGATAGTCGATTTCCATCTCAGGCACTGAGTTTAAGTCACATGTTTTAATTTCTGACCTCTACCCTCACTCACACAAATCAGTGTGCGTTTTGGGCGAGGATCCGAAAATATATTTTAAAAAAATCTAATATTAAATTTGAAAAATAACGAAAATGATGAAGTATTCGATGAAATTTGCAAAAAAAGCGAAGATTAAAATAAAATTTCAAAAAATGAAGTGTACTTTTTTGACACATCCTCTTGTTGAAAAGTCACCAACCGCCACTGATAGAAATATATACATTTATATATAATATCTATACTTTATAATCGGCTTGCGCGACGACGCCGATGTTATTTTTTTAATTTTAAAACCCAATAATAGTTCCATGACAAAAAAATTTATTTAGAATTAGGAAACATAATTATTATTTTAAAATCCACTATGGTGACCAGGTAGCTCCCTGGCTAGTAGGTAATATGTCCGCTGAAGGCTTCGCAGCTGGTATACTTATATATAAGTTTGAAACACCCGCACATGAAGACGAGTGGGAGGGGAAGACAAGGACAAGCGAGCGCCTATAATAGATTGACACGTCAAGCAATAGAGAGACTGTTTAAAACGCTCAAGTCAAATACAATTGTTAATACACAATTCAATTATTTTATATTATATAAAATCACTTATAAATAAATATCATTGTTAAAACTAAGTAGAGGACCTGAAATTTTAGGTGTTATAGGTGGGATTGGTGCGAGGTAGATAAAAATCGTGTTCCACTGAAATGTGAATTGTTTATTAATATATACAGTTATTTACAATAAGTTTTATATTAATTACCTGAAATGTGAAACTCGAAATTCCAGGTCCTCAAACTTACATATATATATAGGTATATATAATTTATTTGTTAGAGACTATAGTTTCGAAGGTTTGACCTTCATCATCAGACTTATTAATTAGAAACATTTTTTTTGTTATTTCTAATAGGTTCAATCAAATAGCCGAATGGATGTTTTCATTTTATTATAATAGTGAGTCGTCAAAAATTTCAAATTGGCCATTGAGTATTATTGGTACTCGGGATTCGATCCTTATCATAGACAAGATATTTAATAACCTTTATGAATTATCATTTTAAATTGTTAAGCAAAAAAGCAATGACCATTTTGTTAATTAAATACATCCCAAATTTGTTTCCGATATTTGTTTTCTAATTCACTTGGCAAAGAACCCCTCTAGGTTATTTGTTTTTATTAAACGAGGCTTTTTAATTAGAAATGGAATAATAATTAAAAAAAAACAACATGTCGATTACAAACAATATCAGTTTGCTCCTTCAAAATCTAATTTAATTTTGTCCCTTTGAAAGTGTTTTTCTGTGAAAACCAGCTGCAGATGATTTAAGTAGAGATTTCTTTTTGACACTTGAATCCTTCATTCATAATATCATAATCAGATAAATTAGTTAATCAAATATTTTCCAGTTTCGAATAAGGCGAGTGAAAGAATCCCAGCTGGTCTCCTGGGTCATTTCCAAAAGGTCAACCGACAGACCCTTTTCTCGCCCTATTATAAATTGTCTAAATGAATCTATACATTTCTAGTTGAGAATTAATAAATACTGATTCAAATAGTAGCAGCAGTTGGAGGATTATTATTATTATTATTTTTTTCAAACTGCCGAGTCAAAAGTCAATCGGCGGCAATAAATTCTCAGCCATCAAAAGCTGTCAAGTGCGCATTTCAAATTAAAGACCCCCTTGAAAACATTATTAATAAGCAGTTGTTAGTTTTATTAAAGCAGATCACCGTCAGCTTTGCCTCGTTGGGCTGTTAATCTTATGAAACGAAGCTGAATCGATCATCCTTATGTATTTAATAATGTTCTACAAATTGAAGGAGACAATAAAAGAGTGTGTCTTCTGCTGGAATTATAAATTTTATTATATTACTAGCTGCAAGGCCCGCCTTCGGTGGCCCTCTTGCTAGCCAGTGGGCACGCCCCTGGGCCCCCTCACCCCCCCGAAAACCACCCAGCAGCCCCACCCCCGCACCATGCACCCGTTCGCAACCACCTCCCGCACCCCACCACCTCGAACACCGGACCCCACCCCGTATAGATAAATAAATAAAATTTATAATTCCAGCAGAAGACACACTCTTTTATTGTCTCCTTCAATATATAAAAATTCTGCTACCCTCGGCAAAAAAACTTTCAATTTAATGTTCTACAATTTGATAAAAAAAAAATGAGAAATCAAAGATGTTGTCCACTGTTTAATGCAATTAAACATATACCATATAAGCAAGTACCTAGTAATTTTTTTATTTTAATTATTATCTATTTAATTAAAAATATTTTATTTTGTCGAGAGTAGCAGAATTGTTGATTCATAAAAAGAAAACAAAAAGGTTGTCCTCTGCTTGAAATAAACATACATATATATTATATGGGTTCACTCTAAAATCCCGGCACCCCAAAATCCCTACATTTGAAAAATTTTAATTTTTCTTATCTCAATCGAACTTTTTTTAGAACCGAACCTATCAGTAGTTGAGAATATAATTTTTTTTATATTCTCAACATACTTTTGTAGAGAACCGAACAATAAAATGAAAGTCGCAGCCGGATTTTGAATTTTCGGGATTTTGGGGGCCACCCATATTATATATATATCAAATATAAATATACATATAATTTATTTGTTTGAGACTATAGTTTCGAAGGCTTGACCTTCATCATCAGTCTTTTAGATATATTTTATCAGTTATTTCTCATGGGTTCAATTACCGATTGGTTAGTGAAAATTCGTTATCTTTTAATAGCAAGCTAGCTACATAACGATTTTATGTGGCAAGCTTGCTATTACAAGAGAACGAATTTTCAATATCCAATCGGTAATTGACCCCATGTGGAATAACATATAAAATAAGATTAATAATAGATTACTAATGGCATTTGTTTTTATAGTTTTGTTTAAAAGTAAAACAGCTCGGTAAGTGTCGGTTTAATGTCTGACTGCAATCTGCATTAAATAGCTAATAGATAAAATAAGATAGAAACTTGAAGTGTACAAGTTATATGAATTTATTTTTCTCTAAATCAAAAATCATATTTAAATTTTTATTATATTTTAAAAAGTGTCGAATTTTTCAAAATGTAAAAATTATATATATATTTTTATCCTGAAATTTAAAATATGTAGCTACCTATGAAAAGATTACATTGAGAAGAATAAGGCTAAATTTTTTAAATGTAAATTAATTCATTGTAAAATAATATTATGAGAAAATTTTTAGTTGATCTTTTTTAGGGTATTTTTGTATATGTTGCAGTAAAACCACGTTTTTTAGTAAGATCGGGTTCTTACTATGTAGTTAAAACGCGTTTCACTGAATACTTTTGTGGTAACTAAAGTTTACTGATTTTGGTTGTGTTTGGTTCAAAGGTCTAGAATTTTCATTTTTGACATTCCGTTTCCGTCTCATTTTGGGCGTTTATTTTGAAAATTGTTTAAACGAAAATGTCAAAAATTAGAGGCAAAGTTGTAGAGGATGTATATTTTGATATTTTCGTTTTAAATTTTTTGAAAATAAACACTCAAAATGAGGCGGAAGGTCAAAAATGAAGATTCTAAACCTTTGAACCAAATCAACCAACATCAGTAAACTCTAGTTGACACAAAGGTATTTAGTGAAAACCCGTTCTGACTAAAAACGGGTTTTTACTGCAACATATACATTGGCTTTCAAGAGGAGCTTAATGTAAAATTATGAAAATTCCACAAATAGAATCATTCTCTATTTATCAACGACAAAAAAGTGTGAATGTGATATCTCAAGTATTATGAAAGATATATGGTAGATCCAGTCTCAATAGTCAGTGAGATAAACTAGTTTTTTGTTTGTATTTTTCAAAACTGAGGATTTTATATAAAAGAGTCCAGGGATAAATAAAAGAATGATTTCCAATACAATAAGATTTAGTAGTGATTTTTCTTTTACATTTTTGAACCGTCGTTTCGGAGGATCTTCCCGCCTTCTTCATGGTTTAAAGGGTCAATGAAGGAAATATGTAACAAGTTTTTTTTCAATAATTTTCGTATTTAATTAATTAAAAAAAGCAATGGTTCATTTCAAACTAACACCATATGCTTCAATAGCTCCAGATATTAATCCATATTCAATATTAGTTTGCTATAGAGAGAGCGTGTGGTGTACATAACACTCTATCTACCTGCCTAGCCAGGCTGATGTAATTTGGTTTACTATTCGCCTGTCTGTTGAGCTGTTATCAAAATATCACAGAGAATCATCCTGTTAGATAATAGGAAACATAAATGAAAAAACAACATATTATTATTATTATTATTATTATTAATCCTCTTTTCAGCTTTTTTTTTTTTTTTTTGAAAACCATCAAAGTGACAAAATCATATTACTTAAAAGAGAAAGGAATTATTTTATATAGGTACACCAATCAGAGCTATTAGACATTCCATTATATTCAAAAATAGGATTTTGTTTTGGGTAGGTATATTAAAAAATAAATAAATTTCGAAAAACAAAGCAAATATTAATGAATGGTCAAATTTTTGATTAAAAAAAGTCTTTATTTTATTATCCTTTCCTAAATGTTTCAAAATAATCTCAGTTAATCCTTTTAAACCGATTGCATATTAGATGATCAAGGGAAGTTTCTCGGGTTTACCCAATGATAGCGCGTTTTGGTGCATCATAAAAGAAACCAGCTGCGATACGACCCTTGGACTCCGTGATGGGTTTTAAAATAATAATTAAAATTTCCTAATTTTACTCAATTTAATTTGTCATGAACTATTAGTGGGTTTTAAAATAATAATTAAAATTTCCTAATTTTATAAATTATATTTTCATGAATTATTAGTCGGTTTTAAAAATTAAAAAAATCATGTCGGCGTCGTCGTCTAAGCCGATTATAATATGTATAGAGAGATAGATGGATAGATATACCATAAATAGATAGATTTTAGAGTTTTTATTTTTTTACTTAGGAAATGTGGTGTAGGATTTAGGTGAAACATGATATTAATTAATAAAGTAAAGGGTGTGTAGTTTGAAAAACTCAATTGCAAAGAAGACTCTTCAAGGGCTGATTTTATATAAAGAGAGTTTTCACTATTGTTCAAGGGCTAAAAGTGTTGGGACTGAGATAACTCTAAAATTAATAAAGTAAAGGGTGTGTAGTTTCACAGTGAATGAAATAAAACTCAAAGAGGTTTATACAAACTCAATATATTTCGGATTATTAGTCCATCATCAGGAGTTTACAAGTTATTAGTTTTAACTTGTAACTCCTGATGATGGTTTTAACTTGTAAAATCCTGATGATGGACTAATAATCCGAAATATATTGAGTTTGTATAAACCTCTTTGAGTTTTATTTCATTCACTGTGAAACTACACACCCTTTACTTTATTAATTTTAGAGTTATCTCAGTCCCAACACTTTTAGCCCTTGAACAATAGTGAAAACTCTCTTATATAAAATCAGTCCTTGAAGAGTCTTCTTTGCAATTTAGTTTTTCATGTTTTTACTTTCACTTAAATAATATATAGTTAAGATAAAGTGAGCAGGTTTCTTGACCCACATCGAAAATGTCCCACATTGGACAATATTTTGTCTTTTGGATTAAAAAAATGTATAATTAATTATTTATATTTTTACAACGTCGATGTTGAGGATTAGCGATACTAAAGCCCATTTTGAAAAACTATTGTGATCATGCTGATGTGGAATATAATTATGTATGCGCTTGATAGCCTACAGCAAAACCAGATAGCTAGCATTACTCCCTTCAATTTGAAAGAGTTCTAAAACTATATTCCCCTTTAAAATCATAGTTTTTTGTCTACTAATAACTGTCCAAATGCCATCTGCTTCGCATTAGATAAAGTAAAAATGGAGAAATGGCTTTTTTGTATGGTAGGCTTACCCTTAACAGATCTAATTAATAAAGTAAAGGGTGTGTAGTTTCACAGTGAATGAAATAAAACTCAAAGAGGTTTATACAAACTCAATATATTTCTGATTATTAGTCCATCATCAGGAGTTTACAGGTTAAAAAACTTAACAGATCTGCTAATTCAGTTGTCTAAATATCAGGGGCTCCCATTATACGAATTGAAGCCATTAAATGACGGGAATGTGCTTAGAAACGTTGAAGGCTATATTGAAAGTGAAGTGCAATTTCTACAATACTTGTGAGGAATTTTCCAACAACATATCACAAAATGATGAATTATTGAAAAAAGTTTATATTTCATCGGAAAAGTACGAATGATTATATCTTTAATTGTTATGTTGATGTTTTAATTTTATCTATGACTGCAATTATTCCACTATGATTTAAAATATATATATAATAAAATAATTATATACATACAGATTCATGTTCCACTTTCCATTATAAAACATCTGATCACTTTAAGTTAAGAGTATTGTATCGACTATCCCTAAGTTACCCTTTACTTCAAAGTTTTTGATTATTTGTTATTTTTCAAAAACGGCTATATTTTTTTTAATCCGATCCCTTGAATCATAAATTAATTAATTAAAAAAAATTATTCAGATTGAAATTAAAAGAGGGTAGTATTTTGAAGGGAAAAATCTATCAGCATTTGCCACATAAACATTGAATTTATTTACGCCTCATATAACAATTTCAAAAAAGAGAAATTAAATATGTACTGATTAGAATCATGGCCCCCACATTTAATTTCTGAAGCGGGCCTCTTGTTATGGAATAAGTATGTGTTTTTTCATGAAGTGGAAAAAGTTGGTCACTCTACTCCTTTTTTCTAACAGGGTGCACTTTGACCCCCTTTGCGGGGACCATGATTACTATGGTTACTTGGTTTGATGGAGCAAATTTTTTAGTATTAAAAAATAAATAGTTTGTTAAAGTTTATCTTTTTTAAATGATTTAAATTTCATGTCAATTGCTTAGAAAAGCAAATTAAGTAAACGTCGTGTCAAATATATACTAGTTTATTTATTAATAGTGTCAATAAATTAATATTTAATCATTCAATCTAAGATGATCTAGCTGTGATTAATTCCGAGTAAACAAATTAATCTAGTCGTAAGTGGCTATAGCAAAGAAAACAAGCTCTTGAAATTAAATTCATTAAAATATTGATCACATATTTATAGGCCTATTCATTGATTTTAAGGCTAAATAAAAAAAAATGTTGGCATGAATTAAGCAGACCAGGTGGATTTAACAAACATTCACACGCTAACTATCTATCTCTTTCAAAATGTACAGAGGAAATTTTCAAACAATAAAGAAAATAAACGATTTTTAATTCTATATTTTCCAGTACCCGGGAAAGAATAAGAGGTTTATTTTTGGGGAAAAAGGAACAAAAATGCATTTTTAATTCTTTTTGATTCATTTGAAAAGTTTCTGTGTTCTTTTTCACCTAGAATATATAAGAAATACAAACCATAAATTATTTTAACATGTAAATATGTCATTTCAAATGTTATAGTCTATAAGGTTTACCTTGCATCTGTACTCTTTTTTTTTATAAATATATTTTTTTTCCTAGACAAGAAATCTCATTTGAATGAGCAGCATTCACTCTAATAAATACGTTTCAGTGGCGCACGGTCCATGGATGTTGTGGATGCGGCGTATCCAGCAAATTCCAAAATGCCAAGAGTATTTCATCCGTGTTATATTTAAAAATTTGTAAAATTTAAAAAAAAATTTCAATAAATACTATAGTACAACTAATTCATTTAAAGTTATATAAAATTTAAAATTTACGGAGCTTTTTAACGTTAGCAAATTTAAACAATATGAATAAAAATATTCTAGATTTCCTATTTTAATCACTTCAGCTATATTGTGGAATATACTTTGATTTGATGAAGTTAAAAAGTGAATTAATTTATATGTACTCTGACTTTCACTTAAAATCTTTCAAAATAAATCGTGAAAGATGAACTAAAAGATGTTTGGGCATAAGTATGATTTGCTTTAATGAAGTCCAATTGAATATTCTCTCTCTCTATAACGAGTATCGTTTTGGTTCGAGTGCAAAAGGCCATTCCTAGAATAATAGAAATTAAGAAATTAATCTCTAATAGTCTGAAACAAGTCTGAACTTGTATTAGTCAGGTTTGAACTTGTATTAAGCATCATTGCAATACACCTTAGCTCTAAATAAAGAGAGATCATTCTATCCGTGCTCTATTTAACTATTTTCATAGATCAGTTTTTAATGAAAGAATCGATCACCCGCATATTAAAAAATAAAAAAGTGAAAAATTTTTCAAGGCTCGGTACACTAGAGCGGCCATGCTAATGATAAATAAACTTAAATATAAATTGTTCATTTATACTACAATATAACATCCTCCTAAAATCTCAATAGAATAATTCAAAAAATATTTTCAGCCTTTTAAATCAGATATTGAAAAATCAGTGGGTACTATCTATTGATACAAAGAACTTTTTGACTTGCCGTTCTTGGGTTATCCAGGGTATATCGGAATTCAGACACACAAAGAGAAAAAAATCTAATTGAAAAAGTTTTTGTTTTTGCCGAGAGTAGCAGAGTTGTTGATTCACAAAGAGAAACAAAGAGGTTGTCTCTGCTTCATGCAAATAAACATATACACATATATATATCTGTATATATATATTATTTTTCATGGAGTCAATATCCATACGATATTGACTCCATGAAAAACAAACATTTATAATTAAAAAAGACTGATGATGAAGACCAAGTCTTCGAAACTATAGTCTCAAACAAATAAATAATATATATATACAGATATATCATCTCGATATATATGTGTATATGTTTATTTGCATCAAGCAGAGGACAACCTCTTTGTTTCTCTTTGAGAAAAAAAAATCATAGTTGAAAAAATATTTTTCTCTGCGTTTCAGACATTTTAAAGCACAATGAGCAAAAATTTATTTTAATGAGTGATTAATACATTTAATTTGGATTATGACTTCTACGAGCGCGATAGTCAGTTTTCAACTATGAAAAAATTGAAACATCACCAGAAGAATCGGCTCTGTTTAAATATTAATTGGTAAAAATTTAAATTTGAAAAAAAATAAGGAAAAATTATCAGATGCGGTTATCGATAAATTTTTGCAAAAATTTGAGAAGAATAAAATAAAATTTAAAAAAATGAAGGTCTATTTTTTGGACAGCATCCCCTGGTTCAAAAGTCACATCCCGCCACTGATACATTTGTGTATACATATTTATTTGAATCATACGAAAGAAATGATGAACAGGGGATGGAGAGAGATGATGGAATTTGAATAATTATCGGAAAGGTTTTTTTATTTAATTAGTTTTTTCCTCTTATTAAAAACAAGGACTAAAAAGATGATCAAGGACAGTCGATGGTGGAGAAGTAATCTCCGGAGTCGAAGCTCAAATACAATGTATACATTAATTTATGTAAAATAATTGGTTTAATAAAATTTAAAAAAAAAAAAAAAAAATTGAATCATACAGAGAACACCCTCTAAGATTTATTCTTAAAAATACATCTTCATTTTGGTCTCAGTAAAAAATCCTTTCAAATTACTTATCTGTATACTAAAAAAATCTTTGAAACCACTTTCTCAATCCTTATTACGATTTTTCGAATTTATCTCAGCCACCACCACGCAAAAGTATATTTATTTAAAATTATAATTAAGATAGTATCTCTTTGTAAAGCGTTTCCCATTTAAGATGTAATTTCCTCTATTCCGCTCGATCAAATTTGCAGCGATGAGAGTTGTTAGTCTCTCATTTTGATGTGATGATGTCGTTCTTTTCAAGAGAGGCAAGCAGTTAAATCAGAACTCTCTTAATAAAAGGGATTCACGGCGAGGGGAGTGGAGAGGGTTTAGGGGGTAAGTAGAAGGAAAGGGTACCGAATCTAAATCCCATTCGTTTCCTTTCTGCCTCTAATTTGTTTGACTCTACGCTCTGCTTGAAAATATAATCCGGCGAATTGAATTGTTTGTCTCCTTGCTTTTTACACCTGCATGTTGAGCCCCCTCTCCGTCCCCCGTCTTATAGAAAATAGCTACGTATTTCTTCTTCTTTTTTATTCGACTCTTTCTCAATTTAATCAATTTCAAAGAAAATCGAATTAAAGGAATTCTTTAAATTAATTGCTTTCGACTTCCTCCTCTATTTGCGCCATTGAATCTTCTCTCAAAGCAAATTAGAGCTGCAGATTCTTTCTATTGAATAATGATGTCTCCAAAATAGCTCCATTTAGGTAATAGATCTCTGGGCGGTTCTTAAGGATTTCTCAGTATAGGCACAAGTTGTCCTAAACTCCTCTATTATCCATCAATCCTTTTAATTATATCTTTTTTACATGCTTTAATTTAATTTGGTTTCTTGAAGATTAATCAATGATGTTGTTCTCTGCTTGTTGAAAATCGACATATATAGTAGGTACCTACATATGGGTGGGAAAATCTCGATACCCCAAAATTCCGACAAGCCAAAATTCCTGCATGTGAATATTCAGACGTTACTTTAATATTTTATTAACCATTTTATTAATTACAAAATATATATGTAGTTAATATATTTGACAAGATTAACCTAATTAACACAAAAATTACAAATCTAATTGAAATATCAAAATAATAAAAAAATCAAATACTAATATTTTATCAATTTTTAAAAATATATATAGCTTACATATATTTAACATGATTAACCTAATTAATACAAAAAGTATATAATTGAAAAATCAAAATAAAAAATAAATAAATTACATTTTAGTAATCTTTTTAATATTTAAAAAATATACGAGAATCGTACCTATATATATTTAAAATTACTAATCTAATTAATACAAAAAGTACATTGAAATATAAGAATAATAAATAAATAAAATAATTTTTAGTAAATTTGTAAAAATACAAATTTAGTTGAGATTAGAAAAATTATTTGAAAAGAACTATTAAAAAAAAAATATTTTATTTTTTTATTATTTTGGTATTTCAATTATGTACTTTTTGTGTTAATTAGGCTAATATTGATCAACTATATATACTATATATATTTTTAATAAAATATTAAAATAACGTCTGAATTTTCACATGTCGGGAGTACACCTAATTCCTCGATAATAATAATATAAACCTAGTTTATTTTATATTCATTTTTTAAAGCAATCATTTTTTCAAATTTCATAAAATTCCGATTGATAGAAAGTGAAAATTACCCAAAAAGTTTTGGAATAAAATTTATACTAGTTAAAAAGATAAGTGTCGACTAGAAATAACAATATAGTAAGATTTTAATTCAAAATGTTTCACTGAAAGTAGCCCTTTACTTTTGATGGTTTTGATTTTGGTGGACTAATTCAAGTAGATTGGATTCAAGTAGGGGCGGATCTATATATGGGATTTTTGGGCTGCAACCCAGGGCCCCGTGGATATAAAGGGCCCCCATTGAAGAGAATGGACAATATTGCTAATTAAAATGGAGTATATAGAAAACAAATATTGGACAACAATGTCGAACAATCGACTAAATTATTTGTCGTCTCTTTGCATAAATTGTGATTTAACAAAGGACTTACAATGTGATGAGCAAATAAAGAATTTGCAGCGCAGAAAATGGAGAAAGGTTGCTTTATAATATAACTACACATAACCTGTTAATTTCTTTTGCAATAATGCCTTACTGTTGCAGTTTGTGTATCTGTAGCAGTAAAAACCGGTTTTTAGTAAGAACGCGTTCTTACTAGTTAAAACGCGTTTCACTAAATACCTTTGTAACAACTAGTTTTTTACTGATGTCAAAAATGAATTTTAGAAAAAATGCGTTTTGTCAAAACAACTCAGTAAAAACCCTCGTCAATGTTTATTTAGATTATATGTGACGAATTCGAATCAAATAACCCCTAACTGCTTCCTCTAGGTTAAATTCCATTAAAAGAAAAATTTTACAGGATGTAATTTTTGAAATTTTCATTTAAAACAATTTTGAAAAGAAACAGCCAAAATAAGGGGGTCAAACATGAAACTTTTATCCCTTTGGATCAAAATCAACAGGGGTTATTTGATTCGAATTCGTCACATATAATCTAAATGAACATTGACGAGAATTTTTACTGAGTCGTTTTTCCAAAACGCGTTTTTAACTCAAATTCATTTTTGACATCAGTAAAAATGAGTTGCTACAAAGGTATTCATTGAAACGCGTTTTAACTAGTAAGAACATTGATTCTTACTAAAAACCGGTTTTTACTGCAACATATCTAAGTCATATTAAATAATTAAAATATTTTATTGTCCTAATTTATTTCCTATATCGTACTTAAAATCATTATAAAAAACAGAATTTTTTACTGAGTCGTTTTTTCCAAAACGCGTTTTTACTCAAATTCATTTTTGACATCAGTAAAAACTAGTTGCTACAAAGGTGTTCACTGAAACGCGTTTTAACTAGTAAGAACGTGTTCTTACTAAAAACCGGTTTTTACTGCAACATATCTAAGTCATATTAAATAATTAAAATATTTTATTGTCATAATTTATTTCCTATATCAGTATAAATCATTATAAAAAACAGTTTTTTGACAAAATGGCAATTAGTTTGATTAATTGCATAGGCCCTCAGAAGTAGTGTTAGCCCAGGGCCCAACAAATTCACGCTCTGCCCCTGCAAAGGAGGAAGATTATAAGTGAAAGTCGTGTGGTGCACACAATATGTTTTAGGCGCACCAGCTTTGATAACACACTTTACTGCAAACGTTTGTTCAAAATATTCAGAGTCGTGCCTATGGAATATTAGTTATCAGATATTGATCATGATTTCTATTGTCGCGCCGCAGAGGGAGATAATAAGCGGAAGCTTTTGACCAATTGGCATAATATAGAGAGCGAATTCGCCGCTGAATATGATTTGCATATTAAAGAGCCAATTAGCCGCCATTTTGCCAAGCAATTTGACACAGCTTTTGTGAATGTGTGATGACATCACTGTCTGGTCCACCTGTTCTCTGATACCATCTGGAGTTAATAGAATAACTCTCCGAGGGTATGGTTAGGTGTATATATCTACACTCTACACTACCTTTATTATATTACCTATTCTAGTTATATATAAAAAAAATAATAAAGTAAAACATGCACTGCTTGACGCGATAAGCTAGTCTAGATTTAACAGGAACGATAAATGTGGATGGGAATTTATAAGGGAAATTTCAAAAACTTTCAAATTGATATTTTAATTAAATTTAATAAAAAAATATATAGTATTAAATATATTATAAAAAATATAGATAATAAAATTGAACTTTCGAAATTAAAAAAAAAAAAGTATTGCAGAAAATGAATGTATTTTTGCAAACGATATTTTAATACAAAAAATGAAGAGAAATAATGGCAGTAATGTCTACAAAAAACTGCTCACGATGAAAACCCAAATAATCATATTTTAAGAGATATTAAATAAATTGTCAAATTAGTTAAAAAATTGAATCTTAAGACTTTAAGAGAATCATTCAAAAACTGATGATTTTTAAATGGAATATCTAAAGTCAGAAAGCTCAAAATCTAATTAGTTCTTCGTAGGGCAAAAGGCGGATCCAGGGGGGCGGAGGGGGCGACCGCCCCCCCTCCCCCATAGAGGCCCGTGTCTGGCAAAAAAATTTAGTAAAAAAAAAACAAAAAACATTTATTTTTTTAAAATTGAAAAATAAAGTTCTATGATGTGTGTGTCAGAGACGCCCCCCCCCCCCCCCGCTTGGACAATTCGATCTCCGACACACTTTCGAGATAAAAACTAGATCTTATATACATCGGGCACCTTAAATACATTCACCACCCCATAAAAAATTCCTGGATCCGCCCTTGTCGCAGGGGATATACAAACATTTTCATAAAAGGAAGAACTTGAGACGACTTTTATATTTTTATTTATCAGAGTTCAAATAAAATCAAACTTAAATAAATAATGGTAAAATGTGATTTTTTTACGTTCCAGACCGTTTCAATCTTTATCTTTATTAATTTGTCTACAGATACTACAGACCATTTAGCCATTGAGGTACAGTTACGATAATTTTAACATATGTTAGTGGAGATGCCTGATATATCTTTCGCGCTAAATTTCTTATAAATAAAGATTTAAATGTTTGAGTGAAATATTTAGCGCAATACATGTCCAGAGGCGTTCACCTCACAGGGTAGCCAATTGGTCCAAATTGCTATTATTGGCACTCGGGTTTGATTCCTAAGAGGGTTAAAAACGTCCCAAATAATCAATTCCATCTCGGATCTAATAGATCACATTCTCTTGTGATTTACTTACAAAAAATATTCACTCATGCTCAGAAACAATTAATCGTTTCTCACTATCTAAGATAATAATTTATGGTGATAAAAAAAAATATATATTTTTTAAAAATTCAAGTTAATTCTAAATGAAGGTAATTAAAATATGAATGAGTTTTCTTCAAAATTTATGAGGTGTTGTTGAGCAAACGGTAGAATTGAAAATTTACTTTAAATGCATAAAAATGTGCCTCCTTCGAGTTTCTAACATTTTGAAGCATAAATAAGCAAAAAAAAATAGGAAATAGGACACAGTATAGAAAGGGAAGGCAATATGTAAGTCATGATTTAATTCACTTAAAAAATTTAATTAATTAATTAAATTCATATCATATTTAGAAATATATACAATTATTTTTCTACAGATAGAAACTTAAAACGAAGCATGCTTTGGGGAGAGCAAACAAAATAAGCGTTTTAATGAAATATTAATTGGTCTCAGAGGGGTGGGGGGGGGGGGCGAGAGAAAAAAAAGAAGGGTTTTCGCTTATTAGAGAAGATGTTTTAATTAGGAAAGGAAACGGTAATAAGTAAACCAGGAATTTTATTCGATTAAAATAAGCTTCATTCGAGATTTTTTATTTTAATTTGCATCAAAGGGTTAGAGAAAACGAAGAAAAATGGGAGGAAGTGGAAGTAGATGAAGAAAAAGAAAAAGAAGAAGTTAGAAGAAGACGCGATAGTGAAGCACAAAATTCAATTCTTTCTCTTCTCTTTTTTTTTTTTTTTTTTTTTATTTTATTTTATAATGTCATTTAAATGTCCGCTTTTGAATTCGTCAAATTAATTCGCAAATTAATTTCGAATGCTATTATTATTTTCTCGTAAGGTGAAAGGGCCTAAGTAGAAAAAGAAAGAGTGAAATGAGAGAAAGCCCCTCCAGGAGGAAGAAATCTAATTACGAACTCATTTTATTATTTGTTTTTAAGCGAGTCAAAGAAAAGAATAGATTCAGTGAAGAAAAGGAAAGTCATTAACAAAAGTAAATTGTCTAGGAGAGAATATAGGGGTGAGTGCTCACGCACACCTCAAAAAGTTTATTATGAGCAATGCTGCATAGAAATGGCAAAAAGGTCATGTTAACATCTAATCAAATTTTGAACTCAGAACCAAATCAACTGGTATGGACACCACACAACTTTCACATTAGTTTCTCAGTCACATTATTTCAATTTATGTTTCCTCCAAAGCCGGTTTGAGAAAACCAGAAAAAGATGAAATTGCAAAATATCGTATGGATATTGACTCCATGAAAAACATTTATAATTAAAAAAAGACTAATGATGAAGACCAAGTCTTCGAAACTATAGTCTCAAACAAATAAATAATATATATATATATATACAGATATATCATCTCGATATATATGTGTGTATGTTTATTTGCATCAAGCAGAGGACACCCTCTTTGTTTCTCTTTGTGAATCAACAACTCTGCTACTCTCGGCAAAACAAAAAATTTTCAATGAAATTGCAAAATACCAAAAATCTTCATAACTCAGTAAATAGAGGATCCAAAAAGTGGTTCAACTTTCGTTTGGTATGGTGTGGGTATGCCAAATCTAAGTTTGCGACCTCGAAAGTGGGGGGACAACCAAAATTTTAGGACTTTTTCCAGTTTTTCGCTGATAACTCAAAAACGGTCAATATTTTGTATATTTAGTAAATTTAAGAGGATAAAATATCACGTCGATTGTTTATTTAATTTACAGAATTGGTCAAATAGTTCGATTTTTTATTTAAAAAAACAGCCCCTCGGAACATTTTAGAATACATATCCCAAAAACTCGCACTTTTTTCGATTTTTTCCCATTTTGACCATGAAGGAGCACATTTTCGACAAAGACCACTCTATACATTTTAAGACTAGATTAAATTTTTCTACAATTTAAACAAAGTTTCATCTTAATTGGATAAATGGTAATCCGTGCTGCAATGAGTTTGAAGTTTTGAAAAACTACAATTTGGAAAATGCTGGATATTTATAAATCTCAGAGTTTTAACAAAAAAGTGGTCCAAGTAAACGTGAAATAGGAATCAAGTTTATAGGATGAGTGGTTTTCATTTTATGAAGGAAAAACTGCGATTTTTCAAAATTTCAACCTCATGGGGGCACGGGTTATCATTATCTAGCTTCTAGATATATTAAGTTACAAATCACAAAGCTCTGCGACACTTGACCGTAGACGAGATATGAACTATTAAAATATTTATTTTGTGACACCCTTAGAGAACAAAGAATGCAAAAATCAGCTTTCAGCTTTCTGAAATAACAAGTGGGACAGGTGTCTAGTCATGAGATGACAACATAACATTTTTTTAATTCTGCGAGAAGAGGTTGCTAAAAATTATATAAAGCCTCCCTCTTTAAATCTTTGCTATTCTTATATGGGCATAAAAATAAATTTAGCTTATTATAAAAACTGTTATAGTGGTATATCTAAATTTTTTTTATATTTATTTTTTGATCAAGATATTATTTTTTTTTTTTTTAATTTTTCCCTTCACTTTCAATGGATTTCTGGTAAAACGATTAAAATGTATGCAACCGAATGATCATCTGAAATCTAGGAAAGCTACCCTATAGGAGCTGGCAATTTAAATTGATTAAAAAGTTCAAATTACCAATAGAAGCGTATCTTATATTTCTAATAAAAAATCTCCAGAGAGTGTCATCTTGTCACCTACTAAATATCTGAGTTAGTGCTGATAATTTTTATTACATGTCAGAAGAGTTGTTTCGTCTCTCGGGAATCGAAACTCAACTGCCAAAAATAGTAATTTCAGGCTCACCTATGAGGTGACTTAAGTATCGTGCTAATATTTCACTTGTAAAATTTCAGGGCGTATATACTGATTTTAAATCACACAGATCATGCCATATACAAATAGTTTAAATAAAATTTGTTTCGTCTTTAGAATTTATTCAAATATCAAAATTTTTTATTCATGTGGGAATAGTCATTCCAACACCTATTGTTTTGTAAAATACTCAACAATTTTGTGGATTTTTCATTTGAAAGTTTTGAAGCTAGAATGAAAGACTTGTTTCTACTCTCTTTATCTTGAGGCCTTGAGAGTCAGATAAATACATAAACAGAAAAATTACCGATAAGATTTTCGATGCATCGAATTTGAAATTTTATTTAACAAAAGATAAGGTTTGGATTAATCACTTGGATAAAACATTGTTAATAAGATGTACAACGTTTCGACACCAAATTCTGTACTCGTTTTCAAGTTTAGTGAAGTCATTCACAATTCAAGAAAATTTCTATCGAAACGTTGTAAACAAACATTCTAATGAGACTACCAAATTTTTTCAGTAGAATTTTTTTTTTGATAGAATTAGACACGTTTATCATAATCATTTTAATTTAATTCAGGGTAGCTGGATCGAAACCCTGAAATATAATTATGTTAAGTTATGCTTTTTAGGAGAGCGGATCAATGCATTAACCATTGGATGCAAACTATCGATGCTAAAGATCCGGGTATGCTTAGTTATTATCCGATCCAATTGAATAATAAAACAGTTTCTTTCAGATATATAGCCGAGAAGCGATTCTGAATGAAATGAACTTAAAAAATAAACACACCGCTCTTGAATAGAAAAAAATAGATGATACATTAAACCCATTGGTATTACCTTACCTAAAGATAAGTATTTATTGATATAGATTTCAAATTTCCCTTTCAAATATTTAGTTTCGAATACAAAATCCGAGATTCGTATCTTGGAATAGATCAACACGTTTTACAATATTTCCCTGTTTAAGTAAATAAATAAAGGTATAGGTGATTCATTTTTTATGTGTAGATATGTTAAGTGTACACATCGTTGTTAGTGATTAATGGAAAAAATAATGCATTATTCATTTGAAGAAGATCAGGGGAGATGTATCAGATCAATCCTTCAGAAATTTAAAAACGTGGTCCCCAACAAGAGAGGAATTTCCAATATAGAATGGATTTTCTACGATTTATCATTTTTTTTTAATAAGATTTATTAAATATACTTTAAGTAGACAAAATAGAAAAAAAATTTTTTTAATTGATTAATTGGGCGTTTCGGATATCTTCATCAAGTTTCCATCCTCAGTACACTATCAATATTTAGTATACTCTGTAGTTGGAAGCAATTAAATATGTTGAAAAAGAGAATCTTATAATTTAGTCATTTACGAATTTCTCTGTATATATATATATATATTATTTGTATATTTAGTCAAGTTTAGGTATGTATGGTCGATTTCTATATATGTGTTTAAAAATTACCAAGAACAAACATTTCTATTATTACTTGATGCATTTTTGTTGAAAAGTCTAAAAAAGCCTCGATTGGAGGCGAAATGTAAAAATAAAATTTTTACAGTATAAGTATTCCTTATTCCCAAGAACCATTATTTTCATTTAACTCTGTATATGGTATATTTTTATTAAATTAGATTAAAAATAAATAGAAGTTAAAAAGTAAAAAGATGAACTTACCAGGATACTAGGAATCTCTGTCACAGTATTCCATGCGGCCACCCGTCCAAAGGGATTCTGCGAGACGTAACTAAAAGAAAGAAAAAAGTTATTAGATAAAGTATAGTTAACTCTGTTTTTCTTATCACTTATATATATTATATAAATGGATTAATGATAATTTGTTATGTAGCCTGCTTGCTATAACAGCCAAACGAATTCATCTATTACCATTGGGGTATTTAAACCCTTAACAAATAACAGATAAATTATTTCTAATTAAAAGACTGGTGAAAAATTCGAAACTATAATTTAAAACAAATAAATTTCATATATACCTACATATTTATATTTTCTAGGAAAATCACAAGGGGGTGTCATCTACCATATTAGGAAGGAATGGATTATTTTTAATTGTATGTCAGAAGAGTTGTTTTTACCCCCAGAGTGCTAATAACAGCAATTCGGGCCATATGTCTACTCTATATGAGATGCGAACCCCTCTGACATGTTAACGCCCTAAATATTTTACTTAAAGATTTTCATTTGTAAAATTTCTAAATTTAAATACCTTAAAAAAGGTGATTGAATGTTTCGAATGACTTTTCCAAAGTGAATATGAGAAAATTCAAGTTGCCATAGAAATAGATTTAAATTTTCTAGGAAAATCCCAAAATGGTGTCATCTATTAGATCCAATGGAATGGATTATTTTTAATTACTAAATATGACACCCTCTTTTGATTTTCTTAGAAAATTTAAATCTGTTTCTAAAGGCACCTTAAACTCTCTCATATTTATATTTGGTATATATATGGTGGTTAAATATAAGTAATCTTATAGAAAACTCAAAATCCACGCCAAGTCGGTTTCTCGGCGCTAGGGATTTTTGTGCCCTAGAAACACCCTAAGATGCATCCTTTTCGAACCCACCTCCCTTTTGATATCGTATTACGCCATTCTTCTTATTTCAAATTTCTTCGAGTCAACATCTCAATAAATATCGAACCACATTTTACGCTGGTATATTCATTCGACTATAATTTTCGTCATAGTCAATAAATATTTAGTTTAATAACTAAATAAAAGTTAGTTTGTTGAAATAAGCAAGCATATCGTTAAAAGTGACTTGAAGGTTAGTAAACCCGTTTTCTCTTTATTGTGCTAATATATATTAAAAGGTCTCTAATTAATAATAATCTATTTGTATTTGTTTCTTATTATTATTGAAGGTACAATCAATTCTCTGAAAGGTTCCTAAAATAAAACACTGCAGGTTTATACACTGCTGCAGTTTTGGCACACCCGAGTTGCCTACATCAAAAAGCATTCATCATTGGTTCTGAGACAAAAGAACACTTATTCATCTCTCCAAGATAATTCAGAGGCTGCCCTTTACCACCACTGAAACCATTCATTTTGTAATTAGACATATAATAAAATATATTATATGTCTAAAAGTTTAAGTATTTAGTTATAAAGTGTATATATATATCTACGTATATATACCTACAATCTAAGTTAATTTTCTTTGTTTTCATTTTATCTTTTGGTTTTATCAACACATTCATTAGTTTACATTAAAAAATATAGTTTTTGTTAAAGAGAAATTTATCTTTCATTTCTTTCCTATAGACATCCATCCTTTAGAGATACTAATTTAGGATTTCGAACAGTTATATATATAGTAAGAACTAGCGTCCTATCGAAGATAAATTTGATATCGATTGTTTAGTGGAATAGACTTACAATTTATTCGCGGCGAGATTTACAACCTCGTTGGTAAGCTAAACAATTGATATAACGTGGTCCTTCGTTTTTCTCTATATCTTTCTCAAATTTGGAGAAAGCATATAAAAAAAGTCTAAAGTAAATGTAAACCCCGCGTTTATCCATATGGTATGAATTAATTTTGGAGTCTATGACATACTAACGCTAAGATATAGTAGTATTTTATTTAGCTGTAACTCCAAAATTATTGTTAATAAAAATCTGTAAAAATTTTAAAGGATAGCTAGTATTATGAAGATAAAATATACAGAATTTCAATTTTTTGAACCATTACTTTGGTTGGAATAAAAAATTGATCGTTCAATGCCAAAAACCCCATGATATTTAGAATGGGAAACTTACATCGCTGTTCGGCAAAGGTTAAAATTGAGATAGAGCTTGAAACTTGAAGGATATTTTTTTTATTTATTTCGAACCATATGAACCTGTAGGAGCATAAAAATTCGAAAATAATTTTTATAAAAAAAAAATAAAACCGACTTCAAAAAACTTAAATGCAACAAATAAAATCCACTAAAAGGTATAAAATAATTATCTTGTTTTGTTACAACTAAACGACCAAATATTAACATGAAATTACTTTTTGAAGCCGGTGCCAAACAAACTATACCTATAGGCGAGCGTACCCGCCAAACGTACTAAGTATGATCCGTCAAGTTCGATTCATAAAATGTATGTTTGGCACCGACTTCAAAAAGTAATTTCATGTTAATATTTCGTCGTTTAGTTGTAACTAAATGAGATAATTATTTTATACATTTTTGTGGATTTTATTTGTTGCTTTTAAGTTTTTTGAATTTTTTATAAAAATTATTTTTATTTTTCTCTTTTTAGTGATGTTATTAATAGTGACTTAATATAATACCTTTATAAAAGATTTTATTTATCATAATTTTGATTATTTGCTCATAAGAATTGGAGATTTACGTTATTTCGTCGTTGATCATATCATCAGAACTTGATCAAATTAATATGTCACTATCCCTAAGATACCACCTTTCCAATAAAAAAAGAATCATCGAAATCGGTTCTATAAACAAAGATGTTAGGCCTGAACAAACCTAACAAAAAAGGTCTAATACCAATGGAAAAAAACGGGACCAATCGGAAGCTAGACTGAACCCAATGCAATTTTTTTTTTAAAATCGGTTCACAATTGGCGGAGTTATGAGGTAACATAGACACAAATAAAATCAGTCGAATAGAGAACCTCCTCCTTTTTTGAAGTCGGTTAAAAATATCCAAAATAAGGGCCATCCTAATATGTACCTATATGTATATGTTTATTTACATCAAAACGAGGATAACCTCGTTAATTTGTCTTTACGAACTCCTTTACTGAAGCACAAATTGAGGTTCATTAACCTATTTTTTATGTAAAATTTCGACATATAAGAAGATATATAATCCAAAGAGGGTAATGAATTCTAAAATCCATCGCTAATATTTCGCTTAACTGTGTTTCTCTCTCAGTAATAATTTCTTAGCTAGCGTTTATAGATCTTAAATTTTATCTCATGTGAGTAAGGGCGGCGAATATTAAAACAAATTCCACCACACGAGGTCAAGCACAGGGCAGATTGCACACGAGGGTTGGAGGGGTTGTTTTATATCTTAATCTAATTTGAACTGGACAAGGTCCCTTTTGGCCTTTCTTGATGGCCGCCCTGGTCACCTACAAGATGGAAGAAATCCAATTTAAAGCGCCGTCTGCGCCTAACGACAGCCACACCGACGCGAAGGTTAATAAATCCCCAGGAAATTAATCAAAATTGATTTTATTATTTTAAAACCCGCCAGTGGGGTTATTAATTCGACAGGGAAGGGAATAAATCAACACCTAACGAAAAGGATTAAAACTTTAAGCGGGAAAACTCTCTCTCTCTCTCTTAACACTCTTAGAAGGCGGGGTGGAAATAAAATAAATCTCGTAAAATGTTCACCACTTCATTGTGTCTTACACTTGACTCTTTTTTATAACAAATTAAAAATGAATTTAGTGGAAAATTTGAAAATTTTTAATTTGTTAAATATGAATTTACCTATTGGGAACTGACAAATTGAGTCACGCAGTCTCGTGGTAAAAAAACAAACTATTAATAGCTTACAACTGTCGAGTAAATACATAGTAAATACATGCTGTTTATATTAGCAATAAATTTTTTATAATAAATTATCTAAAAATAAACCATAAAAATGGAATTTGGAGTATTTACAGAACAAAAATAGAGTAAGATGTGCTGTTTGAGATTGTCAGAGTAAAGCTAATAAAATTTTTTTTGAAGAATTAGACTCTTTCATAACTGTCATGTTGTCTTTAGTGATTGTTGAATTTGTATCGGAATCTTCTGATGATACATCATCAGCAAGTATATTGCTCGATTAAGTTCATTTAAATTCCCAAAGAATTTGTCTGCTTTAGATTTACCGTAGAAAAAATGATAAGTGATTGGAGCAGGATCATATTGTTTCAAGGCATTGGTTTGTATCGTTTTCCATTTCCATTTTAAATCTGTAGATGAAAAAATCTCCAAGTCATCTCCTTTACTACAATAAAATTTTTTTTAATTAATTACATGCATATTGAATATAAAAGTGTCAAAGTTTACAAATATTAGAGGTTAGAAATTTTAAACTCACCGATAACAATAAAATAATGTTGCCACTGCATGTTTACATTTTTCTCCTAATCCTGCCTTACAAGAACATGCAATAGAAATTATTTTTCTGCTTTACATATTTTCGCATTTATTTCATGCGGCTTTTCTTACATGTGTGACGTTTGTATACAAAGCGCGGTAACTACGGTCACATTTTTATCACTTTTTCATTATTTATGCCGCATTTAATTAATTGACCAACAGATAAAATCATTAATATTTTTTTGATTTGGGTTATCACCCGTCCAAGATAATATATCTGTGATATTTAATAACATTTTATTAATTTAGCCTACTATCACACGGGTTAAACATTTAGAAGTGTAAGCTACTTTCCGACATGTTTTTTAAGCCACGCCTCCATGTCAGTTCCCATAAGTATAACAGATATAATAGATTTTTTTTATAAAAAATCAAATTTGAAAATTTTTGTTTGCCGGTAGATTATTTAATCTGGACGCCTGGGAGGTAGGCTTCCCTGTTGCGAGTTTAGTATTGAATTCACCGCACTGAATAATTTTTGATAAGGAAAAATCAATGAGGATGTCATCTGCGTGATTCAAATATACATATACATAAAGTAAATAGATAAGTGTATATGTATATAATTTATTGTTAAGAGACTATATAGTTCCGAAGGTTAACCTTAATCATAAATCTTTTTTAATTATAGATATTTTATTGGTTATTTTTCAAGGGTTGATATATCCAATTGGAAGTAGGTAAATTTGTTTGTTGAGTGATCCGCTTACTATTTCAATAAGAATAATTTACCTACATTCTATCGGGTATTTTAACTCACGAGAAATAACAGAAATAATATTTTTAATTGAAAAGACTGATGATGAAGGTTAAGCCTTCGAAACTATAATCGCTAACAATTAAATTATATCTATGAGATAAATCTATTTCTATCAGGAACCTGAACTCCCTCATAGCATTTGTTTGTATATAAATAAATAATAAATTGAAAGTTTCTTTTTGCCTTGAGTATCAGAATTTTTATAAATTAAAGGAGACAATAAAAGAGTGTGTCTTCTGCTGGAATTATAAATTTTATTTATTTATAACGAGACTATAGTTTTGAGGGCTTTGCCCTCTTCATCGGATTCACAGGAATTAATTTATGAATGAAAGCTTAACATCTTTCATGTGGTTAGGTTAAGAAATTATACAGGGTGCGCAAGTCAAGATTTGAAATTTATACTTGTTTTATTATTTTGGCTGTAGGTGGCTTTCGTGAAGTTTATATTTTAGCGGCGATGAAGAGGGCAAAGCCCTCGAAACTATAGTCTCGTTATAAATAAATAAAATTTATAATTCAGTAGAAGACACACTCTTTTATTGTCTACTTCAATATATAAAAATTCTGCTACTCTCGGCAAAAACTTGCAATTTAATTTATTTATAACGAGACTATAGTTTCGAGGGCTTTGCTTCCTTCATCAGTCTATTACAATTGATTCGAGGGAATTGATGTGTAAAAGACATTGATATATCATTGTAATAGACTGATGAAGGAAACAAAGCCCTCGAAACTATAGTCTCGTTATAAATTTATTTTTCCAGCAGAAAGTTTTTCACACATCAATTCCTGTGAATCCATTGTAATAGACTGATGAAGGGGGCAAATCCATCGAAACTATAGTTTCGTTATAAATAAATTCAAAAAAATATTTTTCCATCAGAATACATATTCTTATTGTCTCCTTTAAATAAATAATAAGATTTTGTTTATTTGCATCAAGCAGAGAACTAATTCATTGATTTCTCCTTTTGAATCATCAACTCTGCTACTCATGGTAAACGAAACCTTTTAAATTAAATCATTTATGAATTTATTTCATTCGAATTAACGTTCTTTGTTCCATTTCTAGTAATTAATGGTGGATTGAAATTGAATGTAGGTACCTTGCATTAGTAAAGTATGGTAAGTGTTGAATGTAATTTGTGTGGATATAAATTTGGACGTTATCGAGCAATCGACTTCTTCCGAAACGGAGAAAGTCAATTGGTTTACTCTCGTTTGTTTAGTAACCTATTCAATGAAATATGTTTCGTTGAAATCAATTTTCTCGTGAGTTACCAAACGTTGTTGTTGTTTTATCTTTTATAAATGGCCTATTATACAAATACCAAACAAGATCGAAATAGAATTTGGTAATATTTTATAGGTAATAAATATAATAATAATAAAAATATATTGTATGATAAAACGTACAAGATATTTGTTTTTGAATTTACATCAATAGCTACACTTGTTCGACATGAAATATCCAATTTGCTTTCGGTACTTAAGATTATCAATAAAATGGGGTCAAGTCCCATTCAGAATAGTTAATGGATTAAGAGGGAACTAACCTTGCATAATCAAATATTGAAAATTTCTATCTACTACTACTAGTAGTAGTAGTACGAATTCCGCTTCGATCAGCAAATTTTGACAAAATGATAAATCTCTATTGATTAATAGTGAATACGAGGAAAACTGACCAGTGAAAATTATGTATATAGTTATGTTGTTGGATGTTGTTGGAGATCGTAGCTGTGATAATTATATCGTTATATTAAAATAAAAAAAATAAATAAGAAAGAATAGTAATAATATTTATTATAATAATAATTATTATATCTTAAATTTTAAACAAATATGTACACAAAAGTGGCTGTTTATGACTTTTCAACCAGGGGATGCCGTCCAAAAAATACCCTTCATTTTATGAAATTTTAATCTTCGCTTTTTTTTGTAAATTTCATCGAATACGGCATCATTTTCGTTATTTTTCAAATTTAATATTAGATTAAAAAAAATATATTTTGGGACCTTCGCCCCAAACGGATACTGCTTTGTGCTAGTGAAGATAGAAGTCAGAAATTAAATCTTATGACTTAAACTCCACAGTCCCTGAGATGAAAATCGACCATCTTCCACAAAAACTCAGCCTGTCCTATAAGAAAATCTTAAATTTCTCCTAAGTCTATTGCTATAAACAAGCTATGACTTGTCAAGAGCATTCTTAGTTATTTCAGATCTTATATATTCAGTGTTCTTAGCAATGGATTAGTCTAAAGATTCTCCAATCGTCTTTATTTATTCCTTTTTTGTATTATACTATATTAATAGTTCCTCAGCGAGAACAATTTTTATTCCACTAAAACTCGTCTGAACTTGTCTTTGACATGTTTGAACTGGAAGATATATACCAGACAGGGACTTCAAACCTTCTATCCGCGCCCTTTTGGGAAAATCATTCATTTTAATTGACCCTTGAAACTATGCAACAATTTTATTTCACATCGAGAGCCAATATACTTTTCAAAACAAAACATGTTTTCTTTTGAAATATATGAAATAACGGATAATAATTTGAGAACTTAAAAAATTTTTGAAGTCGACTTTTATATATTTATGAAAATACTCTAAATGTTTGAAATTTTAGAGATGCGCCATATCCACAGGTTACATAGACCGCACGCCACTGTTACACAAAAATACAATAATTTTTAATTCTATAAAAATTGTTTAATATTAAAAAAAATTAATAATTTGAAAAGTCGGAAAGGTTTAATGAGAAATTTGACATTCGCTTTTCTAAGATGTCGTGGCTGACTTTGGGCTCTTTTGAATTAATATTTTAAAAAAATTATATTTATTAATTAAATAATTTTTAAAATTCCCTTATATTATTAAATAAAATTTGAAATTAAAAAACACTTGTTTGTTTATGTCTATTAGCAAAAAACACGATAGGTGTGACATCTATTCAAGATACCTATTTAGATTTAATAAGGCGGCACGAATTCTTACCATCCACCTCCTGGAATTTATTTGTAACCTTTTCTCTATTTATGAATAACAAACACTCTTATAGGGAGAAATATTCCTGTTTAATAATGTCGAGCGTTCCAAAGTGTTAATGACGTAAAGTCTAAAGAACTCATTTAAGAAATGATATTTTCTCTCTTCATTTTTATATATCACATTCCAAAGTTCGGTATAAAAAGATTGCAGACCACGTGAATTTTCAGTAAATTATATTAATCAGATTACTTTTCATTTTATTTTCAAATCTCCATTAAGAATTACCAGTCAGTTTTCAAGAAAATACTTCTAATACCTATATTAATAGTAAGATTTTGCAATTGGTATCTATAGTTTTAAATATTTCTCAATTGGGAATATGACACTTTTGGGTGACCGATCAATAAAATAGCATCTGGCTTGAAATGAATTGGATTGCATTACATTGGTTTGTCTCTCATTCGTAGCTCCATATTAGGCAAGTCACTCAACTCAACTATTTCTAGCCACAAGCCAACCTAATCAATTACTACAAGATAAGCGAGAGCGCGTGAATATGTAGCAACGATCCAATATAGACAAACGGACTGACACACGGACGGACGGAGAGTGAAAGTGAAGAAAAAAAAAACGAAACAAATTTACGCCCTTGAGGGGGTAAAATGAGATCAAAAATACAAATGAGTCTTGAAATTTTAGTTGTCTGTCAAAAATGTTGTTATTTTTTTGCTCAGCAATGAAATATGATTCGAAAACCACTTTCCATTTCAAATCATTTGTAACTTGTTATGTTATTGCGATATTGCATAATTTAAATTTAACGCTAATCAAAGAACAAGATATGAATTTATATTTGAAATTGAAGGGGGTTGTGGAGGGGGTGTTTAACAAGATTTCTCAGGTTAGAAAATGTGCAAAGCATTCGAAATAATAAAGATTACTAAGAGATTAGATATGTATACAATGGATTATAAAATACTCAACATGTATATACAAAATGGTTGCAGAATGCCATTTCATAATTGTTTTATCATTTATTTATAAAATAAAAAATAATAATTAAATAAAATTAATAGAGAGACAAGTTACAATGTGAGTGAGATATGGAATCTCATCTTATACTATAAATCTAATTTTAATTTCAAGTAAATATTGTAAACAATGTACTTTGTAAATTTAAAAATAATGAAAAATGTTATCTGTAAATTAATTTGTCAATGTTTTCAGTTTATAGTTTTCAAAACATGTAATGCTCAATCCGAAATAGATGGCGCTGGACTTGTTAGACTCCTTATGACTGGATTTTAATTACTGGGATAGATGGATCACCTATTAGTCTGATAGCTCTCATATGAATTCCAGAGAGCAAGAGAATGCTTGTAGGCTATTCTTCCCAAATACGAGCCATATTAGAGACAGGGCCGAATTTGAGCTATGTATAGCATAATTGATTGTGAAAAACGTCTGGTTTTCAATAGAAAGCCAAGTTTGCATGCAGCAGTCTCATTTATAGAAATAACATGGTCAGATCCCAGGAAAAGAACCAACATTTGTAAAATGAAATGTCTGGAATCGTCGCATCTAGGCAGCATTGTGTCTTGCTATCAGTAAAGTTAAATATGGGCTGAGATCCCTCTGCTAAGAGTTGCAGGACGAGCAAAATGCCAGGGGCCCCATACCGGAGGGGGCCGCGAGTACCTACAGGAGGATTCTAACACTTATTATGAGAAAATTTAGTAAAATTTATTAGTTTTGTATTCAATTAATTTAAGTTACCTACTAAAGTACAGACATAATTAAAAGCTATAAGAAAACCAACGAAAAATGCACACAATAATTGTAAATTTGTACGTTCTTTAGGTAGTGATTGATTAAAAAGAAACTACAACGTTTGATTAGCTTCTTTACCATCCTTATTAAGGTTTTGTCCAGGTTTCCTTAACATATTGCAAATGCCGGGTGGCTAATGCGCCGTTTGCTCCTGGTATCGGTTTTTTGCCCGATATTTTTAAATTACTTTTTGTCTTTCGATGGAAATCTATGGTCATGTTATTTGTTAATGAGCATACATTTCTATTTTTTTTTTTATTATTATTATTATTATTATTTGTTAAATTATTGTAGTTAATTTGTATTGGGTTTGGAGGACCTAGTCACCAAGGACTTGTGCCTCTAAGCAGGTCGTTATTTATTTATTTACATTGAGGGATGGCCCCATCCGATTAATTTGCCAAGGGCCTCAACAGTATAGTTACGCCACTGGCCCAATTTTTAAGTCTTCCTAATTCCAAATTAATCAAAGAAGCAAATTCTACACGAATATTTTACAAGGATTGATCGTTATGCGAGATTACTATTTATCTACATAAAAATACATTGAATCGGAGATAAATAGCCCTGACTTGAATTCAATGATTTCAAATAATATTTACCTCGAATTGGAAGAAAAACTAAATTAAAAACTCTTGAGATGTGAATTACTTTTATCCCAAATTAATAAGAAACAATTCACAAAAAGTTTTTCTTTACGAGAATATACTCTATTAATTCCCGTATTTATTAGCTTATGGAATTAGGATTTAGTTAATATGTTCACTCCGTTGAGGTGTCAAGTGGTGTTAAATCACGTGTCCGAATTAATTACCATGAACGTGTGTTAATATCCGCCTATAATTTCTGGACCTAGAATGACCGGTCGTTTTCAAAAGATTGAGCTCCCACCACTTACGGACTGCCCTTTAAAGCTGTGACAATTTAATTTCTTAATTTAAATCTAATGGCCTTGATTAAAACCCTCGTCTGGTCACAGGGTTCGTTAAAGTCCTTTTATAGGCAGCCCGGGCTATAATATACGTTACCCTCGAGTACTATGCTGCTAACATATAAACCTAAGATATAAACCCTCAATTGCTCCAAGGGGTTAAAAAAACATCTGCTTGATTAAAACACTCGCGTTGGAATATTTGCTGGACAAGGAAGATATTTGTGCAATATACAAGGTATGCATAATTATAAGGGCTTTTATTTGTACCTTAAAAAAGGATTGTTTTTTTTTTGAATATCTGACTGTTTTTACGACTAGATAGTTCTTTCATGATATTTAAAAAATATAAAAAAAGATTAAAATATTTTAAAAACGCTATTTTATTTCAGAATATAGGTAAGGGGCCGTCCATAAATTACGTCACACAGTAAGGGGTGTTGGGGTATCTCAGATTTGTGACAAAATGTGACAGGGGGGCCAGGGGATCTTAAAAATTGTGATGTTCCAAAAGTCAAATTAAAAATTTTCAAATATATATTGAATTGAATTTTATGAATAAAAATAAAGTTAAACTTAAAATATATTAAATCCCTTTATTTGAGTTTAATTTATAAAAAATTATATAGTTATTACATTATAGGGTATAAAAGTGATAGTGTGACAATACAGGGGGTTCAATGAAAATGTGACGGAATGTGACTCAGGGGAGAGGGGGAGGGGTCTAAAAACTTGAAATTCGTGTGAAATAATTTATATACGGCCCCTAAGAACTTACTAGAAAAATAATTAATTTTTTTTCTTTTTTGGGATTACAGAAAAATTTTATTTTTTATACTGTTTCACTAATCGTATCCATAATTAATTTTTTTGAAATGAAATCGTAGAGAATTGGACAAAAAAATCAAATTAAAAACACTTTCTTGTCTTTATTTCATTATTTCAGCCGCTGAAGAATTCAGAAATAAATTAACGAAACGTTGGGGACATTAAATGATAAGACTGTTTTTAATTTGATATTTTGTCCAACTCCTACGATTTCATTTCAAAAAATTTTTTTTATTTTTTACCATTTTGTCTTTGAAATTTTCCATTAGATATAGTATTTTCGAATATCTGATTGTTTTTACAATTAGATAGTTCTAATTTAAATAGATTTGAAGGAAATTGGTGTTAGTACTTGGTGAAACATTTTTTAAATTATTTAATAAAGCCTACCAAGTATTTTTTATCCAGTAATCTAATTTAAATAAACTGCAACGGATCGTTGCTATACTTTATCCAAAGTCATTTGAAATATTAAAATGTTTATTACTTTATTATTAATCATATATTACTTGCTATTTGCAGTCCATAGACTTAAATTCAAAAATTATGATTGATTCTAATCTAATAGTCGAGGAATAACCATTCTACATTGGATTTTAGACGATTCGGTTATTATTGTTAACCATTGCCGAAGACATGGAGGAATCGACTTAAAATCAAAAATAGCCATCGATTCTCATCTAATACTTGAGGAATAACAATTCTACATTGGATTTTTGACGATTCGATTATTATTGGTAACCATTGCTTAAGACATGAAGGAATTCAAAATTAAAATCAAAAACAACAATCGATTCTTATCTAATACTAGAGGAATAACCTTATTGCATTCAATTTTTGATGTTTTGACTATTAAGGACAACCTCTACTTAAAACCTGGAAGAATCGACTTAAAATCAAAAAGACTAAATTATTTTTTAGTAAACAACTCAAGCTTGAGTTCTGAAATAAAGTACTAATGTTTGTGGGCCGATATATACGGAAAACTAATCAGCGGCTCATTTTGTTAAAATAATGGTAGGTTTTCAATTTCATTTCAATCAGTGCAACGGTGTGAAAAAATAGTGGACGAAAAAAACGATAACATCCATACATACATTCATCCATACATCCGAACCCACTTCCTGAAAAAATCGCAATTTTTGGCATCTCGATGAGACTCCATGCAATTTTTGGCAAAACGGTCACGTGCTAAAATTCAACCTTATTGAATACTACAATTTGTGACTTTAATTGAGTTCATGGGTTCCGTAGTCTTTACCTGAGGACCCTTTGATGTCGCGCTTGCCGCGAGTCCGATTACAATATTTTTCTCATGCTTTGCATTGGATAAATTAAAAATTTATATCAAGCAGAGGATAACCACATTGGTTTCTCTTAATGAATCAATAACTCTGCTACTCTAGGAAAAACTACATATTTTGAATGAAATATTATATAAACTTCATTAAATTTCTTATGACTATAAGTTTTATTAACAAATTACATTTTTTATAATTTTTTATTATTTATTACAAAAAAATACCCAAAATGAATATTTATCATCTTAATTAACATTTCCGATATGCTAGAAAACTTATTATATATTTTTTATATTTTAGAAGACCTTATACGTTTTCAGCTTTAATTACGAAACAAAATGAAAAACAAACAGCGAGAAAAAATTTCTAAATTGATCAAGGATGTAAAAATTTGGTGAGTGAGTAGAAAAAAAACAGGGATAATTTTTCAGAATTGTGTACTGGAAGCCATCTGGAATGAGTTATCTCAGCTACTTAATGTTTCTATTAATTAATAATTGCTTTTTCGTGAGAACGTAAGAAAAAACAACAACGTTTTCATTAAGGAAAATTAATGAGATATATTTGTTAGCGCTAACTAAGTTTACGGCTTACAAGGGTTAGATTTAAATGTCATCAATAATTGCATATTAAAATTTATATCCCTTTCGAATCGACTCCTTGTATATTCACTTTGGGACATGACGGAGTTTTAGACCCAGTGAAATATTTAATTTATATATGGTCACGTGTTAATTTAATTTTCTTTCTTAGTACGTCAGAAAGTACGCAGGAGTATTTAATCCAACAAAATTTTTAATGCATGAAGAGAAATCAATAAGGTTCTTCTCTATTTGATCCAAATAAATATATAACGAACGTGGGAGGTATCCCTTTAAACTCAATAGAATTGGTAATTTTTTGATTTTAAATTTAATTTACTTCTAAAGTGACGGGGCGAAAGGAACCAATTTTTAGGGTTCCGTTTAAGAAGGATCCTATGAGTGAGGCTGTTAGATCATTATAGCTTATATAATTTATTATATCATTATAGCTTATACAGGGTGGGGCATAAATATGAACCACATTTTGAAGAGGTATAAAAAATGAAAAAAATTTAACTAGAAAAAAACGGAATATATTTTTGAAAAGAACATAAAATAATTTTTTTTTAATGCGCTTTAAACATTAACAGACAAAAAAAAGGGGGGGGGGGGTCAAAAATGAAAATTCTAGCCCGTTCGACCAAACCCAACTACATTTTGTATACTAGTATTCTCTGGGCCCCAAAAAGACTAGAAATACAAAAACTAACCACCCAAAATGGGGAGAGGGTCAAAAATGGAAATTCTAGCCCTTTTGACCAAACTCAACCAAATTTTGTATACTTATTCTGTGGACCCCCAGAAGGTTAGAAATGCAAAAAACTAACCACCCAAAATGGGGCGGGGGGGGGTCAAAAATGAAAATTCTAGCCCTTTCGACCAAACTATGTTTACAAAATTTGGTTAGTTTTTTCATTTCTAGCCTTCTGGTGGTCAACAGAATATGTATACAAAATTTGGTTGAGTTTAGTCAAAAGGGCTAGAATTACCATTTTTGCCCTCCATTGGGTGGTTAGTTTTTGCATTTCTAGTCTTTTTTGGGCCCCCAGAATATGTATATAAAATTTTGTTGAGTTTGGTCGAAAGGGCTAGAATTTTCATTTTTGATCCCCCCCTCTTTTTTTTTGTCTGATGATGTTTAAAACATATTTAAAAAAAAATTATGTTCTTTTCGAAAATATATTCAGTTTTTTCCTAGTTAAATTTTTTCATTTTTTTATACTTCTTCAAAATGTGGTAGATCTTTCTGCCCCTCCTGTAAATATATTTTATTTTTTCCGAAACGTTTGAATTATTGATAAACAAAGTTTTATGATTGTTTTTAATGAAGAACTGTATTCATTTAATAAATAATAATTTCAAACGAGGGATGAACCCCGATTGGAATTATTTTGGAATTCATTAGATAATGCCCCTTCATATATTGTCTTCTACCTAGAAATGAAAGTGGAAGTGAAAGTAGGTGTACACGATATTAGGTCGCGGTTCACCCCTCGATTTAAAATATATATTATAAAACCAGGTCTCAATTTTGGGAAAAATATTTTGATATGTTATTTTATTAAACTAATTATAAACAGGTGGTTGAATCAAATTAATCATGTGGTTAAATCAATACAAAAAAACAAGTGGTTAATTAAATAAACATTAATTAAAAACAAATAAATTACCAATGTATAATCGAAAAAGCCCAAGTGTTTACCTAAATAGATAATGCAACTAATAAAAGGATGTGCAATAATTAATTTGTCTAATTACTTTCACCCAAGCCCATCGATATTAGCCAAGAACTTTTGTCTAATTTTTAATAATTCATGAACGTTGCTTATTGTTTCTTTGTTTTTTCTCGTAATTGAATAAACAACAACAACAACATCCCAGTTATTAATTTTTCCTCGTCAAGTTAACCTTTCGTCTTGTCTTGTGGCAACAACCCACGCTCTCGCTTGTTCGCTAGGCAGACTTTTCCTGACTTTTTGACTTTTGTTCTTTGGCCGTCCATGATGCAATCGTTTGAAATTCGTCCCACGAAATCCTCGCCTTGGTCGTGTTTTTTCTTGCAACTCCCCCTCAAACCCCCCTTGATTATTTTTCTGTCTAAATACTTTCGTTTGCTTTCAGTTGTCCGATAGCGAAACCTTTACGGGTCACCTGATTTGCACTCCTTTGACCTCGCGTGATTATTTTATATACTACTTATTACAAACATTCATTTTCGGATAATATTTCCAATTTTTATTAATTTTTTGATAATTTATTGAGTGGTTTATTATTTTTTCTATTGAAAATGAAAGTATATACGTCGCCTTAGAGTGTAAACCTGCTAAATCCATTTTTTATCATATATGACATATTAAATTGAAAGTTTTTGCCGAGAGTAGCAGAATTTTTATATATTGAAGGAGACAATAAAAGAGTGTGTCTTCTGCTGGAATTATAAGTACTATTTATTTATAACGAGACTATAGTTTCGCGGGCTTTGCCCTCTTCATCAGTCTATTACAATGTATTCACAGGAATTAATTTATGAATGAAAGGTTAACATCTTTCATGTGGTTAGGTTAGAAATTACACAGGGTGGGCAAGTTAAGAATTGACATTTATACTTGTTTTTTTATTTTGACTGTAGTTGGCGTTCGTGAAGTTTATATTTTAGCAGCTATTTTTAAAATAAAGCTTTCGGGAATTTCTATTTTACGATTTAAGAATTTTTTTGGTGAATTATTGTATGATTTTAAAATTTCTAACGATTCGAAAATACTAATTTTTAAGGGATCTAATTCTGATCTAATTAATTTAATATTTGATTCATCTGGAAAACAATGTTTCTCGGAGGTTAAATGGTCTGCAAATGCACTATGCCCTGAACCCCCTTTAAAAACCCTTTTGTGTTCCGAAATGCGCGTGTTTAAATTTCGTTCTGTTTTTTCTATATAGGTCGAATCACATTCTCCACATGTTATGGAATAGACACCTTTTTTGTCCATTTTGTGAATTTTGTCTTTCTTATTATTGCTAATATCAGATCCCAATGTTCTAGAGGATTTGATAATAGTTTGATATCCTAAAGTTTTGAATTTTAATTTTAAAGTTTCCGAAATTTTTCTATAGTATGGGATTATTAATTTTGGTTTTGATTCTGGCTCGGACATTTGGGAATAAATCAGATTCAGAGTTGACTTTTCAATTTTCTTTTTTAATAGTTTGTCAATAAGGGTTTTCTCGTAACCGTTTTTAGCTGCTATTTGTTTAATTATTTCTAATACATTGTAATAGACTGATGAAGAGGGGCAAAGCCCTCGAAACTATAGTCTCGTTATAAATAAAATTTATAACTCCAGCAGAAGACACACTCTTTTATTGTCTCCTTCAATATGACATATTAATACCGTTCGAAAGTAAAAGGGATGCATCATCGCCCAAGTAAAACTGCTACTTAAAATTACGATTCTAAGTTAATGTAACAAATAGTTTCTTTCCATAACAACAAAATTAAATTTTGTTTCTTTTTTCTCTGACCTGTAAAATTTCCTTGTTGTGAGTTAGCAGGTTTACACTCTAAGGGGACGATATAACTCTATACATATCTCGAATAATTGAGAGAATGCATTTAAGGGGGTTCGTGATTGTTTATCATTTTTATAAGACAATTCTCAAATTTTTACCATCGAATCATTAATCTATTAAATATTTATTCCCGAAATTTGAAGTTGATCGTCTGTCCCATTACCGAAAAATAAATTATTGAAAATTGTCATTTTAACATGGAACTAAATGGACCGTGGTTTTAAAAGGGCTAAAACTTCTATACAAATTATACAATTTTCAACAAATTTATTCAGATCAATAATTCAACTTTTATGAATCGAATGATACATTTATATATATATATAGATTTGACATTCTAGTTAATTAGTTTTTCATAAATGTAAAAATAAAAAGTCATTTGGCGCCAACAGAATATAACAAAAGCTGTAGAAATACAAAAGATTTTTTCGAAGATCAACCAGATAGACACGCTGTCCCGAACCTCCTTAAGAAATAAAATGAAAAAATCCCCGATTGTTACAAAAAATTTTATAAACATATTTTGTACACATATTTCATCACACATATATATTTTTTTTTTGTAATTTCCAAGAGGGTGTGGCATATGATTTGAATTTTATTTTTGGAAAGAAGCAAAAGTAATTAGAGTACTTTCCCGTATTAAATTTTTAATCTTATTGTTCGGGAAACTAAATATTAGTTTATACCTATGCTAAATTTTCAGACAGAGAATTTGTGATCCAGACAGACTTTGACTTTAGTAATTATTTTCCAAAGTGACGAAATTTTAAAAGGGAAGAAGAAAAACTAAACTGAGTAACTTTTTTTTACTAAGAGGTTTCAAAACTGTGTCTGTGGAACTCTGGGGCGCGACATTCAGGGGGAGAGGGCCACTACATACTTCCTGTAGTTAAAAATTAAAACAGCTCTAAATGAATTAAATTTACACGTTTAGAATAATACAAGATATATTTTAACTAAAAAGTAAGTTTTTTTTTATAATGAAAATGATGAGAGAAAGAGCTACACCAAAAAGGTGTATCCCCTAAAGGTTGGCCCCTCGTGAAAAGAAGAAGAAGGTGGAATTTTATGGGTTGGGCGGGGGTCGAAGTTCACGATTTTCAAAAATTTATTAAAATTTCCTTCAACTTTAATTTATCCAGCTGTGCTAATATGTTAATTTTACTAAGTCTTTCAAGATTAATTTAAGAATTTGTTTTGGAGTTACTCCATTATTATGGAAAAATGGGAGAAGTGCTACACCCTAGCAATATTATT
Source organism: Forficula auricularia (assembly GCA_024734495.1). NCBI lineage: Eukaryota > Metazoa > Arthropoda > Insecta > Dermaptera > Forficulidae > Forficula > Forficula auricularia. Next base: position 280,410 of record JALMQS010000056.1, read on the forward strand.
ATATCATAACCATATATGGCTAAAAATTGCTAGCTTGTTTCTACATCGACTAGATACCTATATAGATATCGGTATCTAATAAATCATAATCCCTTGACATCTCTATAAACAATTCAAATTTAGAATATATTCTATAATTACAACTTCCTATTGAAATATAGAAATAATATTCATTCAAAAGTAAAAGAACAGACAGACAGAATGCAATTTAAAAATTATTCCAATTAATTTTTTTCCATTTCCCATTCTAATCTCATTATAATTTGCCAAATGTTTTTCTGATATCACTGAAATGAAACGAGCCTGAGCAGCTGGGCCGGAAATCGTCCGTCGCCGGCAAAACTAAATAGCCCAGATATCCGCCGATTTCAGCCTCAAACGATTTAGTCACTCACTGACTGGGCCCCCAAATGACAATCCATTGACGAATATGAGTTTTTAATAACATACTATAGATTCCATCTTGCCCAAATTCTACAACCTTAAATCTTCAAAAAACACGAGAAACTCCTAAACAAAAACTTTAAACCTCTTTTATTTAATAGCCATTTTCGAAAATTTTCATTTTTTTTTCTATTTTCTTTAGAAATCAATTAACCATGTAAAAACAAATTATTTTCAAACATTACTTTTTCTGTTTGTAACTACTAGTGTTTTACTAGTCAATTCCAACACTCATAATAATTCAAGAATCGGAGATAGTAGAAATATCGTCCTGGAATGAAAATATTTGTACTCAGGGAAGTGGAGAGAAAAGCTGGGACTGGAAGGAGTCTAGTTAAACAAATCTACATATTGAAAGCCAAAATAATAATTTTTGGAACCCCCCCTTCGAATTTTGGCCCTGAAAAACATAATAACTCTCTTTTTTGTTAAACGGTATGTTCATTAGGTTCATTTTATAGTACCTATATTTCATTTTTCTTTCTTTTTTAGATTTAAAATCTTATAATTTTAATTTTTTCCAAGAGCCCCCCATTAATTTTTGATTGGATTTCAAAATGTAATCTGCTCTAAATCTTAATATAAGGAATCTACATGCGAAATTTACTTTTGATATTCACACTAGTTTTTGAGCTAGAGCGTAAACAAAATTTGGTAAAAGTACTAACTAACTAACGTACTAATAATTAATATTTCGTAAAACAAAATTATTTAGATGTTCAGTCATTATAGCGTTTTTATAGATCAAAACCATGGTTTTGCTCAATTTTTTTATTAAAATTGTTTCAGGCGTTTTTGAGTTATTTTGAAAAGACGATGCAAAAAAAACACTATTTTCATGCATGATTACAATACTTGACCATACCATGTATGGTAAAGTAATAATTAATTTATTAATTGGTAATTCAAAACACACCTGTTCGATTGATTATTATTTAACGGATTAAAATCTCAAAAAAATATATTTGCAACGAAATTTTCTCTGGAGAGAGCTGGACTGGTAGAACTTTTAATTGAAAGTAATGTAAGGCAGTCCAGGGTTAGTGAAGAAAGAAAAAAATTAACACATATCAAATAAGGTGTAATTTATTGGAATCCTTTCTTCTTTCCTTTCAAACCTATGTTTCGGAGGATTCTTCCTCCTTCTTCAGGGTTTCAAGGGGTCAATGAAGGAAACAAATAAAATGCATCCTTCCTCTCTCGACAGCAGTGTTTAAAACTTTTCTCTTCCTTAGCAGAAGAATAGAAAAACATTTTTTTTCTTCCTTATCTTAATTATAATTAGGAGGAAAGAAGCATTTTATTTGTTTCCTTCATTGACCCCTTGAAACCCTGAAGAAGGAGGGAAGAATCCTCCGAAACGTCGGTTTGAGAGGAAAGGAGGAAGTATTCCAATAAATTACACCTTATTTGATATGTGTTAATTTTTTCTTTCCTCACTAGCCCTGGACTTCCTTCCATTACTTTCAATCAAAAAAATATTCAGAAAATTTTATAACCGGGAGATCTGAAACTAGAGTGCTCAAAATCCAATTAATTATCCGCATTGGAAATACAAACATTTTAGCACAAGAACGAACTTTCTACGACTTTTCGTTCTTAAGTTATCGCGGGCACCTATCTGAATCCAAACAAACAGATAGAAAAAATATCATGGTTGAAAATGATTTTTTCTCCACGTTCCAGAAATTTTTCAACAGAATGAAAAAAGTAATTTTCTGAAAATTTTTGAAGGAATTTAATTCTATGCTCGCCTGCGCTAAAACTCACTTCCTTAAGATTTTAAAAATTTATTTTCAATTTAGGCTGAATTTCAATAAAAAAAAAAATCGAAACAATTTCACTATTCTTAACCCCGTAATAGAAAAATAAAAATTATTGAGAATTTTATAGCAAAATTATACGTCTTCTATGTTAGAGAACCTCGCTAATAAAAATAATCATCATTCAATTATAGGTTCTTGAACATAAAACAATCCTCAAATGAAATTTCAGGTAAATATTTCCCCCTCTCCCTCTCTAGTCCCCACCAATAACCCCCCTTCATCTCTTTTTCCAATGATTTTAATCTCGATTCTATTAAAATAATAACTTAAAATCTTTAAATTAGAGCCTAGATTATTTGTTAGAAAAAAAAATAGTTAGCCTGGCTGAGAGTTAATCGGATAATTTAATAAAATTGAAGAAAGCGTCTAAGTGGGGGCTATTATTATTTGCGCTCATTACATCCAGCCATGGTATTGTTCCGATGCGCTCGTAATTGATATGATATGATAGGGAGATAGAGAATGTTTCGCCGATGACTCTATTTTATACGTAGGAGGTCTCCAGGAGGTCAAAACGACGTTTCGCTCGCGGCTGATAAATTTAATTGACCGTTCAAGACAAATTGTCCAGCGATTTGACCCCGAAGAAAGATGGGGGGCGAGTTCGAAACATTTTTTTTTATTTATTTTCTTTTTGCTGTTTGCATCGATAATCTCTTTTGCAAGCGCTCGCTATAAATTCCACTGATTTATCACTTCATTAAATCCAAACACTCTCTTTTGCGGTTTCGGTTTTATCAGGACAGGAGATAGAGGCAGAGTGACATAATGGCAGGCTTGAACAACATAAAGGCGACCTCCCCCGCTAAAGGCCCTGTTGCCTGTCCACCCTCCCGGGTTAATGAATAATCATTGCCCTCAATCACAAGGAATTCATTTTTACTCGGAAACAACCAAAAAAAGAATAATTTGAGAATTTTTGTCATGCAAATTTTCAAATCTATTTTTATTTTACTATACGAAGTTCAGGGAAGGGAACTATTATAATTGTTATAATTGAGTTTGAAAAAAGTCTTTTTTTTCATAAAGAAAAAATCAGAGTAATATAGAGTGGAAGGCTACCGTATATCGAAATAAATATATATATATGTTGAAGTAAAAACCCGTTTTTAGTAAGATCGGGTTCTTACTAGTTAAAACGCGTTGCACTGAATACCTTTGTGGCAACTAGAGCTTAATGATGTTGATTGAGTTTGGTTCAAAGGTCTAGAATCTTCTTTTTTGACCTCATTTTGGGTGTTTATTTTCAAAATTTTTTAAACGAAAATGTGAAAAATTACATCTTCATTAGAAGCAATGTTGTAGAGGATGTAATTTTTAAAATTTTCGTTTAAAATTTTTTGAAAAATAAAGACCCAAAATGATGCGGAAGGTCAAAAATGAAGATTCTAGAACCTTTGAACCAAACTCAACCAACATTAGTAAACTCTAGTTGCCACAAAGTTATTAAGGGCCAGTTTCATAAAAAAAAAATAATCCTCGGCTTACTCAACTCTAGGTTGAGAGTTATCCTGGAGTTCAAAACAATTTGAATTTCATAAAACAAAATAGTCTCGAGCTAGCTCTACCCTGAGTCAAGGGTAGGAAAATAGGTAGGCAACTGCCAAATTCCCTAGTTTTTAGTTATTTTTAGAAAAAAAACAATTATGTTTAATTTTTTTTTTGTTTTGTATTAATTTCATTCAAATGAATGAATGTCTTGTATTCTTTTATTATTTAAAAACAATCAAATTTTTTTTCTATTTAATCATATAAAAATAAAGTGGTAAAAAAAGTAAATATATAGATACAACAAAACTGAGATAAATCATGTAATTTTAAAAATTTGAAATGTATTGAATAAGTGAATATTAAATTTTAGGACCAATCTTCGATTAAGCGTAAAAGAACTCCCAATTTCACAATATCTTGTTTTTCTCGTTAATAAATATAAAGATGTGTTGGAATCTTAGCGTTCAGATTCTGATGCTAATTTAAAGAAAAAATAAAGTAAAAATATGGGATGATTTGGCATCAGAATTTAATGCTGACTCCAATCGTTTCCTATCTATCTCACTGTATGTGAAAAATCAATGAGGGTGTCATTAAAATAGAATTAATTTAAATGAAATAGTTTTTCTATGTAAAAAGTGGTTAATATAGAAAAACTTTACAAAAATTAATTGCAATATAATATTTATATTGCTTTAGATTCATTCTTCAATTATCAAATATAAATAAGTAAAAAAAAAAAAATGAAATGAATATTATCGACTCATTTATAAGAAAATGTTAATGGAATATAATTCAATATAATTAAAAAAATGATTAATTAAATTACAAATTACAAAGAAATAGAAATTATAGAATCAATCCATTAAAAAATCGCAAAATTTCAGGCGAAGATGGTATAACTAATGAGATGATAAAATATGGTGGTCCTAAATTATGGAAAGAAATCATCATATTATTAAAACAAATATTCACCCTCTGTAAGATAACAGAAGAATGAAAAACTAATATAGTTATCCCAATTTTTAAAAAAGGAGAAAAGGGAAACCCCGAAAACTACAGAGGTATCAACTTGCTCAATACCCATCTAAAGCTCACCACGTCTATTATTGCAAAGAAACTTACTAAAATAATAAATCTCGAAGATGAACAACAGGGATTTAGACTCGGGCGTTCTTGCATCGATGCTGTATTTGTTGTGAGGCAATTAGCTGAAAAAGCCTTGGAATTTAATAAACCTGCCTTTTTCTGCTTCATTGACATTGAAAAAGCTTTTGATAAGATCCAACTGAAGCATGTCCTGAAGATTTTGGAAGATCATGGAACACCAGTGGTCCTCATTAGATTAATCCAGGAAATATATCAAAATAATTATGCAAGAATCAGAATAGAGGGGAAACTGGAGGGAATGATCCCAGTCAACCAGGGAATTCGACAAGGCGATTCACTAAGTCCATTTTTATTCAACCTTGTGATGAATGAATTAATAAAAGACCTAAAAAATGTCCAAGGCTACTCAATGGGAGATGAGAATGTCAATATTGTGTGCTACGCAGACGACGCGGCTCTTGTTGCGGAAAGCGAAAACGACCTCCAACGACTCTTACATAAATTTGCACTTTCCTGCGAAAAATTCCAACTCAAGATATCCTCGAAAAAGACGAAAACTCTCACAATAGCGAGAGAACCAGTACGATGTAAGCTACAACTTTATAACACCATAGTAGAGCAAGTGTCATCCTTCAATTATCTCGGCATTCAGATTACCAGCTCCGAAAGTGTTAGCGAGGAAGTCAGGCTCCAATCTATTAAGGCGTCCAAAATATCAGGATGCCTGAATGAAACGGTTTGGTCAAACAAGTTTCTGGGAACGGAAGCAAAAGTTCGCATCTATAAGACCGTTGTGCGACCAATTTTGACATATGCGGCCGAAACAAGAACAGACACCGCAAAAACAAGAAAAATATTGGAAGTTTGTGAGATGAAATCGCTACGCAGAATTGCGGGTAAAACAAGGATGGACAGGGTCAAAAATGAAGATATTAGGGAAAAGTGCAATATACAAAATGTCAGCGTATGGGTCCAAAGGAGAAGAACAGAATGGAGGGCACACGTATTGCGAATGAATGAAGACCGGCTGGTGAGGAAGGTACATGACAACATCCCTACCGGGAAAAGAAGACGGGGCCGTCCAAGAAAACGATGGAAAGACGCTCTGGATTAAACAGGCTTTTAGCCTAACAATAAGAAGAAGAAGAAGAAGAAATTACATTTCTATAATTATGTAGCCTAGTTATAATTAAAAAATGAAATACATAATGCATTACCGTCCCTTTTACTACTACTACTACTACTAGTAAGAGAGGGTTCAAAAAGTAATTTTTTTCGAGATATTCAAACGAAAGTATATATTTTTAAAATCTTTATAAGGTATACTATTTAAAATAAGTTTAGTTTTTCAAAAATTAATATTTTATTTCCCTTATAAATGTTCAATTAAGTTGATAAAGGTCCCCCTTTGCATCACTGCCTCTTTTAAGAGAGGGTTCAAAAAGTAATTTTTTTCGAGATATTCAAACGAAAGTATATATTTTTAAACTCTATACTATTTGAAATAAGTTTAGTTTTTCGAAAATTAATATTTTGTTTTACCTAGATAATGAAGTTGATAAGGGTCCCCCTTTGCATCACTGTCGTTTAAGAGAGGTTCAAAAGTAATTTTTTTCGAGATATCCAAACGAAAGTATATATTTTTAAACTGTTTATAAAATATACTATTTAAAATAAGTTTAGTTTTTTCGAAAATTTATATTTTATTTTCCCTAGAAATTCTCAATTAAGTTGATAAGGGTCTCCCCTTTGCATCACTGTCCCTTGCATTGGAATTTTTTTACTTTTTTTCATCAACAATTTCTTGAATAAATCAAATTATTATACCTGCTTTCTGGTATAAAATTCGACAGAATTTGTTCAAATGGGTAGTTTATTCAAATCACATATGATTAAGTATATAAATACTAATGATGATAAATTTAAATGAATATTTGAATTGGAAAAAATGTTTTTGAAATTAAATTTAATCTTAAAGTAGCTAATATTTAAAGAATTGAGTGTTTATGAAAATGAAATTTTAAATAATATGCATTAATTATGACTTCAATCATTAGGTAATATGGTATTATTTTGAGTTGTAGGTAAACAAAAGCCCACGGGCTTCAATGAGTCTTGAAATTAATGTCCGATTTAGATATTTATCATTAAAAATTGTTAATTAATCGAAACTGCATACAGCCTACAGATCTTGGAAAAAGTTTCACTTTTTCCTCAAAATCTCTCTTTAATTAATCATTTTATAAAATCTTTATTTTTTCTTGCTCATTTGCATAAATGTTAACTCGAAGTCAAGTATTTATTTATTTTTGTTTGTATATTCTTGCTATTCAAAAGTCTTGTCATTTAAAAGTGGAAACGTAATTCAATGTTATCATTTCATTCCGAATTGATTTATCGTTAACTAAATCATATGCAAATTTATCAGATATATTATTTATTTATTTATTTGATATTAGCTTACTAATTAGAAGTGGCTGTTATTTGGTTTGCTCAGGGAACGTTCGAAAAACAAACAAAAACACACAACAAACAGTCGAGATACTTATCATGATCAAACTTCTAAAGAGCAATGATTATTTTGTTCTCTACACGCATATAAATAATAGATATATAGGGAAAAAAGAAAGCCTTCTTGTGATTTTTATCATTTTTTTCCTTTTCTGAAAAGAATTAATGTTAATTTAAATTTCAGACAAATCAGATAAAAATGAACTTTTTTTTCTAACTTTTGCATCTATCTAATAAATTTAATGAATAAATAAACATATTCAAAAGTTGATTGGATCTTGAGTGGAATTTCGTCAAAATAAAAATATATACCTACCTTCTTTATAAACGGATTAAAAAAAATGCAAGAATGTACATTTTTAGGCTGGGAATATTTTTATAATGTATTTATTTTTTAATCCTGCTTAATATACTTTAATTAGGGTCGAATAAGCTACCTACAGCGCTCAAGCTAAATTTGACAAATCAAAAACTGGAGAAATAAAAAAAAAATCTTTCTAGTCTCAGCAAGCAAATTTTGGGAATTTAGCTGAAAATTTGTTCAAATGAGAAGTTTATTAATACTTGTGTCTGAAATTTCAACTCATTAGACTCTTTTTGCCATAGAGGGTATGGTCAAGTATTGCAATCGTTGCATGAAAAAAGTGTTACTTTTGCTTCGTTTTTTTCGAAATATCTCAAAAACGGCTGAAACTACAATAGAAAGAGTTTAAAATCTCAAAAAAATTTATTTTTTGAATAATAATGCATTTTTTTAACAGGAAGATTAGATCTAGAAAGGCCAAAATCTAAGCCGTTATCCGCATTGGAAATATAATTAATTTAGATCAAGAACAAACATTCTACGACTTTTCATTCTATCTTAAGTAATACGGAATAGTTGGGTATTTGAATCCGGCACACATCTAGACACACAGACAAAAAAAATTGCTGAAAATGATTTTTTCAGACATTTTTCCAAATTTATTTAAAGTGAATTCAATACTAAGCTCACAGCTTCACCTGCTTCACGGGCGTGCCGAGTCAAAATCCAGCAAAACAAAAATTTAGATGTTGCATATTTGTTTTTTTGTCGAGAAGTGTAATCTTAAAACTTATAATATAAAAGCGTTTAATTTTGCTCGGACAGTACCCCGCAAGTCAAAATAAAATCTAAATTTTGTTCGATTAAAATTAAAAATTTTAACACATAAAATAATTATTTTAATTTAGATGTTAGCTAAAATCATTTTTAATCGGAAAGATGAAATAATTTAATTAATAAATATAATAAATAAATGTCTTTTGACTCAAGTTACGTAATTTATTTATTTTTAAGTGATTCGGTCTGATATTTTCGATCATTTAGATTTGAATATTTACAAAACCATGGGGCAAAAGTTTTTTTCTTTTTAATTTTACCTATGATAATTTATTTACATAAATAAAAAAATTTCTTTTTTCTAATCATACGATTTGAGCTGGATTAATTGAAATATATACTTTCAGCCAACATTCCCTATTCACTACGTGTTAAAAGCCCGATTTTTAATAATTAATTACACGAAAACCATTGGTCAGATCTTTTTAAAAAAATTATTTTATACGTATTTGTTTATCGATTAATAGCATATTTAAATTCAGATTTTAATCCAACATTGCCTTAATGTCCGAGCAACCTGAATTATTTGAAAATGAAAAACGTAATAATGTTAATCATGAAAATAAACTTAAATGAATTCAACACATCGCGGTCCGACCGAGAGGCATGCTTCTAGTGATGTAAACAGTGATGATGATAAAATCAAGTATAAAATATATTTTAAAAAATGTTGTTTAATAAAACTTTTATTCTAATATTTTATTTTGTTATGTGCCTATAGATTTTATAAAATTCTGATATGTGTTTTTGTATATCCTCCGTAAAGAATTTCTGAATAAATGTGTCTGCTTCTGGTTTTATTAATCAATAAATAAATAAAACATTCTAATCTTCGATCATTTGAATAATTCAGATGATTGTTTTATTGCTTAGATCCAGTCTATCTTTGGAGATTATTAAACAATTGAAAATAATTTATGGGGGTTTTTGGAATATCTCATATATAAAGATAGCCTATTGTAGACTTGTCAGCTGCCTCAGCTGACCAGTCTGGTCAGGCACAGGATAGATGAAGCATAGGCTAACTAGGAAAGGATTGCATGTGGAATAATACATATAGATGAATAAACTTTTCAATAGTTAATAAATTGAATATTTCTGGTTAAAAACTTTAAGAAATGTTATTTGACTATTCAGAAGAATTTGTTCCAATAGGTAACATTTGGATGAATAATTAATAAGTTAATCATTTGACATTTGAAAAACGAATATTTTGAGACATTAATTTCGAGTTTTTCGGAAATCATATCGAATTTGGTTTTATTCAAAATGTGGTGAAATGTTGTTTCATTTTCTTTAATTAGATTTGAAGCAGCCTATATACACTATATGGAATATAGCAGAGGTGGCCACAACGTGGCTCACAGAGCCGCGAGCTCTTCAGTCAATCTGCGCGGCTCTTGAACCTCTTGAACCATCTTGAATAATACTGATTTTAAAAGTATAATATTTAAATTGTTGACTGACAGAGGTTCTAATATATGCCATACACTTGTTACATAACCTGGCCCCTCACTTATATTTAATAAAATTATTTATATTCATGTGGGGGGTGCTAGTTTTACATTTTAGACTTCCGGGGGTCCACTGATTATGTATACGAAATTTGGTTGAGTCTGCTCCAATGGCCTCAGATTTATCTTTGCTAACCCCCCCTTAATATTGGATCGATATGCCCACAAATTCTAATCAGGTCTTACTCTCAATCCACAAACTTACGTGTGAAACTTTTGATATTACACTAGTTTTTGAGCTAGCTCGTACTATTAAGAATTTGCTAACGCACAGACTAACAGACTAACAGACATTTTGACAAAACAGTTATTATCTGAAAAATATAGTTTTTCGATATTCACTAATTGACTTTTGTAGGCAGAAATGTATGGTTTCGTCCAATTTTTTAATAAAAATAGTTTCAGCCGTTTTTTAGACATTTCGAAAAAAGAAGCAAAAAAAAACACTTTTTACGATTACAATATTTGACCATACTCTGTACACAGGACAGCTTATTTAATAAACCATGAATTAATCTCCAAACAATGTGGCTCGCTTTAAAACAGTTTTATAAATTTAGAAGAATTATTTTCCAAGTTAAATTCTGTTTTTGGATTCCGAGTCTAGGTTTAATTACGACAGGTAAAGACTTAATATTTCTTTGATCTATTTAATATCAGGAGAATAAATCATAACTTTGTACAGCCGTTGAATAGTTGTATCTAATGAGATTAGAATTAAACATATGTAATTATGCATTATTATTATTATTAATAAACTACATTTTTGTGCTAAGATTCAAGATTCTAGCTCAAATATAGTAGATTCAATCAGAAAAAATTGCTCAATTCTCCATTATTTAAATGAAAGTGTATCAAATATTGATTGAATGATTGTTGATAAAGATCCGAAATTCGGCTAAAAGGTGTGTATTAATAATTTGCAATTTTGTACTCAATGCTTTGTAGCTCAATGGGTTACGAGGGGTGAACCGCGATTGGAATTAAGTGTAACGTCTTTCGGAATATATGTGGGATTATTTTGGAATTTTCCTTTCATCTATTGTCTTGGAAATGAAAGTGGAAATGGAAGTAGGTGTGCAAGATATTAGGTCGCGGTTCACCCTCGATGAGTTATATAGTTATAAAAAAAATTGCAGACTCTTTTCACTTTTTTCCTCCAATTATATATTTATTAAGATATAAAAAATATTTCCTAAATTAACCTCTGACTCATCTTGGTAAATGTATGTCTTTATCTTTTGTTATTAACTTTAAATTATATATTATATAGAATGAAAAATTAACAAGAAAAGGATGCTCAAAAAAGAAAAAAAATCATTTACCGATAATAATTCGATAGAGCAGGGATTCCCATTACTAATTATTAAAATCCAAGTTTCTGAGTCTCAATTGATGTCTCACATTTCATGAATTCCCTTGGGATGAGGTGGAAGGTGAAGGGCAAGATTATCTGTACTAGATAGAGTTGATTGTAATTATCTCATTATATAGATTAACGATGGAGCTTACTTGGTAAGCCACGGTGATTACAATCCGTCGTCCTTGCCTGGCTGGCCGTAATTGAAGTCTTCGCAGTCGGTGGTCGAACAACAAACAGCAAGCAAGACACATGAGAAAATCCCTAAAACAATACGCCAGCAGTTAAAAAGAATGTTAATTCATCAGTAAAGACAAAAAGAAACAAAAAACAAGACAAGGGACCCCGAGAACAAGATTTACTTTTATGTTAATTTGAAATTAAAAATCTGAAGAAAATCTCTTAATTGAGAGAGAATAGAAAAAGCATTTTATAATTAGAATTAATTCTGCTTGTCTCTATAACGGGTCTGGCAAGCTTGACAGATTATTTGTTGTGTGGCTTGCTAAAGTTTTCTTAACTTAAACCTATTGTGATTATTATATAGCTAAATACCCGGAAGACCGAGCTTTCCTCGGGCTTTAGTTATTGTTGATTGTAGACCTAATTTTATTGTTTTGATTCAACTTCATAATTCATTTTTTCAACCACTTGTTAATAATTATTTTAATTATAAAATCCTATCAAAATATAATATTTTTTCCAAAATTGACACCTTATTATATAAAATATATTTTTAAATAAATTCTTGATTATTTATTTTTTTTTTATTTCATTCTATTACTTAAATGAATAAGGTTCTTTATAAAAACAATTATAAAACGTTTATTAATTATTATTTTAACGTTTAGGGAATAGGTACAAAATATGTTAAAACCAGCTCACAATACCTCTCTAAGAACTTTGAGTAAATGGTCTGTTCCAGACCGTAGTCTCTGTGGATAGAAAAGAAAAAGAAAACCTTTTTTAAAATCCTAAACTTAGCAATCCTTTACCTGAGAATAATTACCTTGATTAAGAAAAAACAATCGAATTAAAGTAACTCAAGATGAGACCCTGAAGATCGATTTGTCGACGAAAACCCTCTAGTGCCTGATTTTCATCGAAATCATTGGAGCCATTTAATAATTAAAAAAATTGTCTTATTTGTCTTTACTTTAGCCCAGGGGTGGCCAACATATGTTGCATTGGAGGATTATAAGAGCCGCATTTCATCATAAAATTTCTCAAATACCGAAACCCCATATTGCCCATATTTTCCAACCCCAACCATTAAAGTATTATAATAAGTTATAAAAGATGGTACGGCGTATCTGAACTTGTATATTATGATAAAATGACGCATGGTAAAAGGTTGACCACCAGTGCTTTAGCCTTCAGTTTTAAAATAAGTTTTTAAAAACGGAAATATAAAAAGTGTATTCTATTTTGGGAGTTGAAATCAAGCACTCAACTTGCTTTTGGCTTAACCCTAAAGATAAAATCCTTTTGGTATAATATATAAGCCTATGTACATCCAGAAAATTTCATCTGTGGGATTAAGCCAACTGCTCAAATAGAAAGCTGAGACTTGGGTACAATACTCTTCTAACATGAAATTATCACGCGTAAAAAATATTCATTCAAAGAATTAAACCTTCATTAAACATTTTGTGCTCAAGTGATTCCAAATTAAAACATACATACTCGTATATAGTTTAAACAGAAATCTGGAAGGGTTTGTGTTTGGAGTATTTAAAATTTTCAAAGGGCCTATGGAATGATTATAATATAAAGTTAATTTTAGAGCATTTATTACGATGAGATTAGATTTTTATGGAAAATCACCGAATCCGGCTTGTTATGAATAAATTTTTGATAATTGCTTCTTGGTTTCAATTCCCACCAAACCCTTCTAAAATGTAATAAAAAACTATTCCTAATAACAGGAGTTCAGTTGAAGGCACCCTCGTGATTTTCCAAAGGAAATGTTTTTACGGAGTGGGCAAGCCACGTCCAACCCCTTCTAGTCGCCTTCTACGACAACAGGGATACTGTGGCCCTATTCTACCCCCGGTCTACAAGGGGAAATAGTATCTCTGGTTATCTATTAATTTCTATTTAAGCTATGCTACTAGGCGGACTACTTTTTCTTCCGCTCGACTATACATACCTATAATACTAATTTACCTACGAATCCCATTTAATTTGTTGATAGATTTTTGGCTGAATTAACAAAATTTATTATATAATATACATCAGTGGCGGTTTGTGATTTTCAACCAGGAGATGTTGTCTAAAAAAGTATCCTTTATTTTTCGAAATTTTATTTTAATCTTCGCTTATTTTTGTAAATTTCATCGAATACGGTATCGTTTTCGGTATTTTTCAAATTTAACATTAGATTTTTTAAAAATATATTTTGAGACTTTCGCCCAAACGGATACAGCTTTGTGTGAGTGAGAGTAGGAGTAAGACATTAAATCTTGTGACATAACTCAGCTGTCTGTGAGATGGAAATCGACCATCTTCCACAACGAAACAGCCTGTTCTAAAGAAAATATTAAATTTCTCCTAATTCTATTGCTATAAACAAGCTATGTCTATAGCATTCTTAGTTATTTCTTATCTTATACTAAATATTGAGTGTTCCTAGAAATGGATTAGTCCAAAGATTCTCGAATCATTTTTATTTATAGATTTTTTGTATTATTTCTATTTTAATAGTTCCTCAGCGAGAAAATTTTTATTCGACTCAAACTCGTCTGGACTTGTCTTTGATATGCTTGAACTGGAAGAAAAACAAGGGACCGCAAACCTTCTATCCGCACCCTTTTCGAAAAAATTAAAAATGTTTTTTTTTTATATATAAATATTTGAAATAAAAAAAATATATATATGCATATTAAACAGGTAAATACTAACGTTTAATTATTTTTTTAATTCAGCCCTTTCTTTGATGGTGTCAAAAAAGTAAATATCTACTAATAAAAAAATTAAGTTAATTTACATTTCTTCAAAGAAATTTTTTTTAACTTTTTGATATGAATATTATATTAAAAGGATCTTCTCTCATTAAAGAATGTTTACTAACTGACATCCATCCGACTCACGCTTTACTGTTAAACGAATACTTCATTTAAGAGAGCCAGTCAGCCGCTTGCTTCTCTCTGTTTATTGAAGGTGCTGATCAACACACACAAAGCAACAGCCAACCATGGCAATTCAATTAAAAGTATTTAAAATTCTTCTCTAAATATATTTTAGAATATTGTTTTTTAATTTAAAAATTAATTATATTTATTTAATAAATAAAGTATCTAGATACTTAAATTATCTTTTTCACTTTAACATAAATAAATAGTATATGGAAAACTATTATAATCGTGGAAAAAATCGAATTCAGGTTGAATCGATTGAATTGAATTGAATCGAAATCAGTTGAATTGATTTGTGGAACAGTCTGTCTGTTACTACTTGGGATTATAGTCCTCTGCCCCTATGATTAAATCAATTATAAATTTTGTCAAGTCCTAATGTCCTAGAGTTGTGCAAAATTTTATTTAGTTTCTCGCAAGCAGAGATTAGGTGAGGCAGAGAGAGGTCATACCATCCCTTGTTAAGGTTTTGACCAGGTTTCCTTAACAACTTATGGCAAATGCCGGGATGGCTAATGCGTCGCTTTCTCCTGGTATCGGGTTTTTGCGCGGAATTTTTAAATTACTTTTTGTCTTTTGATAGAAATATATGGTCATGTTATTTGTTAATGAGCATACATTTCTAATTTTTTTTTCTTTTCTTTTTTTTTTTTTTACTTGTTTATTATTTGTTAAATTGTTGTAATTAATTTGTATTGATGTTTATTAATGTATTGTTGTAGCTAGATTGTATTGATGTTTGGAGGACCTAGCCACCGAGGACTTGTGCCTCTAAGCAGGTCGAGAAATAAAGATTTATTTATTTATTTATTTATTTGAATCGATTGATGAATTCGTTTATTGTTTTTCAATTATCTTAAAAAGAGCTATTACTATTGTACATTTGATGGCTCTAGGAAAATTTAACTACGACAATTTAACATCGACAATTTAACGCCGCATTCTCTATTATGGTTTGGTTTAAAATAATTTTAGTTAATAATAATAAGTTATATTCTGAATTTGAATTTATGGACCGTGACGTCATAAGCAAACATGACCGCCACTCAACGCCTGTAGGGTATTCATCTTCTCTGCTTAAGAATACATGTGGTTGTATACGCACTAGGCGCAAAATGTAAAATGTTTAAAATTACATATAGATATGGTATATATTATATATAAAAAAATACAAAGCTGAGTATACTAGATTCTATTGTCACCAGCATTGTTGATACTTATTGTATTCCAAGCTGACGCAATGGTGGTCAGATAGGCTAGGGGTTAGCGTGCCAGCCTGCTAACCAAGTGGGATTCGAATCCGACTTGAGGCATCCGACTAAAATCTGACCCCGGGGGTAGAGTCAAATTTTTATAAAATAAATAGTATCGTAAATTGGCTTATAGGTAGAAAGGGCGAAAAGCCAAAAAAAGCTGACACAATGACAGACAAACAGACAAAAACAAGATTAAAAATGATTTTTCTTCTGGTTTCAAACATTTCTAATCACGAAAAAAAATTAAATGAATTCAATACTAGTCATTTAAAGAGCCTAATCAATAAATTCGGCAACTTTAATATATAAGAATATAAGTCAAAATCTCTAATTGACATTCAAGAGTACAGATGTAATGTAAAATCTCGTGGAATGTTTTAATTACGCTAGATTAAAAAAAATTATTTTATGTTATATGTTAGAATATAATTTAACAAAAATAACGAAATTTCAATTATGAAACAAATAGCTATTTTAATATTCGAGAAGAGCAAGAGTGGGCGTCAAACATATTATAATAATTTCAAAATGGAAATTATTTTCCCAATTGGTTGGTTAACACTTCATTGTTTTATTATCATTTATAATTATGTGCCATAACTTCTAATAAATCATCTTTCAAAGGAATTTAAAATTCAAGGACCTTAAAGGTGGGATTTCATTGATATTTTAGAATATATTATATGGGTCAGTTGACTAATCAAAAATAATAATGTGAAACGAAATAAATAGTAATATTGTTCCAATTTTTATAACACTGAAGATGAACCCAACAAAGCCCAAAAAGTTACCATGTAATAAAGAAAAGAAAAATGTTTACCTAACCTCTTGATTAAAGACTAAACTTCACATAATTTAAAAAATCAACTTTTTTTATTTCACTATAGATTATTTATTATTATAGTCAATTGTCCATCTAAAAGTGAATACATATATAATTAATACTAATCTGATATTGGTGTTTGACTAAGAGTTAACATTACTATATAACTACAAATATATAATAAGGGATAGTTATTTAAAAAATAATAATTAACGCACTCCTATGTACTAGTATTCTATACT
The DNA here is from genome assembly GCA_024734495.1 of Forficula auricularia. Taxonomy (NCBI): domain Eukaryota; kingdom Metazoa; phylum Arthropoda; class Insecta; order Dermaptera; family Forficulidae; genus Forficula; species Forficula auricularia. The sequence continues at coordinate 297,265 of JALMQS010000056.1, forward strand.
TATTATATACCTACATAGACAGGGCCAGATTTAGACTTGATAAAGTCCTAAGCTATTCGAGATATGGGGCCCTTTATAAGTGCAGATATTATATGTCAGTGCCAAATATGATTTTCCGATACCTAGCTAGAGGATTAAACTGAAATACAATTAAGAAGTATATAGATAGTGAAATAATAAATCTTTAACTTATTAAAAATAATTTTTATAAAAAAAATAATTAAATGCAACAAATAAAATATTAAGAACTCAAAAATCGAATAAAATGCACTAAAAGGAATAAAATAATTTTCTAATATATATTTTTCATGTACATTTTATTAATCGAACTCGACGGATCTTACTTAGTACCTTTGATGGGTAGGCTCGCTTATATATAGTTTGTTTAGCACCGACTTGAAAAAGTGATTTCATGTTAATATTTTATCGTTTAGTTGTAACTAAATTAGAAAATTACTCTATACCTTTTAGTGGATTTTATTTTATTTTTGAGTTCTTATTATTTTATTTGTTGCATTTAATTTTTTTAAAGTCGGTTTTAGTTTTTTTATTAAAAATTATTTTTATTTTTCTCTTTTTAGTGATGTTATTAATAGTGACTTAATATAATAACTTGCATGAATCTCGTAAGAGAAAGCGTCGGGCGAATGTATCAGAAAATGATAATAAAATTCAATTAATAAACATAGAAATTCTCTCGAAACTTTTACGGGTTTTAAATGAATGCTTTAAGATTTTTTTATGTAAAAGATTTTATTTATTATAAATTCGATTATTTACTCATAACAATTGGAGATTTACGTTATTTAGTCATTGATTATATCATCAGAACTTGACCAAATTAATATGGGACCATCTATAAGGTACCCACTTTCCAATAAAATAAGAATCATCGAAATCGGTCCACGTGGCAAAAAGTTCTCGCTGAACATACGTAAAACAAATAAATAAATACTTAGGTATCTTGAATATCTTGGAGCTATACTGATCCAAACGCAGAACGAATCAGTAAAATCGGATCATAAACAAAGAAGTTATACCTGAACAAACATAACAAAAAAGGTCCAATACCATTGGAAAAAAAACGGGACCAATCGGAAACTATACTGAACCCAATGCAAAAAAAATCACCAAAATCGGTTCACAATTGGCGAAGAAATCGAGTAATATAGAGAAAAAAAATCAGTCTAAGTGAGAACCTCCTCCTTTTTTGAAGTCGGTTAAAATCATTTTTATTCATAACAAACTTAAAAATGCAAACTCTGGTAAAAAGAAACAAAAGTTCTTTTAAAAGGCACAATTTAGAAAGGCTTATTATCTAATCTCTTGAAACATGTTATAATGATTAAGGAATTATATTAAACTAAAAAATTTTAGGGGGCCTCCAAGAAAGTGGGGGCCCTAAGCTATAGATTGTGTATCTTATAATTCTGCACTGTACTCGTACATAGAGGAGAGAGAGATAGAAATGTCGGTGCCATTTTTTCGTGATCTGGTAATTGTAAGCAGGAATGGTTGATTTGTTTAAAGTTAGATGTAAGTTGGGCGTGCGCAAGCTAATAAATCGGACGTTAAGAATGTACAACCCGGACACAGAAAGGAACCTGTTTGCGTCCTCATCTTCGGCCCCTCTGCCCCGGCTTCGTCCCATCTCACAAGCCTCGTGTTCAAATTGAACAAGTGCATTCGAAACAATTAAGACACATGTAGAAAAACGTTTAACTAAGACGGATATTCGTGTAATTATTACGGGGATTTAAATGACCCAAATGGATTTAATCGTCCAAAGTGAAAGTAGATAAACAAACTATCATTTAAAATCAAGAAAAAATAATTAAGAAAATTTTATTTTTAAAAGCTAAAAATGTCTTAATGGACTTGTTTCTAAAGCTACAATATGCCCCGGTTTCAAACAATCAGATGTATTTGTAGTTCTTTTTATTATAAGCATAAATGAAACTACATATATACGGGATTGTTTGAAAAGTGGTAAACTAGAATTTAAAGTTAATAAACAGGAATACAAATACCTCATGCTTCTTTCATTGACTCTTTCGAACCCTGAAAAAGAAAGGAGGATCTTCCGAAACGTCGGTTTCAAAAAATTATAAAAGGAAAATCTTCCAATAAATACCTACTCTTTTATTGGAAATAATCCTTTTATTTAATTCTGGACTGCCTTCCATCCAATCCTCAGCTATAAAGTAACTTTTGTTGCAAAGATTAGATTTCTTTGGAGAATCATTGAATATGATTTATTATGAATTTTTTTTGAAAATTACTTTTTGGTTAAATTCTCAAGAGATTAACACAAGTCTTCTGACGTCTAATAAAAATTATTCATAACAACGGGAATTCAGTAAAAGACACACTCATGATTTTTCTAAGAAAAGTTTTTTACGGAATGTTGCTACCATGTCCAACCCCTTTTAGTCGCCTTCTACGACAAGCAGGGGATACTGTGGACCTATTCTAGCCCCGGTCCACAGGGGATAAGATTAACTCTGATTATATTTATCTATTAATTTGTATTTATTCGATGCTACTGTCCCGGACTACTTTCCCTTCCGCTAGTCTACATAATTAAATTGAAAGTTTTTGGCGAGAGTAGCAGAATTTTTATCTATTGAAGGAGACAATAAAAGAGTGTACCTCTGCTGGAATTATAAATTTTATTTATTTGTAACGAGACTATAGTTTCGAGGGCTTTGCCCTCTTCATCAGTCTATTACAGATGTATTCACAGGAATTTCCATAAATTAATTCCTGTGAATACATTGTAATAGATCGATGAAAGATGGCAAAGCCCTCGAAACTATAGTCTCGTTATAAATAAATAAAATTTATAATTCCAGCAGAAGACACACTCTTTTATTGTCTCCTTCAAGTCTACATAATATTACAACACATCCTGCATGCTTCAAAAAAAACCAAAAGAAACACGAATAATATATAACAGATAAAATTTGATAATTAAAAAGACAGATGACGAATATTAAACCCTTGAAACTATAGTCTTTAACAAATAAATTATAATATATACAAATATTTATATTCGTTATAAGCAGAGCCGAGTGGGTGATTCGAGCGGTGCCCCGGCACCAGACGCCGAATGATAAAGGCGCCGAACGATAAAGATGCCGCACGAAAAAATCAAAAAAGTCGAGTCTTTAAAAATTTAACTTAAAAAAAAACAATAATAATAATCATAGGTTTCATTCATTGAGAGATCAAATACATTGAGGCTCATTGGCGACAATCAGTAATAATCATTTTTATTTTAGTCAATTGATTTATTATTTATCTTTAGTATATTAATTTTAATTTTATTAATTTCATTAAATATAATATCTTTTTGACAAATTGGAAAACAAAAATTGAGTATGCTGTAAAATTTACAACAATCAGACCAACAATATGAAATTCACTTTACAAAAATAAGCCAGAGAAAAATGCTTTTATTTAAAATCACTTACCTTTCCGGGACAGTTTTCGATCTCAATTTATAAAAATATTCTTCAGTTTATAAACTTTTTCCGTTTGCTGAGAAAAATAAATTTTCATCATCAAATATACTTAATCTTGCATATCGATATCTAAATCAGGCGACATAAGCCGGCTATATCGAAGGCTAAATCGATAAGTTTATATTATATATGAACATCTAAGTATTTATTTAAAATGTTATTCAATTATAGTTTATTAATTAATATCATGTTTCACCTAAAACCTACACCACTTTCTCTATGTAAAATAGTTTATTTATATTTGTTTATGTAATATATTTTATTAATAATTTTAAATAAACGTTTATTCACAAAAAACTTTTTTTATTGATTCTCTAGATACGTCTAATTTCTAAAAGATATATATTACCAGCATCATTTAATGATCTCACTCTCAATAAAGGAAAGTATTTGATTATTTAATTTAAAGAGGAGAGTCTCTCATTTGAGAAAGATAATGGCTTTATGGATTCTAATTGAATTAGATAGTGTAATTGTTCGTGATTCCTCTCTACATATTTATCACTTTACAACAGAGAGGCCAATTATTGTTATTTTGCTCATAATTTAGGATATATAATAAATCACCCCTGAGTAGATAATGCACTTTAATGGCACATCAAATAATAATATGCATGTCGTAAAAATGAATTTTTCTGAATCTCATTTAGTATTTCCCCGGATCGTATTCCCTAGAGGAAAATCTTGTATTACTCGATAAACTTGAGCTTGGCTAATTATTATTGAATTCATTTTATTAATAATTAATTAATTTTTGTCTATTGTGATTAAAAATTTCTAAAATAATAAAAATAATTTTTAATCATGACTTTTTTTACCTGTGTTTGATTTTAGATTTCCATGAGAATTCAAGAAGGAAAAGTCGTAGAAAGCTCGTTTTGGTGTCAAAATATTTGAATTTGTTTTAAAATTATAACTGATTAAAATAATTAACCCGAAAAATTGAGTATTTTTTTTTTTTGAAAATAAGATGGATTTTTTTCAAAAATACAACTCACGATATAAACCAAATATATTAAGAACGAATTTATATTTAAGGTCTAAAATCTAATAATTGGACTTAATTAAAACTGATTGTCTAATAAGATGAAATTTGGAAAACATGTTTGTTCTAACAACTCTAGCTCAAACTGTTCGTTGACAAAATTTTTCCAAAAATATTTAATTTAAAAGGATTATACAAGGGCGGTATAAAGGATTAATTATGTTAGATATTTTTAATTTAATGCAGAAAAAGCTATCTCTAAATTTTAATCCTCTTATACAACATGATTGAATGCTGATATTTTTTTTAAATAGATCTACAAAAACTCAGAACATAATCTTAATCTTAATATAAGGTAAGATCGCTCAAGTCGTACCCCCTAAGGAAATAATAGTGTATTTTTTAGTGTAATTCAAATGAAACAAAATCTTTTGCAAATTAATCTGGGCTATTATACAGTATAAATTTAACTAGCTGCAAGTGCGCGCCTTCGGCGGCCCTCTTGCTAGCCAGGAAGCACGCCCTCTGGACCCCCAGCCCACGAACCCCACCCTCACCCCCACTTCCCCTAAATTTATTTGCCTTAGTAACATCTAAACTGTTTTTATTCATTTCTGGATTAGCGTTTTAATATTTACATAAATTTTCATAGAAATTTTCTTAGGGTAAAAAATAAAATGTTTGTATTTTGGTAGTAGCTAAATATAATTTTTCTAAATGTGTTCAGTTTTGTGATATAAGGTGCAGTTTTATTTTTTATTTGAAATTAAATATCCCCCCCCCCCGTACCTTTCAAGCGTTCGACCCTCATGAAGATTTGCCGCTGAGTTTGAGAATCCATGACCGAGATCAATTCGAGCAGGATATTTTGTGAAATTATTTATTGATGGGTATTAAAACTGCATTTTCACTATTAAATATACTTATATTTATTAACAAACTAAAAAGCATATAAAAATATAAAAACACGACTATTCGATCACAGAATCAGAGATCAAATCGTCGTGTTTTTTATATTTGTTTTATGTTATTTTTAATAAAAAGTTTTAATTAAAATTTCAGCCACAATTAATCAATTTATTGATGGGCTCATATAACATTCATTGTTATCTCAAAATATTCAAATTTATCGACCTGACAATGATCTCAAACACTTGCTATCCGACCGAACAAAAGGATTTGCTAAATTATGTATCCCTATGACTTCTAGAGACTGGGGACTCTTCTTCTAGGCCTTTTGAGCGATAAATAACCTTCAATCTTTCAAGATCCGTATCCACACATACCTTCAACCCAATCACTGAAATTTCTCTTTGAATATTTTTTCTTTTCAGTACTACTAATTAATTATTTTATTAATAAGTTTTTCTTTTCAGCAAGGGTCCGTTCCGAATACAGAAGTTTCGTCTTTTGGGTACAACATCTTGCATCAATATCATTATAAAAAAAGCTGTATTCAACGGGAACAACTTGATGAATAACATTGACTCCAAATGTCGCATTAAATTTTGTTACCTTTTTTTCATGAGTCATATTAATATTAATTTTCCGTCTATTTATATTCTCAAATTTATAACACTGAAAACTTTTTCTTTTTAGTATTATTAATTAATTATTTATCTGTGTTGGTGCAAAAAGCGCCATAAATTCGTCTCTCCAATTCGATTTATTAATTAAATCTAGATTTAATTATAAATTAATAAAAAAAGAATTTTATGTAAATGAATGGGTTGAAATGAAAAAAAAGATAGCCGACAAATTTATAGCTGAATATTAATATCCATATGAATGTATCATTAGGATAAAGTCACCGTCGAAAAAAAACGAAAACAGAGAAATATATAAATGGAGTAGAAATACCTTGTCCGAAATGACGTTTTTATTTATGCTCTGGATGAAATCTAGGACTAGAGTTCTTCTATTGGGTACTGGTCTAACTCATATCCTCTCGGATTACCTCAGATATCTAAATGGCATAACTTTCCTTTTTTAAGTTCAATCTGATTTAACCAAACAAATAATCATGGGAAAAAAGATTTCAATTTTAATCCAATTATTCGATTTCAAGCAAAGTTCGAATTAGGTGTAGTGATTCTCAAAGTACTGTGATTTTATAAATAAATCTGATTTAAAAAAGACCATAAAAAGGTCAAATTAATGATTAAATATTTTTCATTTAATGATCAAAAGGGCTTTCATCTCCCTGAGAAAAATATATGACTTAGGCCACTTTCAGAAACACGGGGACAGTCAATGTGGTCTGCCTTTCTGTTTGTAAGTATTCGAAAAATTTATTAACCGACGAAAGGAGGAGGTTATTTTTATTATTAGATCTATTATTCACATGAATAAAAGTCTATATATAATATACACAATTTTAATAAAATATATGAAACTAAATGAAGAATGAGATGTTTTTATTGACAAGGTCAAAAAATTTAAAAGATATTTACTGGTCAACCTGCGCTGCCGAAAATGTCTAGCTTAGAGCCGGTTGTACGTCGCAAAGTAAATGCTTTTACAACTAACAAGGGTAGATAGTAAATGGATGGACTGGGATGGCCAATCAGATGACAGGCACTGAAAAGGCCCAGTCCATCCACAGGGCATTTTCAGTGCCTGTCATCTGATTGGCCATCCCAGTCCATCCATTTACTATCTACCCCTTGTTAGTTGTAAAAGCATTTACTTTGCGACATACAACCGGCCCTTAGTTCTCAATCTATGGTACGTTTACCCTAGGTCCTACGTCAGGGATGGCAAATCTTCTTAATTGTCTGGGTCATTTTTGATACCTCAATTTAGAAAAAACAGAAGCGGCTCACAAATTTATCTACCATATTAATTAAATTGAATTTTTTTTGCTGAGGGTAGCAGAATTTTTATATATTGAAGGAGAGTGTGAATCCTGTGAATCAATTGTAATAGACTGATGAAGGGGGCAAAGCCTTCGGAACTATAGTCTCGTTATAAATAAAATTTTTAATTTCACCAGAAGAGACACTCTTTTGTCTCCATCAATATCATATTAATGTTAATGAGAAATTTTCTGTTGTATCTTATCTGTCGGTGTTTTACTCCTAGGTTCATAATTTGTAGTTTTTAGGCTTACATACAATGCTGCGCTAAGGCGTTCCTGGTGCTTGATTTTATAAAATTCATATGTGAAAAAAAACGATTCATAAGAATATCAAATAGAAAATGGCTGGATTTAGCAGAAAAAATCCTAAATTGTCATCATTTCTAAAATTTCTCAAGTACTAATTAAACATAATTTATTTTTTTCAGTTTGCTAGTGCGAGAAAAGTACCTAAAAGAAAAGTGGATCTTGGAAATGAGAGTGATGGATCACTTTGTGACCCGCGGGTCAGTGGTTAATCGCCATTCCTGCCCTAGGTGGAAATTATGCCACATTAAAAAAAAATTTAGTATTAAATAGGTATACAAAATAATTTATGAGAATAAACAAAAGGTCTGTTTTCTATGAAGTTTTAAATAAATATGGGACGAAAGTAAATCACGACCCTAATCTGAACCCGATATAAAAATTTTAGTTTCCCAAATGCAGATTAAACCATGTCATTAAATTTTATCATTGGATTTTTATTATAATTTGTTGTTTTAATAAATTAATTGAATAAATGAATCTGTTTTTAATTGAAAATATTTTGGTTTACCGAGAGCTCTTGATTTACCGAGAGCTCTTGATTTCTCTTTATATGAATCATTTTTATTTTTTCCTATTTTTATCCATAATCTAAAGCGTGAGAAATTTTGTACTTGACGAATAATAGCCATTATAAGGGCAGAGAAAGAGATTTCGAAAGAAGGGTATGTAACTCTTTTGAATTTTGCATGGAACATTTTCTAGTCTAATATATTATAAACTACCAAGAAATGATCACATATTAGTTTGGTTGTACGCGAAAAAAACGATTAAGAATTGTTAATCTAGTAAATTCACATAAATAAATACAAATAATTTATCGAAATTATCAAATTTATTTCATTTGTGTGACAAATAACCTTTGAAGTTTGAAGAATATGATTATTATCTTATATAATAGGAGAAATCAAAAAAGATTAATGTATTCGTATTTCAAACTAAATTTTCAGATGTAACCCTAAGGGCGTTCGTGAAATTCGAGAAGTATTATATTTCTCCACCTAAATCGATTACTTCAGGTTGATCTTCTTATTTCATGATGATTGGCTAATTTTTATTTTACTCAAAACGTTTGGTGGGCTCTTGCCCGCAAGCGGCTAGGATATTGAATTCATGTTGAGAAATGTCAGAAACATTGAGGAAAATAGAGAATTGATGCATCGGTATTTTAAAAGAGAGAAATATTTTTCAGTATGATATTAAATAAATTTTATCGGTCTGTCATTGTCACTTGGTTAAGATTAGATAGGTACTATAATAACTAAAAAAGGAAGGTCTTAAAAAGTTCTTTCTGGTGTTAAAATGATTGTATTTCATCATCATCAGGTAGATGTACAATCCTAAGAACGGTTTGATGGAACCACGTGCCTCCACTTATGTCTCTCCCATGCATAGCCCCCGAAAGGGGGCTCAAGTGCACCTGTGGGCCCCGGGCATGGGCTCCTCAGAGGCCCGTGGTCAAGATGTGACATGTTTTTAAAGGGGTATGTTAGAAAAAAATGCGTAGGGTAACCAACTTTTTCCACTTCATAAAAAACACATACTTATTCCATAATAAGGGGCCCGGTTCAGATTTTGGGCTCCGGTCCCGAAATTTGATGCGGGGGCTATGCTATCATGTCATTTCTTTAACTTCTCTAAGGGCCAGTTGTATGTCGGTTTGTAAAGTCTTTGTTAAAGTTGACAAAGAGTAAAACCTTAGAATTCACCTTGTGCCAGACTGGATGGCCAATCAGATGACACGTACTTTCATCTGGTTGGCCATCCGGCCTAGCACAAGATGAATTCTAAGGTTTTACCCTTTATTAACTTTAACAAAGACTTTACAAACAGGCATATAACTGGCCCTAAAACTACATCCCTTGTATTTCATTATTTTGTGAAAATACTTCCTGTTTTCTTCCCCTCAAGTTGTGACCTATCATTTGTGCTCTTCTCTTATTCAGATTTGAAGAAAAAAACCGATTTAATTTTGGGCTTACTATCTTCAGAACTTCCAATTCAAAATACAGAAATCAGAGAAAAAATAGAATTGTTAAATGAATGGGTTAAGAAAGGTTATAGTAAATGATCTTAAATTTGGCATACCAGTTTTTATTATTAAACTACATCATCAGCCAAGATTCAGCTTTTTAAACCAATCGTGAATAAAAATAAAAATTTGAAGATAACATATCTACAATCTACTGAGTATTGAAAAATGTTCTCTTTTTGATTCAATTTTAATTTATATTATAGGTTGTTTCTTATGATTTTTATATGTATATTTAAATATTAACTATTTTGACATTATCTAAAATAAAAACAAAATTCATTTCATAGGAATTTTTTGCCTTTTTATTCGAGACTTTTCAAGCTCTTAATTTATCGTTTCGTTCTTTGCTTTTAGAAAAAAATAAAAAAATGGTTATTTGAAAGGATTTTGTTTTGTCGAGAGTAGTTGTTGATTCGTAAAAATAAATCAATGAAGTTGTCCTTTATTTTATTCAAATAAAGCAAATATGTATAATGTATATGTATATGTTTATCTTCATCAAGCAGAGGGCAACCTCAGCGATTTCTCTTTATGAGAAAATTGTTAAATCGTCAAAATATGCATAAAGCATACCGGCTCTTGAAAAACTTGCTAATAATTTTTTTTATAAAAACTAGAATATTATGAATATTGAAAGGAACACCTACGTAGTTAGATGGTTTTGCAAGACGACCTTAAAAGCTAAATCTTCCAATAAATCTTGTATAATGGATGTTTATTTCTACTAGATGACATATGCGCCTAATATTATAATCCTTTGTATTGATAATAAAATCCCCACCAGAAAATCAATTGAATTTTCAAAGAGCTCTAAGGGGTAGAGAATATCGTAGTCGAGCGATATGTTAGTGTGTAGCTTCTTGGGTAGACAATAAATCAAAAAGTTTTATTTCCCGGGAAAAACGTCGCTTCGGTGGGCGTTCGGATGCTTTGTTTTTTTCTTTTTTGAATTGTGTTCGGGGGGGGGGAGTGGGATCTATTAGACAATGGCACGCCGTGGGGGCATGATATGCCAGGAAGCGTGCAGGCTTCTTTTCTATCCAGGGGTCCCTGACGGGGAGGGGGGCTGAAGGGGGCAGGGAACCCTTTCACTTTCGGACCGCGGGAACTCAACTTGCTGGCTTTTTATCTCTGCTCAGCTTGTATAACAATGACCTATATTAAGCATGTGGTATTTTACAGGTGGCGCGAGCCCACTCCGAAATAACTACGACATTCCTTAAGATAATGCGGATTAGCAAATCAATCTCCGCTAAAGTCAGATAAGAAATTCCAAAGTGAAACAAAGTGAGCTTCATTCATAAATGATAAAATCCAGACGCATTTTTTTACACCTACTCAAATTCCCACACAGTCCATCTCTGGTTAAACTTGGCTGGAGGTCTAGTAAGCTTTTTCACGTTGTCACAATTTTCGGGCTTTAAGTTAGACATTATTGGATAATCCCCTAAATATCTAGAAATGGAACGGATGATATATCTGAAGACGTTTAAAAGAAAAATTGGTCATTTTCTTTTTTTTATATATAAGTGTATCGTATATATACTTATATATTTACGAAAATTAGTCGGTACGCCAGGAGTGGGGGGCGGGGGGGGGGAGAAAGTGAAGCAGAATTTAAAGGGGTAAATGAATGAAGAAACCTCCGAGTATTATAATATTATTTTTAATTACAATTAAGTTCAATACTTTGGGCCGAGTGATGCTTTAATGTGGCCGGAACGGGTCAAAAAGTTTGTCAAAAAAATAAATTTTATTTTATTTTAATTTTATATAATTGTGGCTGCAAATAAAAATATACCTTTTTTACCTGAATTTAAAATTAAAAGCAATATTAAAATATCGCTTTTAGCTAAAGCAAAATATTATCCAACAACGCTCGGTTCATTAACTATTTAGAAAAAAAAATCAGAAAGAAAATGCTCAAATGGACTGTATTGTCAATCACTTAACATAATTTTAAATCACTGATATTTTAGTGTTTCCATGTCTTATGTCAACGTTAAGTTTCATTTGGATTTTTCAACTTTTTTTCATTATATCGAGTTATCAAAACTGTTTTCTATAATAGTATAAAAATCGACAGAGTTTGTTCAAATTGGATAGGTTTATCCCAAATCACATTATGATTAAATAAATATTAATGATAATAAATTTAAATTAATAAATTTGAATTAGAAAAATATTTTTGAAATTGAATTTAATATTAAATTAACTGATATTAAAGAATTGAGTGGTTGAGGAAATGCATTTTTTAATAATAATTTTTAATTAATGCTTCAAAAATTATTATTAATTTAGTTATTTTGTATTCAAGACAAAAGCCATTGGACTTGAATGAATTGCAAAATTAATGGTGGGAATAGGAAATAATTGTAATGAAGTTTTTAAAAGGGGATGAACAAAATTCAATTGCTTCTTTCCAGTAATTTTTTCTATTAATTCAAGTGGTTTATCAAAATATTTCGAGAGCACTATGGCATCTCTTCCTCAGTGGAAACCACTGTCTCACCAATATACCGACCCCATCAGCTTGCACAAATCAATGAAAAAAGCTTGACCATAAACTATATACTTATATACATATATACAATCACCCAGTATATAAAATGACATATCGCATATATATATATAAGTATATATAGTAGTGAATGATCAAGCTCTTTTCGTTAATTTGATGGGTCGAATATTGGTAAGACGTGTTTCACTGAGGAAGATGCCGTAGTGCTCGAAACTTGGATAAACTACTTGAATTAATAAAAAAACTGAAAAGAAGCAATTGAATTTTATTCAACCCCTTTAAAAATCAAAACATATCCACTACCCACCAAGCCATTTAAATTTCATATTAATTGTAATAAATTATTTTTGATCAAATTCAAAATCAATGATTGTGTATTAGTTGTGGCTATCAAGAAAAAATAATTGAACATACATTAATAATAATTGTTATAAAATTACAATCTTTCTTCGCTTAAATTATCACATTTTCATTTTCTGAACAATTTTATTTTATATTAGCTAGGTGACTAAAAAATTATTTATTCATAAAAAAGTGGATGAAGAAATCCGAATGGGGTGAAGGGAGTAAATAATTAACCCGTTCAAGTTTGAACCCCGGTGGATTAAAAACCTTCCTCCTTGTTAAAAAACAATGGAAAATCGAGAAAGAGTTGTATAAGTATAGGTACTATATTGTTTCTAAATATATAAAAATTATTTATGAATGCTTGAACTTATAAAAGAAGAAAAATTTTTATCTACCCACTATATTTCTATTTATTTATTTATCTAATTTATAACCTTAACAGAATTTCAAGATGATGTTGTAATCTGGACCAAATCTTAAACAAGATCTATTCGTAATAATTGTGTATAATTTTATAAATTACATCGAAAGTAAAGTACAACAATATATCAGAATGGAGGATTAGCCAAACAGGCTGAATCGCTTCCCACCCACCTTTATTTCCCTAACCAATCTAATTAGGCCATCTTGCATCATCTTAAGAATGTATTATTAATTTTAGCTCGGGTTACTTCACCTGGGATTATTTATATGCACTCCACTATCTATCTATGAATGTATTTGAATAGAAAGGAAATCGTCAAATTTGATTATTCGAGTTGAATATTTCTGTCAATCATATTAGCCTCGATTTCTTTGATACAAGACAAAAGAAACGGCATTCATGTTGGATTAGTAAAAGTACAGTGTAATCCGGGCTACTTTTAACACGTCATCCAACGAAATTGATTCACCCTGCTCTTGATTAAATGAATAACCAATCCATATTTAAATTAAAAAGCATTTTTTTAATAGTTGGAGCAATTTTATAAAAACAAAAATCAACTTGGACACCCTCGAAAAAAATCTGAAATTAATACAAGGTGTCCCCCCTGTCGCTTGAATTTTTGATATTCATAGAAAAATAAACTATTAATTCCGATGATATTTTAATCGATTCTAATACAAGAGTATTTAGAGAAACGAAATACGGTATTTGTTTTGATATAACGCGAAAAATTTAACTTTGAAACCCTCGAAAAAATCTGAAATTAATACAAAGTGTCCCACAGTGGTCTGAATTTTTGATTTTCATAGTAAAGTAAACTATGAATTATCAAGATATTTTTATCGATTCTAATAAAAGAGTATTTAGAGAAACGAAATACGGTATTTGTTTTAATATAGAGCAAAAAAATTTAACTTTGAAACCTTCAAAAAAATCTGAAATGAATATAAAGGGTCCCCATTGTGGTCTGAATTTTTGATTTTCATAAAAAAATAAACTTGAAAGCTTATACCTAATAGGAAAACAAGGACAAGTTTTTATATGTGACTTTTTTATTTATCAGCCAACGTTTCGTCGACTTTGCCGACTTCTTCAGGCCTTTAAATAGTCATGCCACACATTCATCTTAATTTTCTTTTTATCTTCGCTACCATTGAAGACCATCAGAAACAGAAATTTATTTTCTTATTATAAACTTTCAAATCAATACAAATTATTGACGGTAATGATAATAATAAGAAAAATAAATTATGAATTATCAAGTTATTTTATCGATTCTAATAGAAACGTATTTAGAGAGACGAAATACGGTATTTGTTTTGATATAAAGCGAAGAAATTTGACACCCTAGAAAAAATCTGAAATGTATACAAAGGGTCACCTTTTTGTATCAACTACCCTTCGAAGAGAGTGTTCAAAAAGTAATTTTTTTTTAGATATTCAAACGAAAGTATATTTTAAACTCTTTAGAAAATATACTATTTAAAATTAGTTTAATTTTTTGAAAATTAATATTTTTTTCTTTTTAAATAAAGTTTTTAAGGGTCCCCTTTGTATCAACTACCCTTCGAAGAGAGTGTTCAAAAAGTAATTTTTTCTCAATATTTAAACGAAAATGTAGGTATATTTAAAACTCTTTAGAAAATATACTATTCAAAATGAGTTTAATTTTTTGAAAATTAATATTTTTTTTTTCTTTGAAATTTTCAATAAATTTAATAAGGGTCCCCTGTGAATTTTCGATTTTCATAGAAAAATAAACTATGAAGTATCAAGATATTTTTATCGATTATAATATTACAAGAGTATTTAGAGAGACCAAATACGGTATTTGTTTTGATATGTATAATATTTGAACTTTTCCTAAGGATAGGGCACCATGGATAAATTATAATTGAAAAAAGACGCCGCTATTTGGAAAAGTTTGGAAACCTCTGCACTAGACAGTTTCAGTCCTTACTGATTGATCATTTTCACTAGTAAATATCGTTTCAATTTTTAGGCAAGTCTCAATCAAAAACATCTAATTTTTTATAAGATCCACAGAATCTATATCTATACTACTAATAGAAACTCCTGATTGTTTTTTTGTTTTGTAAATCAAGAAATCACAAAGAATCAATTATAAATTTTAAGAAAAACGTCACAACTCTATTTTTTTTAATTATTAGGTTTTATTTGTTTTTGCTTACTGCCACTGCTAGTTATACTATCAAAGGACTTTAAACGATTTTACTTAAAATTTGTATTTTTTGAATTGTGACGTATTTATTGTGCATAAGCGAGAAGTTGATGTCGTCCTCCAGTAGTATTAGAACCAAGTTATTAATCGAACTACCCTCATAAATATATAATCATTCATTAGATTCAGAATATTATAAGTATAAAATCCGAGGGATGAACCGCGACCATATATCGTGTACACCTACTTCCACTTTCACTTTCATTTCCAAATAGAAGACAATAGATGAAGGGTCATTATCTAATGAATTCCAAAATAATTGCACATAATTCCAAAGACGGTATACACTTAATTCCAATCGCGGTTCTCCCTCGATAAAATCTATAATAATATTAATGAAATATTTTTGATTGACAATTTCAAAACACTAAAATAATAAGCTGACGTGTTCTGATGTAGCCATCCACTTGACTTTACCATAAAACCTAGCCCCTAAAATTATTTATAATCATGTAGGGGGGGGTTAGTTTTTGCATTTTTAGACTTCTGGGGGTCCACTGACTATGTATACAAAATTTGGTTGAGTGCTCAAACGGCCTAGATTTTTAATTTTTAACCTCCCCCTCCACCACCTTTAATTTTGGGTCGATATGCACGAAAATCTAATCAGCTCTTAATCTCAATGGGCCAAAACTACGTGTGAAATTTGGTTTCGATATTCACACTAGTTTTTGAGCTAGCTCGTCCACAAAAATTTGGTAACGCACAGACTAACTAACTAACAGACTACCAAAAACTAATCACTTATTAGAACTTTTTTGTAGAGCGAAATGCCATGGTTTAGCTCAATTTTTTTTAATCAAAATAGTTTCAGCCGTTTTTGAGATATTTTGAAAGAAAGAAGGAAAAAAATACTTTTCTCATGAACGATTACAATATTTGATCATACCCTGTATGGTAAAGTAATATATTTTCTAGATGAAGATGGTCATCCAGTGATGGCCCAAGCTGTATAGTGAATTTATATAAATAAATAAAAATAATTTATCCTAATTATTAAATTTATTTCAATAGTGTGACAATTAATTAATTCTTGAAGTTTCAATAGTAGTAACTATACGAGTACTTTTATACTCAATCTTGTGAGGGAAAATATCTCTTTACATATTGGTATCACAGACTTTTAAAAATATATATTTTATATAAATATTTCTAATGACATTGAAGATCAAATCCTACGTATTCTTCGGAAATTCTCTAGTTACACAATATATATCAGATGACAATCATATTTATTTTATTACTTTATTTTCTAGTATAGATTTATTTATATAGTGCTTACATATAATTGAGATTATAGTATATGTAAAACAGGAGATTTTATTTATTTTTCAAGACTACACGGTTTCAATCATCATAAATCAGAAATACCTTGAATCGCGTAGTTACCTTGGAATGTATCATTCACTCCGGAGTTTGTTTTTCGTTTCCAGATTAAGTTCTTGGCTCTCCAGCCTCTTTGAATGATTCATGCGCTGGGTGGGTGGATTTCAAAGAATTCAATAGAAGAATACCCAAATTGGCTCGAATAAATAAATCTCCCCCAATTTGTGTTGTTTTGTCGGAATGGTTTTGAAATCGAAACGGACAGCGCTCCGTCAATGTTGATGAATCGAAATCGTTTAAGGTTTTATTAATTAAATTCCAATCAAGAAATATTAGTGGCGGTTGTGGATCTGGACAGGAGTGGCTTGTAGCGAAGAGCCCAAGATAGATGGGACTCGTAGAGGCCCATCAATTGCGTCCCGGGGACTCCGTGGGTGTCCCGTAGAGACCCTACTCTCGGTGCCGAGAGGCAACCTGCTCCATTTATCGTCCTCCGGCGAGCGGAGCAAAACAACAACAAAAAAATCATAAACAAGCCAACAACACATGCCGGTTATATAACAGCCAGGCGGGAATGCGATTAACCCGGTCACCAACATTACTTTTCCATCTCTTGTGTGCGTCTCGAAACAAGATATATGGTGGAGGAATAATCGTATAAAATAACACATCACACCCGACCAAGGCCATTATCCAAAGTGATAATTTAGAAATATACGGACCAAGGTTTTAGACAATGATTTAAGGACTTGATAATTGATTATTTATTTAAAACATTCTGGATCTGAATCAGAATGAGATTTCGTTGGATCTACAAATTATGCAATGAACAACTAACTGAGTCAGCTTTTATTCAAATGTATATTACTACTAAATAAATTAGAAAGTAAAGTAAATATAATATTTTTTGTTGTTTTTACAAGCTTTTATTTAAATAAGGTACTCTGTCTGTCTGGATAGAATTCTGTAATCAAATTTCGACTTACTTCTAACGAGTAAATTTTCTTGACACATATTTTCTATTAGTGATGATCTGATGATTAAAGACCGAATTTCCATGAAATTGCACATTTGTTTTGCTAAAAAAACTACGTAAAATCTATCCTTAGATGATTAAATAATGATTATAATACAAAAAGTAGATGAAACTTTAAAAACAATAAATGACGAAATTTTTTTGAAAAATTAATGTAGTTTGTGAAAAAAGTTTTGAATATATAATTTTATTAAGATATAATCTAATTATGTATGAAAAATGCTGACGTCGATATTTTCCTAAATATTTTAAGTTCATATTGTATAACAATGCCATCGAACAAGTGTGTAGATGTAGAGTGGAACTTCTGTTGAAATTGAAAGAAATTCTTGACTACAGGAGGTATAACTTATCAGAAAACCATTTAGAGATGTACATATGGTAGTAAATTTTAAGGAAAATTATTAATTTTTTCAATTTAAAATTGATTGTTTTATTGTTTCTTTAAGTTGGTGCATCCTTAGGGCCAGTTGTATGTCGCAAAGTAAATGCTTTTTAACACTAACCAAGGGTAGATGGTAAATGGAGAAACTGGGATGGCCAATCAGATGGCAGGCACTGAAAGTTCCTGTCATCTGATTGGCCATCCCAGCCCTCAATTTACCATCTACCCTTGATTAGTGGTAAAAAGCATTTACTTTGCGACATACAACCGGCCCTTAGAGGCCTGGGTTGGCCTCTCTATCGTGAAATGAAAAAGAAGAGGGTAGATATTTTATGGGCTGGGTAGGAGTTGAAGGTATCTGAGGATGCGGGTCTTCATTAGCTGAAGATTATAAGTCGCGGGGAAGAAGGTAACTGGAAGCGAGTTCCAGTCGCTGAAGGTCATAGGGATAAAAGAGTTGGCTAAAGCCTTGGTTCGATTTTTATCAAATTTGATAGCGAAGGGATGCTGAGCGTTCGAAAACCGCGAGTTTCTTGCAAAGAGGGGATAATTGATTTCAGCTCGACTGAACAAACACCTCTATAGTACAAAGAAAGGGCAGAAAGGCTTCTACGGTAAGCCAGGGAGTCAAGTGAGTTAGTTAGGGCTGGGTCTCCTGTTAGTTTAATTGCTCGCTTCTGAATGGCAAAAGAATGCTTGGAAGTCCATCTCCACAGATGAGAGCCGTATTCGAGACAGGGACGAATTTGAGCCTTTTACAGTGTAAGAAGATGGCTGGGCATAAAATAGCGTCTAGACCTCCTATTGGTATTCATATATTCATTATATATAGATATGTATATTAGAGTGGTACTTATTTTTGAAGTATGTAAAAATCAACGGGACAGCCCGGAAACTTGTTCGTATAGATAAAAAACTAATAACTGTACATTTCGAACAATATCGAACATCGCGTAATCGAGCCCTAGCCCTCTAAAATTTGAAAAAGTAGGTTTTTTTAATTTTCTTATAAAATTAAACGGGATATTTCAAAATTCTTGTACATTTTCTAGATATCATTTTATTAAAATTCGAATATTTCTTGCGATACTCTTCAATTAATAATAAAAAATTTTAGTTCGATTTAAATAAATAAACATGTTTTGGATTCGTATAATATATAATTTGGCCATTTGGGAAGACCGTTTAATATTAAACACAGGAATTATTTAACGGGTTATAGTGGTGTTTCACAAAGAGGAAATAAAATTAAAAAATTAAAAAATCTTTTAAATTATTTTGGAGATTTTTTTATTTATCTCTATACATATTTCGGGCTATGAACCCTTCATCAGGAGGTTTAACATAAAACTATAACCCGTTAAATAATTCCTGTGTTTAATATGTTTCACTATAAACCGACACCGCTTTCCTAAACTTTATTGTTTAATATTAAGGTGGACCAAAATGAAAAAACCTACTTTAGAGGGCTAGGGCTCGGTTTACACAATGTTCGATATTGCTCATAATTTACAGTTATTAGTTTTTTATCTATATGAGAAAATTTCCGGGTTGTCCCATTGATTTTCGCATAATTTGAACTATATACGCTAAAACCGCTCTAATGTATATGTTTATTTGCATCAAACAGAGGAAAAACTCATTGATTCCTCGTTATAAATATACATTGATAGTAAATTTTAAGTCTACATTTTATTTTGTCCACGAGTTGGAATGTTCTGACAATCCGTCAGACAGTGGAAGCGAAACTAACTCAGCCCCCATTTATGATTGTTCGGAACTCATTTAAAAAGCTCGGAAACGGCTGGTAGAGAGTATATATATTCTGACAAATTTTACCATATTTAAACGTAAAAAAATGTGTTTCATAAATGAAATGACTCCAATATTACAAGTTGTACTATTAGCAGCGAATCTGTCTATGTCGTGGGTGTAGAAAAAGTAGCCGAGTCATGTGTCATTTTTGGCAGATGATGTATCGATAGAGACCCGACCATGACGGAAGCATTTATATTCATAAACTAGTGTTCAATTCCTATTTAAATATTTAACTACATGCTTGGCCACCAGGCCATCATCTCATATATAATTGGCCTTATTCCCCCTCTCTTTAGGCTTATAATTATAATCTATTACATGCAACATTTCACTAGATGACTTGAATTTTAACATTTTTTATATTAGTCTTTTTTTGATAATTCTATTTATTATATTATAAATATTAATAAAAAGAAAAATTTATGTATACAATGGATAATAGACAGTAATGCTGGGAAATTTGGATTTCAAATGAAGTGATTAGATAGAATTAAAGTCCATTTAAACGAGAATAAAGAAGCAAGTATTTTTTAGGCGTCATCAAACTGCAAACAATTTATGACAATTTTTCTAATTAGCAATTATTCGGTATGTCCGAGAGGCCTTTAGGATTTAAATTCGTTGTAATTTTTTTGCTGATTGTGTTTAAGACGTCTTTTATATATATATAGTATGTTTAAAGCATAGTTTCCTAAACTATGGTGCTCGAGGTCTTCTCTTGTGATCCTCAGCCTTGAATGATTTAAAAACGAATATGAATTTTCCTCTATTTATTTAATTACTTAATACTAGTAATAAATGAATTGAATTGAATTAAAATAATTTCAATTAATTAATTCTATTTTAAAATATAAGTATAAATACTGGTATTAAAATATATTTAAAAAAATGATAAATTTGCTTTTTCGAAGAAAACAAGAGCAAATTGGGCCCCCAACTTAAAGAAGTTAGGGAAACGGTGGTTTAAAGCAGTGAACACCAAACAGTCGCTCGCGAGCTACCGGTAGCTCGCGGCGTCATTTTGGGCAGTTCCCGACAATTTTTGGTAAATATTAAAAAAAAAGTTGAAAGTAAAAATTAAAAAAATATTTAATAAGGAGTGTTTATTCTAAAATACTTTGATAAAAATAAATACCTATATTAAAACTTTTTTAATTTTTATCTAGATTTAATTGATTTTATAAGGTAATTTTAAAAATTATTTAATAGAAATTTTTTCAAATATTAATTCAAAAGAACGCAAAGTCAGCCACGAAATCTCAGAAAAAGCGAATATCAAATTTCCCATTAAACCTTTCAGACTTTTCAAATTATTAAATTTAAAATTCACAATTTAATATAAAACATTTTTTATAGACTTGAAAATTCTTGTATTTCTGTGTACCAGTGGAGTGCGGTCTATGGATGCTATGGATAAAATTTCAAACATTTACTTAGAGTATTTTCATTAATATCGTCTTCAAAATTTCAGGAGGATCTTTAAAATTTCAAATTATTTTCCGTTATTACAAATATTTCTAACAAAAACATTTTTTATTTTAAAAAGTATATTGGTTCTCGAAATTAAATAAAATTGTTGTATATTTTCAAGGGGCAATAAAATGAATGATTTTTCCGAAAGGAGTGCGGATAGAAGGTTTGAAGTCCCTGCCTGGTAAATCTTCCAATTCAAGCATGTCAAATACAAGTCGAGACAAGTTTTAGTCGAACAAAAATTGTTCTCGCTGAGGAACTATTAATATAGTTATAATACAAAAAAGGAAAAATAAAGACGATTGGGGAATCTTTAGACTAATCCATTTATAAGAACTCTCAATATATAAGATCGGAAATAACTAAGAGTGCTATAGGTAAGTCATAGCTTGCTTATAGCAATAGAATTAGGAGAAAATTAAGATTTTCTTATAGGATATGCTGATTCATTGTGGAAGATGGCCGATTTCCATCTCAGGGACAGTGGAGTTTAAGTCACAAGAATTATGGAAATTTCTGACTGCTACCCTCACTCATACATAGCAGAATCCGTTCGGGGCGAAGGTCCCAAAATATATTTTTTAAAAATCTAATGTTAAATTTGAAAAATAAGAAAAATGATGACGTATTCGATGAAATTTGCAAAAAAAAGCGCAGATTAAAATAAAATTTCCAAAAATAAAGGGTAATTTTTTGGGACAGCATCCCCTCGTTAAAAAGTCACCAACCTCCGCTTTTTGTGTACATATTTGTTTAAAATATTAGATATAATAAACTGTTATTTCTTAATTTGTTTATATTTTAATATAACTATATAATTTTAAATATTTTGAAAGTTATAGTCGCTTTTTTTGGCTGTACAATTGTACCTACATATATATAATTATATAATACTAGCTGACGACCGGGCCTTCGGCCCGGCGTCACCTAGCCCCTGGCGGGGAGCGTCTCGTTCATACCAATTTAATAATTGAAATTTAAAATCTTACTGTAAGTATCGAAAAGAATGTGCTGAATGAAATTGATTCAAAAATAAGGAAGAATAAGGAAAGATTTATTTAACACATTGCCTAAGCACGATCACTATCTGACCAATCAGAATCGTTCTAATAATTTAACGCTTTGGCATTGGCTATGCACTGGCCAATCAGATCGTTTCCACATACATATATATCCACATACTTTTCTATTTTATATATATAGATAGATAGATAGATAGATAGATAGATAGATATATATATATATATATATATATATATATATATATATATATATATATATATATATATATTGTATAAATGAGGTTGTAAAGATATAAGTAAATTGTTTTTAACAAGTAGCTCACAGGATGATTTTAACTTTCTAAAGTTTCTAAAGTTTCAAGAATATAATATGTACAGTACTTACATGTGTTTTTCAATTTTACTTTTTAAATAATTTTAGTATATTTATTTTAAAACTCGCAAATAGAAAATTAAAAAAGGACTATTAACTCGACTCCACAAATAAATGTAGATAGTGAGATGGATTGGAATGGATAATGGAATTGAAATAATTATCGGAAAAGAGGTTTTTTTCTTTAATTAGTTTTTTCCTCTTATTAAAAACAAGGACTAAAAGATGATCAAGGACAGTCGATGGTGAAGAAGTAATCTCCGGAATCGAAGCTCAAAAACAATGTATGCATAAATTCATGTAAAATAATTGGTTTAATAAAATTTATAAAAAAAAAAAAATGTAGATAGTGGACGGAAAAAATGGAATTGGAATACTTATCGGAAAAGAGTTTTTTTTATTTAATTAGTTTTTTCCTCTTATTAAAAACAAGGACTAAAAAGATGATCAAGGACAGTCGATGGTGGAGAAGTAATCTCCGAAGTCGAAGCTCAAAAAAAATGTATACATTAATTCATATAAAATAATTGGTTTAATAAAATTTATAAAAAAAAATGTAGATAGTAATTTTAATAAGCAAATTTTACATTCGTTGATTGACTAAATATAAAAAGAAAATTATTTAATATTTGAACAAAAATATAGGAAGGTAATTTTAACCTTTATAAATAAAATGTGAGAATGAAACTCGGTCTCCATTTTTATAAAGGTTAAAATTACCTTCCATATATTCAAATAATATTTTATCTTTTAATTAGTTTTTTTAGTCAAATAATGTAAAATTATTTTCTGTATGGTAAATACTATCTGTATAGTAGCTTTTCATAATAATAACGGATGAAATTTTTTTATTTCCTGTATTTTACAACCGGAAGTTCTGAATCTCGAGAAACCAAAATCTAAGCGATTCTTCGTTTTGCAAATACAAACATTTTGATTATAGACAGACTTTCTATGATCTTCTTTTTTTGAATTATCGTGTGTATTGATTGAATAGTAAAAAAATATGCCATTTCTTTATGTTTCAGATATTTCTACACACCAATAAGAATAAAAACTCGAGTTGCATGGCGCGGAGTTTAGCCTACAGAGTAATTTTTCTTTCTGTATGAACATCACGGTTTCCCAAAATTTAAATAATTCTTCGTTTTGCTTATATTTCAATTATGGACAAAGTTTCTACAATCTTCTATTTTTGAATTATCGTAGATATTGAATAGTACAAAAATTATACCTGAAAATAACTTTTTTCTTATGTTTTAGACATTACTAAATAGGAAAATGAAAAAAATTACTTTAAAACTCAAAGTGCATGAGTAAAGGTCGTTTACAGTTAAGTCCGGAAAACTCGGCACTCGATAACCCAATATTTCGGATAACTCGACCACATCCTAGCAGGGCGAAAAAACCTTATTCTTTTTCATTTTCATGTAGAAAAGGCTCTATGCCTTCATAAAGTACGTACTTTTCCTTTATTTAAGTTTATTTGGGCAGTTTATTCTCTGTTGTATTCTCAAGCAAACAATACATACAAGTACAGTACTGTATTTTCTGAGGAAACTCTCGTACTTATTCTTTTATAACTCCATAACCCGATTACCCGGAATTTTCACAAACTCGGCCCCTCTTCGGTCCACATTAGGCCGAGTTTTCGAGACTCTACTGTACTTCGTATAACAAAACAAATATCTTGATTATGGTAAAACTTTCTACAATCTTCTGTTTTTGAATTATTGTGGGTATTGAATAGTAAAAAAAATTACTTTAAAACTCCAAGTGCATTTTGCATGCAGATATAAAGGTCGTTTTTTGCGTAAGTACCGAGTAAATTTTCTTTTTGTATGAACATCACGTTTCTCAAAATTAAAATAATTCTTCATTTTCAAAAACAAATATTTTTATTATGGAGTAACTTTCTACAATCTTCTGTTTTTGAATTATCGTTGGAATTGAATAGTAAAAAAATTATGCCTGAAAATAAATTTTCTCTTATGTTTCAGACATTTCTAAACATAGATAAGAAAAAATGACTTTAAAACTCCAAGTGCATGGCAGGTAAAGGTCGTTTTACGTACCGAGTAATTTTCTTTTTGTATGAACATCACGTTTCCAAATTAGCATCATTATAGAAATATAATTATTTCTTCCATAATTCTTGATTTAATTGCTGAATTTTGTAATCTTTTTATTGTCTAGTTTTTTACCAATTATTTGTCAGATGATGTAACCTTCTAACCCCTTTTTGTCTCACTCCTTTTCAAAAAAAAGTGAAATTATTTTAGCCAGATGTTTTCTGTAATTTTCAAATTGCAATTAATAATCTTGTTGACGTAATAGAAGTTTATTATGTTAATTTGGAATGATTGAGGTTGAGAGGGTTATTATTGAAAATGAAATTCGAAATGTCATTCATCATCAAATGAAGTACTTTTTTTGTTTTCATCCAATGTACGCGAGTCATTTCACTTCAATAACAATTAGCGAATTATTCCTTAATAATACTTAATAGGTACAAAAGGATACGGAGAAAGTAAAGGCTATTAATTAATAGAATTTATTATTAGTGGCTGTTGAATTGGAGTCACGCAACAGGGTCGCCAGATGAAAGAGCAAATACCAGAGATCTCTTTGTAGAATGTAACCCAATTGACTTGGCCTAAAGTAGTTCTTAAATCACTCTGTAGTAATAAATAATTAATAATGCTTACTTGATGATTTGAATTTTACTAAAGTTCCTACTGTTTTATGGGGCAGAATCGTGAACTCTTACTGAAACTGCTTGCGAAAGAGTATTATGACTAAGAATATTAGTTCAGGCTCCTTGAGATTTTAGTATGTAAAATATGGGACTGGAGTTTTTCTTCATCAGTTGATCACTTATATTTAAGCAACCACTTATCGTAGATTATTACATTAATGGTGGTAAATTGTTTTTTTTTAATTCTTCATAACTTTTAATATATCATAATCTTACATAGATACTTATCGGGCGCTCAAGAGAAGACTGTTTGCAAAATATGAGGAGTGCATTCTGGCTTGAGATAATGTTTCTAGAGATCATAAGCGACCGCTACGCGATCATTCTGACTGTCAGTTAGATTGAATTAATCAGACTGTCATTCGTTACTTCAATCATGCAAAACCCTACACTCATCATTCCGACTGACAGTCATATTGAAGTTTTCTTGGCTCATTCTACAGTGACAAACCGCGAAGACTGATGAAAAGAATGACGGTAACATTGCACGCTTCATTGAGACTGTCAATCTCCCCTCTTTTTACACGATTGAAGCTCTGATTTCAAAATATCTGGAAATCCATCAATCTCGTTCATCCATGCATCAGTCTCATCCCTACACACTCAATCAGAATGTCAATCGTAGACAAGACTGACAGTCAGAATGAACGTGTAGAGGCCGCTTTAGACATCAATTTTTTTGTTTATTTATCCACATAGATCATAGAAATCAATTTTATGATGCTTCCAAGTCAGAAAGTGGTTAAATTTGTAACTGATGTATAGCTGAATTTGACTTGTTTCCTCATCATCATCACATGTAGCCAAATCTTCCCAAAATTTTAACCGAGTTTTTGGGATAATACCCTTAGTAGAACTTAATATCAATATAAACGTATCTCGAAAATACTAAGGCTTTTTAACGTATTTATTCTAAAAAACTTCGGTTAGTTTTTTTTGTATAGCTACGGCTCAAAATCGTAGTATTTAGAGTTCAAAAGTAAGATAGGTACTTCTACTTTTATAGAGTATTTTTAATTAAATAATTACTTATTTTGCTTAATTATAAGGTAAAAATGTTAGAAATTTTATAACTTGGTGTCAGTTACCACCTTTGTGCTTACCACGGCAAACAAAATATTTATTTTATTTGTGAAATTTACATAGTGGTCTAATTTTAATTTTATTGAGCAAAAATTCAATATGTCTAAACAATCGCTTAATTAGCTCAAAACTACGTAAATATTTGAAGCTTTAGCTTTTAATTAAATGTTAAGTGAACCTTGAAGCAAATATTTGATCAAATATATGATTTTACCTTAGTTTTTAAGTAATATCAATAAAAATATTAGTTAAAAATAAATTGCACTAAGCTCCATAGAATGCAAACCTCCAACTAAATCTCCTTTGGCTAAGATTTAGCGAATATATTAGGAGCTAGGCGGGTGCATCATTTCTCTAGTATGCACATTTTATCCCGGATTTTTGTTTCAACCCAAAAAGATCACAAAGATATACAACAGGCATTTAGAAATAATATACATGTGGGCAATTATAGTTTCTGTCCAAATAGATACCGCTTGACCTGTCCATTAAAATTACACAGAGTTTTTATATCCTTTAAATTTTCAGGCAGTTCATTAAACCATATCACAGCAACGTGGGAGATCCACACTCCTGGCACTTGACAGCATATGATAGTGCTGATTACCTCTGGTGTTTGGCTCATGTATATCACAGTTAAATAGTAACTTAATATCAGTACTTATCAGATTATTCGTAATTTTGAAAACAACTTCAGTGAATCCAGTTTGATGAGTTCTCTAACCTGTAATAGCCACAATTCATTATATAATGTTAGGGTTAACCCTATTTAAGAGTGTATTTTTATTTCCATAATAAGTTCCGAACCACTTCATTCGCCAACACGTATACCCCCATGACTTCAAGGAACTGGAACTCTCTCCCAGCCTCCATCTTTCCCAGCACTTATAATCTTCAAACCTTCAAAACCCGAGTGCATAAACACCTACGTCTACACCCTCTCACTTAATCAACTTTCCCTTCTCTTCGGTAATGCAAGGGTCTTTCGAGATCCATAGGGGGTGCATCTTTGCTGGTGCGCCCCTTCTTGAATTCGATTGCATTAAAAAAAATATTGGACACTCTCTTTGTGATATGCTCTCTCAAATGATTTCTTTCTTTCTTTATTTTATTTATTTCATTTTTATCGATGAAGAATTATAGTTTTTTCCTTGTCAATTAAAATAGTTTTAATGTGATAGTGATTTAAAAAAATTCGAATAAAGACCTTCGATGAGGAGTCTTGCAGGCTTACGCATCGACGAGCTCTTGTTATGAACTAGTTCATAAACAACTTTAGTTATTGAAAATTGTTAATAATTTTCGGCTTAATAAAGTTATTTTATTATTAAAGTAAATCCCCAGTAAAAAATTTTCTAATAATGTTCTTTCTAAAAAAGGACCATGAGCTTTCAGTATTCGGAGAAGATTAAATAAATCTATCATATAGGTATAAGAAAGATTTGACTACTGACTACATGATTGAAACCCTTTTATAGAAAGAGGATAAATTCTTGTCCAGGATGTGGGATGATCTTTTTTTTCTTCTTTGTATTTCCAACAGAACGTTTCAATCAGCTCACCTGGCTATTATTTGGGTAAGCCCGTGTGAAAAGAGGCCCAAGATTGGAAACTTAGTATGTACCTGTGGCAGCGAACCAGCTCCGAATCAAGCCTCGCGCTACTTGATCTCCTGTCTATAATTATTACTCGTCAAAAGCTATTTGTAATCATTAGTACTCGTGGCTTAATAGTTCGTCAGACCATTTATTATGTCTTGATGTGAAATCGTTTAATACTTACTTTTAAATACAATTTTTATATCTATCAGAAAAAATGAGCAATTAGATTATGGCTTAGGCGGGTGAGATAAATATTGAAATAGTTCTCATTCTTTTTTAGACAGCGTTTAGTTATTAATCACTCGTGAAAATCTCTAACACGAACTCCATTATAGATATTAAATGAGACTGCCTACGGAGCTTAAAAAAAGAAAAAATGTGCGAAAATATAAAAATACATCAACGAGGTATACTGAAAATGATATTTCATAAAGATAGAATCGAATATTGGTAAATATATCATACTCGATGTAACTAATAGGAAAAAATAAGGAGAATGGAATGGATAAGAGAGAGAGATTCTAAGATTATGGAAAGTGAAAAGGCACGAAAACTCTTTGTGAAGATTCCGCGTATTCAGAGGTTACACTTGACCAAGATGATTTATGGAAAAACAAGCGCGATGGAATATGAAACAAAAATATATTTATCGGTTAATTAACTTCAGTTTTGAACAGTTATTATGTAATTCAGTAGTATTTTTTACTGTTGAAATCAATAAACCATTTGAAAATCTCTCGAAATTTAATTTTAGATATTGAAAATTGAATACTTGCAAACAAATATTGCGACATTTATAAACAATTAAGTTTAGTCAAAAAGAAAAATCAATGAGGTTGCACTCTGCTTGATGTAAATAAACACATACTTATACAGAGTGGGGCATAAAGATCTAACACATTTTGAAGAGGTATAAAAAATGAAAAAATGTAACTTCATTAAAATTCAGACAAAAATCTACAAAAGAAAGTATTTGTTGAGGCATTAACTAGAAAGCGTACCGGGTCTTGAAAAAGTTTTTATTTTTTCTTCTATGTTTTTGTATTTTTAATCGTGTTTCCATTTCTTTTTATTTTAGAAAAAAAATTATAAGTTCAAACTTTATCAGATATATTTTCTACTAAGTACATACATATTTTTAAGGATCATTGAACTTCATTATAAAGAGATGTAAATAATTGTATATATTCGTTTGTTATCTCATCTTGAATTTGTATATATATGTATGTGTGTGTTGTGTGATTGAGCTTTTATCAATGTTCTGTACAAACTAATGGGGTCGGCACATTAGTGGGGGAGTGGTTTCCACTGAGGAAGAGATGCTGAGAACGCTCTCGAAATATTTGGATTAACCATTTGAATAACAAAATAAATTACTGGAAAGAAGCAAATTCAATTTATTTATCCTTAACAATAAAATTTTTTAAGGAAGTTTATAGTTTTATTTCGGGCCGCATTCATTGCAGTACTGGGCCGCGGGTTGGACAGCCCTGTACTAGATTCTACATTACAACGTTGCTTCTAAATTTCTACACTGAAATAAAACATTTTTGTACAGAATGTTATATTTTTGTATTTCTTGTAAACAATTTATTTACTCTGTAGAAAATTCTGCAATGTTTAGTTTCCAGGGATTTGAAAACAGAATAGTGAGAATAATTTAGAATCGCAAATAGTGTGATTTCACTTATTTCTCCATCTCATTCTCGCCTTCACTCACTATCTCCGTTATAAAATTCAAAAAATTTAATAAGTCGAGAGAAAATCGTAAGGAAATGTAGTTTTTATGATAAGCATATAAAAAATTCTTGAATTAAATAAAAGCCACGAGCGAAATATGCCAATTCGGGACTTTTTAAAGGGTATATCTTCGTATTTGAATACTAGCAATAAAAGGTCGAAGCCAGCTAGCTTTTATCAACTTATTATTATATTCATTGAATTCGGATTTTTTTTTTTTGAAATAAAAAAATATATCAGGGATTTGAAATATTTAAATAACAGGGCAACGGTTGAGTTAATTTTTTTCCTTTTATGATTTAAATAAATTAAGATATATCGCTTGGATTCAGCAAATTAATTTTAGTAGAAAAATAAAAAAGAGGATTATTAAGAAATTTATTTCTGTTTTTATTAGTAAAAGATGGCAATTTTTAAGTAGGTACTTTCCAAGTATAGAATTAAATATATATATATATATATATATATATATATATTTTAAATGAAAGTAATGGAAGGCAGCCCAGGGGTAGTGAGGAAAGAAAAATTAACACACATCAAATAAGGTGTAATTTATTGCAATCCTTCCTCCTTTCTTTTTAAACCAACGTTTCGGAGGATTCTTCGCTCCTTCTTCAGGGTTTCAAGTGGTCAATGAAGGAATCAAATAGAAATGCTTCCTTCTCCTTATCTATATATATAAAATTAAGGTTTTGTCTGTACATTGGTCCAAATCACGCTAAATTTTGGTTGCACACGTTTCAAGCAAAGTTATGAACGAAAACACCTCAACAAAATTCCTGTCTGTCTGTCTGTCTGTCTGTTTCAGTGGTTTCCGCGAAAAGTTGCTCACGATTCACGTCAAAACGGCTGAAGGGATTATTATGAAATTTCATATTTGTATCAGAAGTCTTCTAACTTACGTTTTTAGCTATATAACGTTTTGATATTTTGACCCCAAAAGGGGGTTTGGGGGGTGCACGAATGAAAATTATCAAATAACTCTTAAACTATTAACTCTACGGGAAATTTTATAATGAGCAAAGTTGTAGGGGATGTGATTTCTGACAACTTTTGTTTAAAAAAATTCCCCCCAAAAACCACCCAAAAAGGGGGGGAAGGAGAAAAAATATATAAATTCTTGTCCTTGGAGCAAACTCAACCAAATTTTGTATACATAATCTGTAGGCCTCTAGAGAGCTAGAAATGCAAAAACTAACCACCCAAAATGGGGGGGGGTCAAAAATGAAAAATTCTTGCTCTTTGACCAAACTCAACCAAATTTTGTATACATAATCTGAGGGACTCTAGAAAGCTAGAAATGCAAAAACTAACTACCCCAAAATGGGATGGGGGTCAAAAATGGAAAATTCTTGCTCTTGGACGAAACTCAACCAAATTTAGTATACATAGTCTGGAGTGCTCTAGAGAGCTAGAAATGCAAAAGCTAACCACCAAAAGGGGGTCAAAATGTGAAAATTCTTGCCTTTTTGAACAAACTCAACCAAATTTGCTATACATAATCTGTAGGACTCTAGAGAGCTAGAAATGCAAAAACTAACCACCTAAAATGGGGGGGGGGGGTCAAAAAATGAAAATTCTTGCTCTTGGACCAAACTCCAACCAAATTTTGTTTACATAATCTGTGGGTCACTAGAAGGCTAGAAATGAAAAAACTGGGTGCGGGGGTGGGTGGGGTGGGTTAGGGCATGGGATGCGCGGAGTGGAATGGCGGTGGAGTGAGGGGGTATGGCGGAGTGAGGGGGTGCAAGGTTGGTGGATGGGGGGTTCAGGTGAGGGTCCAGTGGCGTAGTGGGGTGGTACGGGGTGGGGGGTGCAGGTTAGAGTGGTTGAAGTGGTGGTGTGGGGGCGGGGGATTGGGGTGCTGGGTGGGTTTCGTGGAGTGTGGTGGGTTGGAGTGGGGGGTGAGGGTTGGGGTGGTGGTGGGTGGGGGCGGGGTTTGGGGTGCTGGGTGGGTTTCGGGGAGTGTGGTGGGTTGGAGTGGGGGGTGAGGTTTGGATTCTGTGGTATGGGGGCGGGGGTTGGGCACGGGTTCATGGTGCGGGGGTAGGGGTGCTGGATGGGTCGGGGGGGAGTGTAGTGTGAGGGTGGGATTCGTGGGTTGGGGTCCAGGGGGCGTGCCCCCTGCTGCCTGCAGGGGCATGACGGAAGCTCCATCTGTTGAGCAACGCTGGAAATAACGATTGGAACTACATCCTTCTTGTACCAAACAAAAGCTTTTTTGCACAAGATAGTGCTAATATCTTCCAACATCAATAGGATGGAGCTACCTCCTTTTTGCAGCAAACCCTTCAATTTTTATCATTTTCCATCGAGCTCAAATTTTCAGGGACGTATCCGGGGAGGAAACCAAAATCCCTGAGTCTAGACTGTATATGTAAATGTAAATCTACTGAAATCCTCGAAATATAATATATATATTTTATAATTTTTTACATTCCTATACGGTGTATGAAGAAATATTGTAACAGTCCATGGAAAATGCCTATTTTCGCTTTGATTGTTCGAAATACCATATTTCAAATACAGATAAAATTATTTTGATAGAAACAAAAAGCTAGAGAAATTACTATGTTTCGGTCTAAAATAGTGATTCCCCAACGTGAGGGCCCTCGCCCCTCAGGGGAGCAAATTGATTATTAAGAGGAGAAATTCAAAAATGGGATCGTCAAGATAAATATATATAAAAATCTACATAATGAGTTACCCATATTTGAAAAAATAAATGTTAACAAAATTAAGATAAAAGTAAATAAATATTTTATGAGATATTAATTTACTATGAGTTGAATTTTCTAGTTCTGCTTGTTTCACGTTAAAAATTAAAAAATAAAAGAGGAAATTTTTTAAGCTATTTTCAATATATAAGTATATTTCATTGGATTATTTTCTGTAATTTCTTGAAGATGGGTTGATAGCCCGAAAATATATATATTGAAAAAAATTTACTTCTATTATTTTTTAATTTTTTAACGTGAAACTTTGTGACTTAGAAAACCTAACTCATAGTAAATTAATATCTCATAAAATATTTATTTACTTTTATCTTTATTAAAGATGTTTTACCTTGCACCAACACCACAATCTCTATTAATTGTTAACAAAATTTTATAATAGTAGTTTCGGTAATAAATAAAATACCCTTAAATGTATGTAGAACCATACAAAATACTAATCAATAAAATTTGTTTTTGTAATTATAATTTATAAATAATAATTAATTTTTAGAATACAAAAATTATGTATATGTTATATAGGGGGACATGAGAATTTTAGAAAGGCTTACTAGGTAGGACATCGCTCAAAAAAGATTGGGAAACATTGGACTAGAATAAAGCATTATAATATAGTTATAAAGTGAAAATCGAAAAAATTATCTTAAGAGATATTAATTATTTTGTCAAAATATCTGTACGTTAGTGAGTTTTCTCAAAAACCAATAATAGTATCAAAATGAAATTTCAGATTTAGTTTTTAAGCTATTGCATGCTTTTATCGCGGGCTTTGAGCGCAGCGACCGAATCGAGAAATTCCGTAACGAAAATAACCTAACAATCCTCTCCAAGCGGCCAGCCGAAAGCCAGCGGAGTCGCCCGACTCTTGGCGGAGAGGCGGCTCGAGCGGGGGAGATGTCCTCCCCGCCGAAGCCCACCACTCCTACACGAGACTCGAGCGACTCGACTGACAGCCGACCGGCGGATTTAAGAGGTGGGGAGGGGGCTTTCAAAGGATCTCATTATGGAGGGGATTTTGAAATCAAAGGGGGGTTTCTTTACATAATTATAATTTATTAATTATCTTATTTTTTTACAATACATTTAAATTATAAAATACAATTAAACTATAATAGTAAATAATAAAAATGAATATTAAATAATTTTCTGGAGACGAACAGTGGACAGCCGGTACATCTTTAAAAGAAAAACATATATTTTAAATTGCATTTTAAAGTAAAAAACGCGGAATATAGAATATTTATTTTTTATTAACATTTATTTTAAATTTTTTTCAGACGGACATAGACAACACCGTGGGATTATTATTATTATTTGTATTTCCCATGCATTATGCTATTCAAATAAATAGGATTAAACAAAAATAATTATTAAGCTATTGCATATTAAGCAATTCCATAGCTTTTATCGCGGGCTTTGAGCGCGGCGACCGAATCAAGAAATTCCGTAACGAAAAATAAACCTAACACTCCCTACTCCGACCGGCACAGCGGTGCGGCGTTGAAAGCATCGTCCAACGTCGTTTTAGTTCGGCAGACTTCGACACGGTGTTTGTGTGCGTGCGACTAGACGTATGCGTGTAGACTGTACGAAGCTCGCACCGATCGAGACGAGCTGTTCCGAAATCGGACGAATACGTAAGCAGCTGTTTGTGAAAAAATATTGCATAAATATTATAATTGCATAAGTTGATAAAAAAATGCTATGCATAGCTTTACCGCGGCGTCCCCGAGTGCCAGCATCACTATTTTTTTACAATGAGCTTAAGAAATGATTAGGATTTTGGTTAAAATCAAACTTAAAATGAGACTGAGGTGTTCATAAGAATTTTAAATTATACCTTAAGATAAAATTGAATGGAACCGTGTGGGTGTGTAGTAATAATCCGAATTTTGTTTTTAAGGGCAGCAAAACCAAATTCAACAAATTATAATTTGGACCAGGCTAATCTGCATCAAAACTCTAGTTACCAAAAAACAATTAAATTGGTCTGTGTGCGGTTCTCTATAAAAATTATAAAGTAAATAAATATATATATAATAAGCAACCAAACCATGATTAGGAAAAATCATATTTTATACTGAATTAGAGATATTATGGAAACTTTTATTACAACATGTCAGAAGGGTTGTATTTACCCCTTCGAGAATTGAACCAGAGCTCCACTGCGCGTTGCACCCATTCGTCCCATTGAACACGCTAAAATATAATAGATATGTAACATGTAATAAAAAATATGCAAAACATTTATGATTCAGAAGAAAATACTTTTTTTCTAATAAATTGAATCCCTCTAATTTTTTAAATTAAGCTTCGGTGCTTGGGAGTTATCATCATCATCATTATCATCATTGATGCTTGTTAATTTGTTGTACGATAATTTGATTTGTATTGATCATATGGTTGACCCAGCCACCGAGGACTTGAGCCTCTAAGCGGGTCGAGGAATAAATTTATTTATTTATTTATTTATCATCAAATAGCTTGCCTTAAAACTGAAACTTCAAAATAAAGAGCCTCTTGGGTTGAAATCTTCTACACTGAATGTGGTCTTAGACTAGTCTTAGTCTTAGACTTTACACTAGTCTATCTCCAATGTATGCATTTATCCTAGTGAATAAATGTATTTAACGTATTCAAAGAACAATTTATCAATGACTGCGTTCAGTTGTGATGTTAAAACCTTTTATATTTATTATTCCAATTGAAAACAACATTACCATTCACTATTTATTTGGCTCATTTTGAAGAGATTTATTTTATTATCTATCTATCCCCAATTGATGAAAAAAACAACACGTTTCAATTCCACCTGGGTTCCTTGATGCGTTCATTTGCATCTGATTGACGTTTGATTTATCGACATATCAATTAAAGTCTCCTTATGCCTGTTTAACCAATAAACATATGCACCCAAGGATTCCTCACGGGATTCTAATTGGAGCGATGCTCCAATATATATATCGGTATATTTATATATAGTGTAATTGACACATCAATGACAATTGGTGGCGTCTCTCACCTTTCTATTCCATTATCCAGATCCCAGGGCATCGATTCGATTCGGTTGAGTTTAATGGTTTTATACAAAACATGAATGTAATTTTGCTGTTTGAGTACCATATAAATATCTGATACGTGTTGTGGTGGATGGGCGAAGAGACAGAGGGTGGGAAAGGGACGTGGTTCAGGATACAAGAGTTGCAGGTGCGTCATTTTAATGTGCGTTTGGGATCATCAATAAAAGTATTGACCGAGGTTACAGCACAGGCGTGTTCTGAACAACAATATATATGTGGTTTTGACGAATTCGTCAGAATAATGGTTTGAAGTATCGAGAAAGTTTCGGATGTAGTTACGATGAAGGCGGGTTTAAATGGCCAAATAGGTAAACCAACAAGGAATAAAGTTCTTATACTATTAAATGAGCAAATCATATATATATATAGAGAGAATCGAAAACGACTCAAACGAATTCAATGATAATCATGGATTAGTGCGGTTTTTGGGTCGAAGAAATGATTTTTCGGAGTCTCATCTTGAGTAACTTTAATTTGATAGGTTTTTTGCTTAATTAATCTAATTATTAACAAGTGAGTGTGTCAATAAAAATATATTTATTAACATATGTGTCGTTTATTATAATAGTGGTGTAACCCCATAAAAGTGAATTCGGAGATAACGAGCTTTTTGCAAATTGATGTATAGGTAAATAAAGACAAGTATTCATTCAGAGTTTTTTTAAATTTTTTATTGTTTAGTACAAATCAAAGATTTTATTCTCTACCCCTCAGGGATGGACCAATTTCTCTCTCACCTATATGCCAGGGTTGGCCGAAAAATTCAAAAAATATTTAAGAACTATAATGTATGCACGGCCTTGTCATCAACTGGTAATATGTCCTTTTTATTAAATAATAAGGATGTAGTTCCACCCCATGAACAACATAATGTGATATACTTAATTAAGTGCCGCGATTGCCCGCAACCTACAAGTGTTTCATGTGGGTCAAATATCTCGCATTTTTTTCTTTGCGGAAAGAGAACATACTCAAGTATAATAAATAAAAAATTCGACAGCCCTGAGCTCCCATCATATTGAGACGACCCATGGATTTGAGTTTGATGATGTCATCTTGATGAGATTGGGTAACAATTATAAGCGTCTGTTAGCAGAAAAATGTTTTATTAAGACCTATGCTGTGCGGGCTCTGAATATTCAAACAGATTGTATTGGGCTTAGCAATGCCTACTTGTCAATATTGACAAATACTGATGCCCAAGTATAGTAAACATTGAGAAAAAAGGAAAGAATTATAAATTTTTTTATAAATTGTCATTTTAAATTCAAATTTTGATATTCGTAATGTCGATTGATTATTTTAAGAAATCCCTTTAATTGAGAGATGTTTGTGTGGGGTCAGTGATCCTAATTAGATCAATGTCCTCATAATGTTATAATTAATTGAATGAAATGAAAATTTGCTGTATTTGTACTTGGAGACGTTGCGCATATCTAGTAAGAGCACACCAAGATTTATGTACCATTTTATATTTCATATAATTTTGTATATTATGATAAAATCCATAACAACTCTGACTGCAGACAATTTATTTATAAAATTAATTGTAATAATACTGTAAGATATAATTTTATAATTAACAACTTTGGATATTTTTGTAAAAAAATTTATTGTATTTTTACATGTGTGCTCTATCGCTTTTTCAGCTCTTAGGAACTGATGATGGCATTATTTAATTAAAGCCGAAACGTTTTCCATTATTGGGAGTTTTTATTCAGCAGAGGCTACCCATTGGCTGAATCCCTCTCCATTACTTAATTATATACATATACAGCCATCAAAAATTGTATCGATTTTATTTGTTGTCACTTACAAAATAAAGCTAAAACTAATTAAATAAATGAACTTAAACTTTTTTCTGGAGATTTAGTTCTGCACTTTTAGTTCCCTGAGTAAACTAGTAGTGCCTTTTATGGGCTTTTAATGGAATATTTGTGGAGTTGCTTCTCTTTTATAATGCAAGATATGACTAAATGTTATACTATTAATCAAAAAAATGAAATTTAAAAAATATGGAGTTACACCACTAATATATTAAACGACACATATTTCAATTTGAATTTATTAATTAATTGTTTCTTTTTAATGTCAAGCCCACTGATAGTTTATTACAAAATATTATTATAATATATTATTATTGTTAAAACTTAATTGTGCGGAGGGAATGGGGGATTGAATTACCAATCGACTTGATTGGGGAATAATGGAATTTAAATAATTATCGGAAAAGAGGTTTTTTTATCTAATTAGATTTTTCCTCTTATTAAAAACAAGGACTAAAGATGAATAAGGACACCTCGATGGTGGAGAAGTTATCTCCGAATCGAAGCAAAAAAAATACAATGTATACATTAATTAATGTAAAATAATTGGTTTAATAAATTTATAAAACTTAATTAATTTGAAGTATTTTCTATTAAATTCGGGTTCTACATTAGTACTCACTGCTGAACCACAAATTCCGAATAAAATAATTTTTTAGAACGTCATTTTCATTCTCTTAAAAAACCTGTCGATTTGAAAGATCGTCACTCCTTCAGGATTTAAAAGGATCAACGATGGAATCTGGGTGTATATTAATTATATTTTTTTGAAATTAAGTTCAAAATTTTCTGCCTTGATAATGACCGGAGCGGGTCAAAACGTTGACAAAAATAAAATTGACCTTTTTACATGAATTTAAAATTAATATAGTATATCGCTTTTAACTAAAGTAAAAAATTACCCAGCAACGGGTAGGTATAGGATGAAGATAAACATTTTAAATAAACTGCAACGGATCGTTGCTAAACTTTATCCAAATTCATTTGAAATATTATTATGTTTATTCTTTTATTATTAATCAGATATCGCTTGCTATTTGCAGTTCATGTTAACTTTAATTCAAAAATAATTATCAATTCTCATTTAACAGTCGAGAAATGACTATTCTACATTAGATTTTTGACGCTTCGATTATTATTGGTAACCATTGCTGAAGACATGGAAGAATTGATTTAAAATCAAAAATAACGATCGATTCTTATCTAATACTAGAGGAATAACCTTATTGCATTCCATTTTTGATGCTTTGACTATTAATGGCAACCTCTACTGAAAACGTGGAAGAATCGACTTAAAATCAAAAAGACTAAATTTTTTGTAAACAACTCAAGCTTGAACTGAAGAATCGACTTAAAATCAAAAGACTAAATTTTTTATGGCAAACACCTCAAGCTTGAGTTGTTTACCAAAAAATAATTTAGTCTTTTGATTTTAAGTCGATTCTTCCACGTTTTCAGTAGAGGTTGCCATTAATAGTCAAAACATCAAAAATGGAATGCAATAAGGTTATTCCTCTAGTATTAGATAAAAATCGATCGTTATTTTTGATTTTAAGCCGATTCCTCCATGCAATGGTTACCACTAATAATCGAAACGTCAAAAATCCAATATAGAATGATTATTCCTCAAGTACTAGATGAGAATCAATCTCTATTTTTGATTTTAACTTGATTCCTCCATGTCTTCAGCAATGGTAACGGATAAGAAAACAACGCGGTTGCTATGGTTACTTATAAAATTACCTCCCAAATTTTTACCATTTCCCAGCGAGAAGCCTAACCATTATTACTTAAGTTAGGTTAAATGAGCTATCTTAAAACGATCAAATGAATAAATTTTAAAGAATTTAAAATAAAAAATTAAAAAAGTACTATTTTATTCTAGACTAAAAATACTTTAAAATGTGATTTTACTAAAAACTTTATTTAGCTTTTTTTGTGGTCCCCAAGGTACTTAATTAGGATATTAAATTTCATCAAAATTGGTTAAGTCATTTTTCAAGATATTTAGAAAAAACTAAAAAAGTACTGAAATAAAGTACTAATGTTTGTGGACCGATATGTACCAAAAACTAACCAGCGCTTCATTTTGTTAAACTAATGGTAGTTTTTCAATTTCATTTCAATCGGCGCAAAGGTGTGAAAAAATCGTGGACGAAAAAAACGATAACACACATCCATCTATCCATCCATCCATCCCCACGCACTTCCAAAAAAATGGCACTTTTTGGCCTCTCGATGAGATTCCAGGTAATTTTTGGCAAAACCGTCACGTGCTAAAATTCAATCTCATTGAATACTTCAATTTGTGACCTTAATTTAGTCCATGGGTTCCGTAGTCTTTACCTGAGGACCCTCTGAAGTCGCGCTTGCCGCGAGAGCGATTACAATACTTTCTCCCATGCTTCGCATTCGATAAAGTAAAAAGGCACATAAGTAATTTCTTGATTGCTTTTATTAAAGGGTTTAAAATAATTTACTTTAAATGACATTATATTTAAAAGGAACATGGACACTTTTTTGGAAGCTTAAGAGTCCGTAATTTTTGATGATTTTCGGGTGTTGAGCTGTCATAGGTAGTTAGAAGGTAAAACCCACTTATCAATAAATTTATATATTATAATAAATTCAAAATATATTACTTGTGTACTTTGTATCTTATTACTTAAAAAATGGCTCATTGCCATTTCTGTCGGCCTTTGATCAGGCGCGCGCCTGCAGCTAGGCAACCAGTTCATACATGCTTGGCGAATATTCGCGTCTATACGTAAGAAACAAATCCACTGTTTCGGTTTATTGTCTTTGGACAGGTTTATAATTTAAAACTAAGTAAAATTGTGTTAGCAATAATTTTTAAAATAATAATTTATTTTTTTATTCATCCTCTATTCATAGTATTTAAGTTTATACTTTATTATTATTATAATTCTTTATTAAATTAAAACTATTATTATCCGAAATTTATTGACCGAAGACAAATTAAAAAATAGTTTGTGATACAAGATACTAACATTTTACTGTTGTGTAGAATTTCATCAAGTATTAATTTTTAATTTCGTAACTTTAATTTTCTCTAATAATTTCTAAATGATGTCCCTCGTACTCGATTGAAGTTCTTGTACATCTGAAAAGTAAACTTTCGTTCACCCCAAACTACCTATTTCGACTTTCAGTATTCGCATGGTACCATTTCACTCCATTACCATCAAAATCACCGGTGATCCCACGAGGATCCCACGAAGTTAAAATTCTGGGGTCAAAATATCAAAACGTTATATAGCTAAAAACGTAAGTTAGAAGACATCTGATTTAAATATGAAATTTCATAATAATCCCTATAGCCGTTTTTACGTGAGTCGTGAGCAACTTTTCGGAAACCACTGAAACAGACAGACATACATACAGACGGACAGGAATTTTGTTGAGGGTGTTTTCGTTCATAACTTTGCTTGAAACGTGTGCAACCAAAATTTGGCGTGATTTGGAGCAATGTACAGACAAAACCTTAATTTTATATATATAGATAAGCTGGAAAATTTAAAACCAAAGAGCCTTAAAGAAGAAATAATTATTTGACTTAAAGATTTTATTCAACTTACCCCGTAGATTAGCTAAGGAGAATTCCTGAAGCATCGAAATTCACCTAATATCCTTCCGGAGAATGTCTCCAATGATTTACGCACAGAATTCTAAAACCAAATTAATAAATATTAAAAATAATCGAATTATCTTTAATAAGAAGTGAATTTGAAATTAATATTTATTTCGATTCATTTATCAAATGTAAAATATATTTTCAAATTGAACTAGAATAAAAAGATATCTTACCGAAATTCTAAAGAAAAAATAATTATGTCTTTGAATGCTATCATCATCATTATTTTTTAAAAACATTTTTTTAGAAAAAATATTAAAAAAGAAGATTTAAATTATCTCTAATTAGAAAAGCATATTTGAAATAAAAATAATTCCCATTTAAATCAATGCAAAATAAATTTTTCATTGTCTTTAGTATTTCGATAAAAGATATCAGAGAGAAATTTTCAAGAATAGTTAAATTGAGTAATACTTGGTAAATTAATATTTTTTAATTATCTAATTTAATTTTTAGATAATGAAAATGAGAATTAAAATATATTTTAATTATACATTTAATTAATAAATAATTTGAGAATCAACTTTCACTTCGTGAATTAATAATAAATAGATTCGAAATTTACAAAACACGATCCGTCTGAATCATTCAAAGTTTAACCCACGAAATCCTATTAGAAAATGAATAAATAATTAAAGGAATCGTAGGTATTTGGACATGGCTTTAAATTAAATTAAATACAAGTTTTCATTAAATACGCCAAACGTTTCGTTGCTGTTTTGCAACTTCTTCAGTGGCTCATTTATTAAACTTATTTGTTTGGAGTTTTTTACAGCAAACAACTACTTTGTTTTAAAAAGTTTATATTTTTATATTATTTGATAAATTGAATGAATTGTAAAAATACTGTTTTAAAATGGGTTTTCTCTTAAAAAAACTCCAGACAAATAAGTTTAATAAATGAGCCACTGAAGAAGTTGCAAAAACAGCAACGAAACGTTTGGCGTATTTAATCAAAACTTGTATTTAATTTAATTTAAAGCCGGGTCCACCTCCTACGATTCCTTTAATTATTAATCATGGACACGAATAATGAAATATGAATAAATAATATTCAAAATAGACCTCAAGTTAACTTTAATAAGAAAATCATTTGGTATTGAAATTATTACTTTACCATACAGGGTATGGTCAAGTACTGTAATCGTGCATGAAAAAAGTGTTTTTTTCCTTCTTTTTTTCGAAATATCTCAAAAACGGCCGAAACTATTTTGATTAAAAAAATTGAGCAAAACCATGACATATCGCTCTACAAAAAAGCTCTAATAAGTGAACATCGAAAAAAATTATATTTTTTGAGATAATAATTGTTTTGTCAAAATGTCTGCTAGTCTGTCAGTTAGTCTAGTTAGTTAGTCTGTGCGTTGCAAATTTTTGTGGACGAGCTAGCTCAAAAACTAGTGGGAATATTGAAACCAAATTTCACACGTAGTTTTGGTGCATTGAGATTAAGAGCTGAATAGATTTTGGTGCATATCGACTCAAAATTAAGGGGGGGTGGAGGGGGGTTAAAAATTAAAAATCTAGGCCATTTGAGCAAACTCAACCAAATTTTGTATACACAATCAGTCGACCCCAGAAGTCTAAAAATGGAAAAATTAACCGCCCAAAATGGGGGGGGGTAGGGTCAAAAAATGAAAATATAGGGTCTTGTACCAAACTCAACCAAATTTTATATACATAATCATTGGACCCCCAGAAGCATAAAAATGCAAAAATTAACCGCCCAAAGGGGGGTGAGTGTAGGGTCAAAAAATGAAAATCTAGGCTCTTGTAGCAAACTCAACCAAATTTTGTTGACATAATCAGTGGGCCCACAGAAGTCTAAAAATGCAAAAACTAACCCCCTAACCCTCATGATTATAAATAATTTTATTATATATTAAATATAAGTGAGGGCCCAGGTTGTATGGTAAAGTCAAGTGGATGGCCACATCAGAACACGTAAGCTTATTTATTCAATTCAAAATGTATTTTTCTTATGCTTATAAGTTATGTTAGGGGAATTCAAGGGAATAGATAACCTGAATCAATCATCGTGTATAATCTTTATATTTTTAGTGATTTATATAAAAACTATAATATTTGCTTAAATTTCAAAAAGTATGAGACTAGATCATTAGCAAAGGGTTAATTAGGTAATTAGAATAAATAATATATATAATTTAATTTAATTTAATAGTAAAAAAATAAAAAAAATGAATTTGATTGTAAAGAGAAACAAAGAGGTTTCTCTCTGCTTGATGCAAATAAACATACACACATATAAATCGAAATTATATATCTGTATATATATTATTTATTTGTCTGAGACTATAGTTTCGAAGACTTGGTTTCATCATCAATCTTTTTTAATTATAAATAGTATTTTTCATAGAGTCAATACCGTAAGGATATTGAAAATTTTCGATCTTTACTTAGTTGGTAGCTAGTTAGCTGATGATGAAGACCATGTCTTCAAAACTATAGTCTCAAACAAATACATAATATATATACAGATATATAATTTCGATATATATGTGTTTATGTTTATTTGCATCAAGCAGTGGACAACCTCTTATCTTCTCTTTGTGAAAATAAAATGAATGATTTTTCTAAAAGGGCGCTAATAGAAGGAATTTTCGATCTTTATTTAGCTGGTAGCCAGTTAGTTGATGATGAAGACCAAGTCTTCCAAACTATGAGTCTCCAACAAATAAATAATATATATACAGATATATAATTTCGATATACTAGTATATGTGTGTTTGTTTATATGCATCAAGCAGAGGATAACCTCTTTATTTTCCTTTGTGCAATTAAAATAAATGATTTTTGTAAAAGGGCGCGGATAGAAGGTTTGAAGTCCCTGCCAAGTATATTTCCCAGTTCAAGCTATGACAAAGACAAGTCCTGCAGAGTTTTAGTCGAATAAAAATTGTTATCGCTGAGGAACTATTAAAATAATAATAATACAAAAAAGGAATAAATAAAGATGATTCGGGAATCTTTAGACTAATTCATTTCTAACAACTCTCAACATATAAGATCGGAAATAACTAAGAGTGTTATAGACAAGTCATCATAGCTTGCTTATAGCAAAAGAATTACGAGAAATTTAAGATTTTCATATAGGACAGCCTGATTTATGAGATTAATTCCAAAATCCATAATAATAAATAAATAAATAGATAAAATGAATTGTAATAAATATAATATGAAAGTTTTTTTATTAAGCTCACCATTTTGAAAAACAGGAAAGGTTCCTGAACCTGCTCGAACCACTTAAACGACAC
This sequence comes from Forficula auricularia, assembly GCA_024734495.1. Taxonomy (NCBI): domain Eukaryota; kingdom Metazoa; phylum Arthropoda; class Insecta; order Dermaptera; family Forficulidae; genus Forficula; species Forficula auricularia. Next base: position 341,702 of record JALMQS010000056.1, read on the forward strand.
TGACTCGAAAATTAATTGAATATTATACCATATATACAATTTTCGCTCGTTTATTATGAGTAGATAAATAATTAACACTAAAAATAAATCTTAATTATAAAAAATATTAAATATTTCGATGATAGCTAGTTTAAAATCAACGAATGATGATATCGTGTTGGGGGGAATGATTGATTGTTAATTTGAATCTAATACTCATAATTAAATTTATTCATAATTATAAACACGAACCGATTAGAAGTCGAAACTCTCAAAGATGCGTCGGCTAATTGGACGACAAGTCCGAACTGATAGCCCGCCCGGGTGACCAGGTCGCCTGACACGTAGCGAGGGAGGAGAGCCCGGGCATTGGCGAGCTGATAAGGCCTAGAAGAAGCAGCTCGATTTAAATTTATTATATAAAAAAATTATTTAATTAAATTTGTAATTTTAAATAACAATTTTATTAACCATTATTACACACAAAAAAATTATTAGTAATTTCAAATACTTCGACATCAAAGCCCAAAAGTCTCGTCATCTAATATTCTATTTTAAATTTTTTTTTAATTTTTACGCAAGCATGGCGGGAAAGTATTGTAATCGGTCTCGCGGCAAGCGCATGTGCAAAAGAGGTCCTCAGGTAAAGACTACGGAACCCATGGACTCAATTAAAGGTCACAAATTGAATTATTCAATTAGATTGAATTTTAGCACGTGACGGGTTTGCCAAAAATTACCTGGGATCTCGCCGAGAGGCCAAAAAGTGCCATTTTTGGAAGTGCGTGAGGATGGATGTATGTACTAGTATGTATGTTATCGTTTTTTTGGCACTACTACTACGATAGTACTTTAAAAAAAAATTATTTTTGAATTCTTTAAAATTTATTCATTTGATCGTTTTAATATAGCACATTTAACCTAACTTAAGTAAGAATGGATAGGCTTCTCGCTGTGAAATGCTAAAAATTTGGGAGGAAATTTTATAAGGTAATCATAGCAACTGCGTTGTTTTCTTATCCGTTACCTTTGCTGAAGACATAGAGGATTCGAGTTAAAATCAAAAATAGCGATTGATTCTCATCTAGTACTTGAGGAATAACCATTCTATATTGGATTTTCGACGTTTCGGTTTTTATTTGTAACCATTGCTGAAGACATAGAGGAATCGACTTAAAATCAAAAATAGATATTGATTCTCATCTAGTACTTGAGGAATAATCATTCTATACTCAAGTTTGAGTTGTTTGCCATAAAATAATTTAGTCTTTTTGATTTTAACTCGATTCTTCCACGATTTCAGTGTAGGTTGCCATTAATAGTCAAAACATCAAAAATGGAATGCAATAAGGTTATTCCTCTAGTATTAGATAAGAATCGATCGTTATTTTTGATCTTAAGTCGATTCCTCCATGTCTCAGCAATGGTTACCAATAATAATCGAAGCGTCAAAAATCCAAAATAGAATGGTTATTCCTCGACTGTTAAATGAGAATCGATCATTATTTTTAAATTAAAGTTAACATGAACTGCAAATAGCAAGTGATATCTGATTAATAATAAATGAATAAACATATTATTATTTCAAATGAATTTGGATAAAGTTTAGCAACGTCCGTTGCAGTTTATTTTTCTTCAGTCATTATTTTAGTAAGAGGAAAAATTGAAAAAACCACCATTTATTTTATAATAATAATAATATTAAATGAATTTAACTTTAAAGGACATCATAGATATTAGAGAAATATTTTTACATTGCATATCAGAGAGGTTCGTCCCCTTAGGAATCGAACCCAAGCGCTAACTAAGCTTGCCGGACTAGTAGCCAAACCCTTAAGACAAATCTCTCTCTGATATGCAACATATATAAGTATTATAGCTAGATAGATACTTAAATCTTTGTTTTCACAATAATAATAATGATAATTTAATAGAGGAATATTCAAATTCTGAATAATCTATACTAATAACAAATAAAGTAATATTTAAGAGCTATATTATTTTTAAATACATCTATTTTCAAATTAAATAATTTAGTGTATATTGATATAATAAAATATAAGAAAATAGTATTTCAATGAAGAATTTTGTAGTTTAAATGAAATGTTATGAACACATTTAGTTTCTTCACTGGGGCAGCGACTCGACTAGAAATGGCAAAATGGTTTAATTTTTTCCTCATCACATATTCAATATTTTCTTTTATCTTTTATATCAAATAGTTTTTATTAGAATATTTGCATTTTAAAGGGTAGTTTTTTTGAAATGTAATCAAAAAATGATAATTACTACTTTGAAATGATTTTTAAAAATATGAAATTAATAAATATTATAAAAAGAATGATTATTAATAATTATATTCAATTTTGAACGAAATTGATTGATTAGTTTTTAAGAAAATGGTAAAAAGGCTAGAAAACCGTAACAAATGACTCGCTTTCTGGTGACTTGCCACCCAGCCTCATGATATAACAAACCAAAAGAATTATAAATGTGAAAGAAAACGATCTTATTTTATCGATTCCATCTATCTGAAGTTTCACAGAATGTCTATTATATAAGAAAATAGCATTTTGATTACGAATTTTGTAGTTTAAACGAACTTCTATGAAAAGATTCAATTTCTTCTCTCCGGGAGCGAATCAACTAGAAATAAACTCCTAAATTTTTATTTTTTTATCTCATTAGATATTTCTTCAAATCTATTGAAATTTCATTATTTGCATTTTAAATGGTAGTTTACTTGAAGTTCAAATTGAAAAAATGCTAATAACTCCTTTGAAATTTTATATTAAAATATGAAATTAATAGATATTATAAAACAATCAATTATTAATAATGAGCTTTAAAATATTTCACCAAGTACCAACACCAAATTCCTTAAAAACTAATGAGCTTTAATTTTGAACGAAATCGGTTAAGAAGTTTTTGAGAAAATGTCCAAAAACTATTTGAACCATCAAAAAAACAATGTTTTTTTGAAAGCAAGTGAGCTTTTGAAAAAAGTTAAAAAAGTCATATGAAACGAAACATTGACTTGTGACATGGAGATGAATTTTTTGACCATTTTCTCAAAAAAAATTTCGTTCAAAATTGAAGCTAATTATTGATTGTTGATTGTTTTATAATATCTATTAATTTCATATTTAAAAAAAAATTCAGCGGAGTAATTAGCGTTTTTTCAATTTGGACTTCAAGTAAACTACCCTTTAAAATGCAAATTTCCTAATAATAATTATTTAATATAAAATATCAATTAAAATAACAGTAAGACATTAAGATATGAAATTTCAATAGATTTGAATAAATATCTAATGAGAAAACAATAAAACTTTTGTTCATTTCTAGTTGATTCACTCCCGAGAAAAGAAATTGAATCTTCTTATACAATTTCTTTTAAACTACAAAATTCTTAATCAAAATGCTATTTTTTATATTAAAAAGTTACTATGATCCTCAAGATAGATTAAATTGATAAAATAAAATCAATTTTTTCTCATTTATAATTATTTTGGTCTGTTATATCCAGAGGATGCTCGCCATCAGACACCTTATTTGTTATTGATTCAAGTCCATTCACTACAATATTGAAATATTTTTTAACGCAAAAACTATTGATTTCAGACATATTCAATCATTTTAACATTTCTGTTTTAAATTAAATATTTTTAATAAACGTCATTATATAAATTTGTGTACCTCAAAGGGTTAGTGCAGAGATGGTGAAATGTATGTGGAAAGTTAGATAAATCCTGCTCTAGAGCAGTGGTTCTTAACCTTTTTAAACTGCGACCCAAATTGAGATATACTCCATGCAAAACTCATTGTTCCCCCTAGAAAAATCGAAACTCCATTATGAGTCCAAAAGAAAATACTTTAAATAAATTGCGTAAAGCCTAGTCTAGATACCGGGCCTCTTTTTGGGGCCATCTACAAATTACATCACACATTAAAGGGGGTGAGTTGGTCAACAAAGTATGACATCGTGTGATAAGGGGAGGAGCCATAAGCTTCATGACGTCACATATATAAATCTAAAGCATTAAAATTCAACTCTAACGAAAACCTTTAAAATGTCCATGGACACAAGATTATTAAATTTTGTATCGTTCATTTGATTTGTTATGTTTTTTTTTTTTTCTAAAATTCTTTTTATTTCTAAAAGGATTTATTTATTATAGATTTTATGAAAAAAGATTTAAATCAGTGGCGGTTGGTGACCAGGGAATGTTGTTCAAAAACTACCTTCATTTAATTAAATTTTATTTCAATCTTCGCTTTTTTTGGCAAATTTCCTCGAATACGGCATCATTTTCGCTATTTTTCAAATCTAACTTTAGATTTTTTAAAACATATTTTGGGACATTCGCCCCAAATGGAAACTGCTTTGTGTGAGTGAGGTTATGAGTCAGAAATTAAATATATGCTGACTTATTGTCTATTTCTTTCTTAGTTAGTTTCCAATCATATTTATTGAGAGTTCTTACAAATGGATTAGTCCAAAGATTCTCTTTTTATAATAATAATTTTTGTAATAATAGCTCCTCAACTAAAATTCGTCTAGACTTGTCTTTGACATGATTGAACTGGAAGATATATCTGGCAGGGACTATATAAATAATTTTGGAATTTCAGTTTAATAATTTCTAAATTTAAAATTGTAAAATATGTGACGTCACACCAAGGGGGGGGGTCACACAAATGTGACCACCTGTGACAAGGACGGGGGTTCCAAAAATCATGAAATTCGTGTGACGTAATTTATGGATGGCCACTTTCTTCCAATTTTCAATTACAATAATCTAGGTTTTCATGGTAAAAATTATTGAAGTTTGGTCTTGGCATATATAAATTATGTTACTTAGCGGGCATAAAATAATCGCTTTATTTTCTTATAAGATTATCTTACATTTAACAATTTCAAAAATATTTATTGTTCAAGTTGTGTTGTGCAAACAGCCAGTGATCGTAGTCAACTCCGCGTAATAAATAAATAAATAAGCAATTAAGCAAACGAGTGAATGATACTCGGTCTCCACCTCTTCTTCTTCTTCTGTTGCATGTTGTCTTGTCTCTAAAAAAGCCGACTTTAAATCACAGATGCACATGCATTATGCATACTATTGCATTCGGCGCTCCATTGTTTGCCAGCAACTCAAGAGTTTGTATTGTATTGTAAAAATATTGTAAACGGGAAAGAACAACAACGGATAAAGAGAGAAGCAAAGGAATTGAGACAGACTGGAAAATAAATAGGGGGGAAACAAAATCATATAATTCAAGAAATTGTTTTGATGTTGTCGGAACTTGAAACATAATTTATAATAGAATATATTCAACAAGTACAAGACAATTTGAAGAAATATATTTCAAAACCACGCTTATATTTTAAAATATATAAAATACAGTATTCTCTAGCACCTTACATGATGATTAAAAATAAAAACAAGGATGCTTAACTTATTTGAAAAGATATTGTTTGTAAAAATATCAAGTATTAATCTTGGTAATAAGATGCTCAAAACGGTCAAATTGCTTGGTTACTTTATCTATTATGAGTTTCTTCTATTGGATTTGCAAACAATCAAATGTTTTTTATAAGATACTTTTTTTAAAAAGTGAAAAATATCGGGTAATTTCGACAGGTAGGGTAATATCGATCATGGTGGTGGGCAAAATCGACCAATTTTGAAATAAATTTAATTTTAACATTTTAACATTAATTTTAAGATTGCAACATTAGTAATGTTTATATTTATTACGTACTTGATTTAAAATAGTTATTATTACATACCTACCAAGTGTAAATATTAAGTTGGGTAATATCGATCTCTGGAGGGTAACATCGACCTGAATGATCGATTTTACTCGAACCATTACGATTAACATTAACATTTTTTTACAAAAAGTATAGATTAAAAATGAACCAAATTAGACACAAATTATTGAAAAATATCCGCTTTATCCTAGGAACGTAAAATTGCAATACATTTAGAAAATATAAAAGTGTACTTTCCTTAATTTGACCAGCATAATTTTAATAAGAAAAGATTTTGCCCGGTGGTCGATGTTCCCCCACTTTCCCCTTGAGAAATCAATGATTATAGAAAATAAATCAACTACTACACCATTTCCATGTGTATTTCAGAAAACTCCAATTGTATATCAGAATTCACAATCGAATATTAGAAAATCATAAATATGATAGATATTGGAAAATATTTATGAGAACATGTATTAGTTTAATATGAAAACCAAATAACTTAAGATAACACTTTTCAAGTTAACCCCATTAATTTATCATACCGAAATCGGAGTAGGTTTCTCAGGGCTCAAATAAATACTATTCTGGTCTCCACTAAAAGTAGGAAATAATTTAAGGCCTCCTGCACCCCCCTCCTAACAAATCGCTCTAAAAAACATCCCCATATTCAGAATGTAGGTATTTAATGTTTTTAAGAATTCACAATTGAATTTTAGAAAATCACAAACGATTTCAGAAACCTTAGTTGCATTTAAGAAATCTCACATATATTTCACAAAATAATCTCAATATTGTAAGTTTAGAATTCTCAATTGAATATTAGAAAATCAGAAAGTAATTCATAAATCTCAATTCAATTTCAGAAAATCTCAATTGTATTTCAGATAATGACAATTAGTTAGTTGTTTATATACGTAAATGTTTATTATTTGAAATAAAATTGACATTTTCTGAAATACAAGTGAGATTTTCTATTATTTAAATGAGAATTCTAAAATACAATTGGAATTTTCTGAAATTAACTTGATTTTTTCTGAAATAAAATTTTAAAAGGTGTAGGTAGATCCGAGATATTATCTATTATTTTTATTATGTCCGAAGGGTTGTTTCACCCTTTCAGCAATTGAATCCGATTGCCAAAAAATGTACCCGATTGCATTTTTGGCATTCGGGTTGGGTGAAACAACCCTTCGGACATAATACAAATAATACCTCGGATCTAATAAGGATTTTAAAGCAGCTAATATCGGCATTTCACTTTTATATCTATTGAGAAATCAATGAGGTTGTTCTCTGCTTGATGCAAATAAACATTATATATATACCGGCGATGAAGCCCGCTTTTGCCGGGGTTCTTGCTTGGGCAGGAGGTAGCCTCCCTGGACTCCGTATGGGGTTTTAAAATATAAATATTAATTTTCTATTTTTAATAAATTTTATTTGTCATGAAATATTAGTGGCTTTTAAAATTAAAAAAATGACATCGTCGCGGCGTCGCCATCGTCGCGCAAGCTGATTATAATAAGTAGGTATAGATAGATAGTTATATTTAATTTATTTGTTAGACTATAATTTAGAAGTTTTAATATTCATCATCAGTATTTTAAAATAGAAATATTCCATCTGTATTTTCTCATGGATTGAAATACCCGATTAGATGTATACATTCAGGCAGAGAAGTCAAATTAAATAGATATGAATGTAGAATATAAAATTATAAATTTAGGTCCCTTACTAAAATTTCAATCAAAAATTTTCGAAAGCTCTAACATATCAAGAAAATTTAAATAAAATTATAATTTCTTTTAGTAGGCAATTATAATTTGTTAAATTTTAATTGTATGTGGGACTTTGACTCGTCTCCGGCCCTCAGAGCACGAACGCTACATCTCAGTTAACCCCGGCTTAAATAATGTGTTGAAAGTTCACTTGGACGGGTTAAAAATGTCGAAAATAAGGAGTTTGTGAAAGTTGAATTGAATGATGAATTACTTATAATAAGTTTGAATATAACACGTGAAGAATGTATTTTATTTAAATATAATTTTCTTTCGAAGATTCGAAACATCGAAAATAGTTTTCTTTCTTTAGATAAATTTGATTTTTATAAATGCGTTTGCGTGTGGGTCGCCCAGTATAATAAGTACAGACGTTTGTTGTTGTTAAAATCCAACTCGTAAATCAATAGCCGCATTTCAATCAATGTCGGGGAACAATTTTTACAAAATTATTTTTTATTGAACAAGAACAAAAAAACTAACTAAATGAATAGTTAAATTTTTGATAGAATACCTTTCAGTGATCAAAGGCCGGGGAAATAAATCAACCAGTATTTGCCAATTTTGTATTAGTTCTTTTTATACTCTTTATATATAGTTCTTTTTATACTCTTTATTATATTTAACTTGAATTGTGTGTTCGTAAAGGGCAAAATTTTGCTATCGATTTTCCAGCCAATTATGAATTATCTATAAATTTTACGTAATGATGTATTTTAGATGGGAATGCAATTATCTGTAATGAGCAATTGTTTTTAACATTGAAAATGTTTATAGCGAGGTTATCCGTAAATAAACAGGACAAATGAAAGTTGGACTTAGGTACATACCAATTGGTTTCCTATCTAATATATTATACTAGCTAAATGACCCAGAGTTAGCAGGGAGCAGAAAAATAACTTATGTTCCAAAATACTGAGATAATATAAAAATATAAAATATGAGGAAATTTGAGTATTTTTACTTTACCATACAAAGTATGGTCAAGTATTGTAATCGTGAATGAAAAAGTCTGTTTTTTTTTTTCGAAATATCTCAAAAACGCCTGAAACTATTTTAATAAAAAAAATTGGAAAAACCATGGCATTTTGGTCTACAAAAAAGCTCTAATAAGTGAACATCGAAAAAATTATATTTTTCGAGATAATAATTGTTTTGTCAAAATGTCTGCTAGTCTGTAGCGTTACCAAATTTTTGTGGACTTATGTGGAATTATATTTTTCGAGATAATAATTGTTTTGTCAAAATGTCTGCTAGTCTGTGCATTACCAAATTTTGTGGACAAGATAGCTCAAAAACTAGTGTGAATATCAAACCCAAATTTTACATGTAGTTTCGGTGCATTGAGCTTAAGAGCTGATTAGATTTTGGTGCATATCTACACAAAATTAAGGGGGGGAGGGGTTAAAATTTAAAATTATAATATTTTTAAAGTAAAAAAACAAGAAAAATGAAATATACTATAAAATGAACCCATAATAACGAAAATATTTTTTTTTCTGCCACCAAAATTAGGAGGGGGGGGGGAGTCAACAAATAAAAATCTAGGCCATTTGAGCAAACTCAACCAACTTTTGTATACATAATCAGTTTGCTACCAGATGGCTAAAAATGCAAAAATTAACCACCAAAATGGAGGGGGGGGGGGTCAAAAATGAAAATCTAGTCCCTTGTACCAAACTCAACCAGAAGTGTATGGTAAAGTCAAGTGAATGGCCATATCAGAACGTGTAAATTTATTTTGTAATGTAAAAATTTTAAAAGTTGATAAAATTACCTGAAAAATACAAAGTGGGATGTTGTTGTTGTGCAGGATGTTTGAGACATTACGAATTATATTCGTTTTTTGAATAAATATGTATCTAAAAAATATTAAATGTTTTTTTTCCATTTATCTATTGTTTTGTTCAGGGATTATGTTGTAGGTCCAAGTAAAAACATTATTTAAAAAATTAAAAGTAAATTACTAGGTAGGTTTCGCATTTATGAAATCTACCTAATATTTTTTGAATACTTGTATATTTGAAATCATAATTATAATCTAGATAGCAAAATCCAGACTTTTGGTAGATTGATATCGGCACAAAACAATAATCATTGTTATTGAACAAAGGCAAATATTTGAGTGACTTAACAAATACAAAGATCTGTTTCTCCTGGTGTTTTTGGACTGTTGATTCATTATTTGGCGCTTGGCCTTAAATTACTCTTGCTCAATATATTCGGAAAGAAAAGAAAAGATTTCCGGGGATCTTCTCAAATTGACCTGTTGCCCAGAGATAACGCCACCCCTTAATAAATAAAACGCCGAGTCACGAAAAATAGCGTATTTATGATAAATGTGTAATGCAGTTTTTTTTATCATTGGTTTCTCATAGTCATAAATCATCTCCTCTTAGTCTCAATAGATTTTTTTTTAATTATACTTTCAACTTAAAAATGAAAATAAATAGGTTTGTAATTCGAATTTAATATTCTGATGTTGGTTTATCTAAAAAAAAATAAAAAAAATAATGATCGTTAATTGTTTTATTATCATTATTAATATTTATTATTATTTATGGTAAATCGAGTTTTGAAAATTCGATAATAACTAAAAAAATTACAGATTACAAAATAACTAATCCAAAAAAATATATACTTTTTTGTTCTCTCTAATATAATAAATAAAATTTACACTCTATATGGTTTGAGATAAAAGTAACCATTTATCGGAACCCTCCTCCCCCCAATTTTGGATAAAAAAATATTCCTGTATTTTTTTATTAGAAACGTTTTCGAAATTGCACTATGTATCGTATCTATACGAAAATAAGCTGACGTGTTCTGATGTGGCCATCCACTTGAATTTACCATACAACCGGGCCCCTCACTTATATTTAATATTATATAAAATTATTTATAATGATGTAAGGGAGGGGGGTTAGTTTTCGAATTTTTAGACTTCTGGGGGCCCACTGATTATGCATACAAAATTTGATTGAGTTTGGTACAAGGGCTTATATTTTGATTTTTTAACCCTACAGCCCCCCTCCTTTTGGGCGGTTAGTTTTTGCATTTTTAGACTTCTCGGGTCCCACTGATTATGTATACAAAATTTGGTTGAGTTTGGTACAAGAGCCTATATTTTTAATTTTTAACCCCCCCTCCACCCCCTTTAATTTTGGGTCGATATGCACCAAAATCTAATCAGCTCTTAATCTCAATGGACCAAAACTACTTGTGAAATTTGGTTTCGATATTCACACTAGTTTTTGAGCTAGCTCGTCCACAAAAATTTGATAACGCACAGACTAACGGGCGGACGGACATACTAACAGACATTTTGACAAAACAATTATTATCTCAAAAAATATAATTTTTTCAATGTTCACTTATTTGAGCTTTTTTATAGACCGAAATGCCATGGTTTCGCTCAATTTTTTTAATCAAAATATTTTTAGCTGTTTTTGAGATATTTCGAAAAAAGAAGAAAAAAACACTTTTTTCATGCGCGATTACAATACTTGACCATACCCTGTATGGTAAAGTAAAAAGTATGACTGGATCTTTAATTTATAATGAATTTAATACAAGATTCGGGTCAATTACATAAAGACGTTGTTTAAATAAAGTTTTTTTTTTTGGAATTCAATATATTTATAAGGAATATTGATTTATTAATAGGTACATAATGAATTTTTTTATTTTAAGTTTTTTTTTTAAATAAAATAATAATAATTATAATTATTTATCATCAACGATATTTTTTATAATAAAACATATCTAGAAACATTTATTAAAAGTCCAAACGTTTCAGGGGAAATTCTCCTTTATCAATGTAATTAAAAAAAATTACTTAGTTGCTTAACATCGTTCTTTTTTAAAACAACTATATTTTTTCAAATTCCATTGATAAAGAGAGAATTTTTATCGAAACGTTAGAACTTTTAATAAACATTTCTGGATTGTTTTATAAACAAATTTGTATCAATATTATACAAAAAATTAATTTAAAAAATATAAAATTCTAGGTAGGTTTCACAAAAATAAAAGACAAGATCCTTATTAGCCTACCTAGAATTTTATATTTTTAAAATTTTCTTTACTTTATCAAAATATGTTTTACCAAGAACCTACACATTCTCCCTTAAGGTAGTTTTTTCGCGACAATCCACACAAAAAGTTTTAGCCTCGTAACCACTCTATACACATGAACGGTGCTAAGATTTTAGGTTAGGTTTTTTAACGTGATTGTACTTTTCACACTACTATATCCTTTTTATGAATGGATCGTTTCCAACTGTGACTGTTCTTATAATCCCTCCAGTAAAAATAATTGCCCAAATATGTTTTATCTATTTTTTATCTAAAACTACGAGGTAAATAATTTCAATTTTTTTTAAGTTACTCCGAATATATTATTCTAACAAATATTAGTTTTTTATCAAGATGGTGAAAGTTCTTCAATGAAAAAAATAAAATAATGATCATTTCCCCACCCTTGCCCATGCTACCACAAATTTCATTTTTCATTTCAATTATTTCATGTTTGGTGTCGTAAATCGTCTTCAAATTTTAACAGTCTATTTATTATGCTTTTAATGACTTATATTCCAAGTTTCGAAGATTTCTTGAATTTTTGGATTTTACGAAATTACTTTAACAAAAAAAAATAATAAATAAACTATTTCTATATAATAGATATCTATATTAGTTACTGAACCCTAGGTAGGCTAACCCGATTCTCGTTTGACGGCTTATTGAACTATTTTTTGATGAAAACATAATTGCCGATATATAAATAAAAATATACCCCGATATATACCTATGTTTATCGAATAGGTTAGGTATTACATCATGTCTGACGTTCCATGATTAATTTTTCAATGATTCATTTGCTAATAAAAATTAACATGATTGGAATGGAATGAACGATTCCGATAATGAAAAATGATCGATTAATAATTTGCTTATTATTTATTTTTTGAAGGGCCACCCATAAGCATCTAAATTAAGTTGAATGGAGATCCAAATACATACATCACTGTGGATCTTCATTAATCTTCAATTTGCTTTTCATTATCGAATGATGCGATGCCAGCTTTGATAAGGCCGTAGAAAAAAAAAGCAACGGCCATGACCCACACCCGCAGTTCAAGCCAAAACAACAACATAAGAGCGGCTACAATAATGAACTGGAGAAATTTAGGAATATTCAAGGTCAGAAAAGATGGATAAAATAATTTTTATACTTATAAATAAATTTGGAAGAAAAAGTGAAAGCTTTTTTACTCGGTTATTCAATTTTGATTTTTGAGGTTCATAAAATTGGGTAACTCACTAACATACAGACATTTTGAAAAGCACCTTTAAATCATTTTAAGGTAGTTGTTTCACCATATGGGTTTTCTTAGGATTATTTTGAAATTTAGACATAATTTATTATTTAAATACTTCTGCCTCGATTGGTGGCAAAACGAAATTTATGAGCAATATAGTTCCGGAGATATTAAATTCCAAAGATAGAAGTTTTCAGACCCTTATACGTTGCATACATACGGGATATCGGAAAGTTTACATACATATTTAATTATAATTAAGAAACTCTTCTTACTATTGTTATAAAAAACTAAACCAACATTAAACAATAACTAATATATTTTTTAAGATAATTTTAATTCATAGTTACAAGACAGTTTTTGAGATAATAGTGAATAAATAATGAAAAATTTACACTAAAAACAAGCTGGCAACAACGAATTTATTTAACCTAAAAAAAGTGGATTAACTTTACTACTTTTGACGTTTTTTCGCCTCAGCTTTCAATCGCTTATTAAGAACTTTTTGTTTTATAAATCTCCCTTTTATATTATACTTTATGGCCTATTACGCACTGTCGACTGGTCGCCGGAGACTTGGTCGACGGCGACTGTGACTTTCTATAGTTTAAATGAGTGTTTACGCACTAGGTCTTTACGAACTAAAATTTTAATTCATAGTTACAACACAGTTTTTGAGATAATAGTGAATAGATAATGAAAAATTTACACTAAAAACAAGCTGGCAACAACGAATTTATTTAACCTAAAAAGTGGATTAACTTTACTTCTTTTGACGTTTTATCGCTTCAGCTCTCAATCGCTTATTAAGAACTTTTTGTTTTATAAATCTCCCTTTATATTATACTTTATGGCCTATTACGCACTGTCGACTGGTCGCCGGAGACTTGGTCGACGGCGACTGTGACTTTCTATAGTTTAAATGAGTGTGTACGCACTAGGTCTTTACGAACTAAAATTTTTAATTCATAGTTACAACACAGTTTTTGAGATAATAGTGAATAGATAATGAAAAATTTACACTAAAAACAAGCTGGCAACAACGAATTTATTTAACCTAAAAAGTGGATTAACTTTACTACTTTTGACGTTTTATCGCTTCAGCTCTCAATCGCTTATTAAGAACTTTTTGTTTTATAAATCTCCCTTTATATTATACTTTATGGCCTATTACGCACTGTCGACTGGTCGCCGGAGACTTGGTCGACGGCGACTGTGACTTTCTATAGTTTAAATGAGTGTGTACGCACTTGGTTGCCTGTCGCCCGGGTGATTTTGCGAGTCGCCGCGCGGTGGAGATTCACGGGCGACACTGCCGGTTGCCGAAGAAGCGTTCACACTGCGAGCAACAATCGAGACGACCGGACGTCGAGCACAAAAATGGCTCAGGCTTTCGATACAGAAAAATTTATAATGGAAATAGAATTCCGTAAAGCTATTTGGGATCTATCTAGTGACGAATATTCCAATCGGGATTTGAAGATAAAACAGTGGGAAGAAATAGTGGAGTTATTTGGAGGTGAAGGATTGACAAAGGAAGAAAGAAAAAACTTAGGTAATTACATGTCATTTAATTTAATGAATTCTGCTCATCTGCCAAGATAATTGACCCTCAGTTATAAAATAATCAGCAAACATATCTCTGTATGATAAACCAAGTCGCGTAGATCTTTGGATACCATTTAGGCACTTCTTCTAAGCCAGGAATTGACAGGGTATCTTCGAATTTGTATCCGTCTCTTTCTCGAACATAGTTGTGAAGAACGCAACATGTTTTAACGATGCTTATTACTAGATCCAAATTCACATTAATAGGTCTGTGAAAAATCTGCCACTTATTTGCTAATATGCCGAATGAACATTCGATATATCGTCGAGCACGAGAAAGTCTATAATTAAAAATTTTGGCGCTGACTGGGGCCGAGGTGGGTGGTTTCGGGGGGGTCCAGGGAGCGAATACTATATATATATTTGTATTTTTTTAATTTGGTTACCGTGCGTCGCTTGGTGGCTCCAGATACTTTTATTTTAAAGGACTATATTTTTATTTTTTATTTTATTTTGTCCTTATTTTCCCGATACAAAATTTAATAATTTAATCGATGGACATAACTAATCAAAATATAATTTTATCCAATTTATTTACAGGCCAAACACTTCAAAAAAAGTGGAAAAATATAAGAAGCTGTTTTGCTAGAGAAGCACGAAGACTTAAAAATATCAAAAGCGGCTCTGCTCTTTCTCATAAATCTCCTTATATTTATTACAAACAGCTCTTGTTTTTGAAAAATACTGTTGGTAATTCGAAGACAGAGAGTAGCATTGCGGAAGAAGAACAGTCGACAACTGACCAAGAACCCTTAGGACCATACTCGAGACAAAATATAACCGGAAGAAAAAAAGAAAACTTCAGATGATGGAACAAGAGAATTATTGTACGCTTTAAACAAATGTATTGATACGCGTAACAAAAACGAGGATCCTTTGGAACGTGAGGAGGATAGAATGTTCCTGATGTCGCTTTCTTCTTCTTTCAGGAAAATTCCCGAGCATAGAAAGGCAGCTGCAAAAATTCAATTAATTAGTATAATCGATTCTTTCGGTACCTCTACTCCAAATACTACATATCCAAACACAATGTGGCGAAATTATAATGAGTATGAGTATGATCGTGGATACTTCACTCCAGAGGCCGGGTCTTCTACTTCTGCTGCAGCAAGTCAACAATCACGATTACGCCCTGAAGAACATAATTACTACACGCCTACTCCAGCTCAACCATCACATGAACGCCCAGAGTCGCGGATTTCTAATGCAACTTCAAGTGCCTCTCAAGATTCTGATATTTTTGATTTATTTTGAATTTTCATTTTTTTTTGTACTACATAATTGGTATTACATTAATTAAATAAATAAAAAAATTCTTCTTAGTTCAATATTTTGGTTTGACTTACCTCAGTGTTATAAATAGCTTTTCTTCCGGAGAAATACAGGGTCGCATATTAGTATCTGTCCCAGTTATGTGTGATTTCAGAAGACACAATAGCTCATCAAACGAACGTACAGAAATTCTTGCGTAATTAAAAAATTTACGTGGGTACTTTCTAACCTCTTCATAAAATATTTTAAACATTCCTTTTATTCTCCGTTCTTGCAACAAAGGATGTATCCAATACTCTTTTGGTTTTCTTTTCTTTTTTTTCTCTTTATAATTAGTAACGCTACTATTGCAACTTCTTCGACGTCCATTCTGCACGAATGTACAAGAAACACTACCTAAGGAAGCGTTCACAGTGTGAGCAACTCTCGAGGCGACCGGACCAAAATTCCTATTAAAAAAAAATCCCTAAATCCAGTCGCTCGGCTGGTCGCTCAGCCGAGTTGCCAATGTTTTTTGGTCGCCGAGAGACCAAGTCTCCGGCGACCAGTCGACAGTGTATAATAGACCTATCTGACATTTCTATGATAAAATTTATACAAACTCGGACATTCGGAGCCAGATTTGTCAAACGAGCACGGGATTGGCTGAGTAGTTATACATAGCAAGAAGTTTTGGGCTTAAGAATTATGATTATGAATCCTTATTGTCTGTTCTATATACTCTAGCATTAACATTTTGCTAGTATTGCCCGAAACAACTACCTTAAATAATTAGAGAATACTCTTTATATATTTTATTATTGTAAATTAAATTAAATATAAAAAGATAAACTTATCAGGATGCTGATAATCTCCACTGGATCAGTTCATGGTGACTCATACATACAGCCTGGACGTCGTACTAAAAAATAAAATATACCTATCAAATAAGTACAGTAAGGACTTCTTTATTATCATTCATTACTTGCCTAGCCCGAAAAGATTCGCGATCAAGTGATTATTGATTTAAAGATATACAAGTAGCCTATCTAGGTATTCTAGGTATGTAGTATAATGTTGAGGGCAATGACTTTTGAAAAATTTAAAAATGGTTTAATTATTCCCTAAATGAATATCTTTTATCTATCTATTATCTATTACATATTATAATATGCTTACACGAAGAAGCCGACGTGATTTTTTTAATTTTAAAACCCACTAATAGTTCTTTACAAATACAATTTATTAAAATTAAGAAATTTTAAATCATTATTTAGGGAGAGATCCAATCGATTTGATTGGGGAATAATGGAATTAAAATAATTATCGGAAAAGAGGTTTTTTTATCTAATTAGATTTTTCCTCTTATTAAAAATAAGGACTAATGATAAATAAGGACACTCGATGGTGGAGAAACAATCTCCGGAATCGAAGCTAAAATACATGGTATACATTAATTAATGTAAAATAATTGGTTTAATAAAATTTATAAAATAAAAAAAAATAAATCATTATTTAGGAGGAGAGAGGAGAAGATACCAATCGATTTGATTGGGGAATAATGGAATTTAAATAATTATCGGAAAAGAGGTTTTTTTATCTAATTAGATTTTTCCTCTTATTAAAAACAAGGACTCAAGATGAATAAGGACACTCGATGGTGGAGAAGTTATCTCCGAAATCGAAGCTAAAATACATGGTATACATTATTAATGTAAAATAATTGGTTTAATAAATTTATAAATCATTATTTTAAAACCTAATTTAGAGTCCAGTGGCGTAGCCTTCTGACTAGCAAAATGCCCGCTAAAAGCGTACTTGACAGCTGGTATATATGTTGCAGTAAAAACTCGTTTTTAGGAAGAAAGGGTTCTTACTAGTCAAAACGCGTTTCACTGAATACATTTGTGCCAACTAGAGTTTACTAATGTTGGTTGAGTTTAGTTCAAAGATCTAGAATCTTCATTTTTTACATTCCGCCTCATTTTGGGTGTTTATTTTTAAAAAAATTTTAAACGTAAATGTCAAAAATTACATCCACTATAACTTTGCTTGTAATTTTTGACATTTTCGTTTAAGATTTTTTCAAAATTAACACCCAAAATGAGGCGGAAGGTAAAAAATGAAGATTCTAGAACTTTGAACCAAACTCAACTAACATCAGTAAACTCTTGTTGCCATAAAGGTATTCAGTGCAACGCGTTTTAACTAGTACTAAGCCGTTCTTACTAAAAACGGGTTTTTACTGCAACATTTATATAGATATACATATATAAAATCGGGTTTTCTTCGAATGACGGTCATTGAGTCTGAATGGTTTTTGGTACAATTGTGATTCGAAATAAAGTGAATACAACCCTTCTTGAATGTAATCAAAATCATCCAGTTCAGGCCGGAATGAGAAGAAGAAAATTTAATATAAAATATTTTGTTTGCCTAGGGTAGCAGAGTTGTTGATTTGTGAAGAGAAATCAATGATGTTGTCTTCTGCTTGATGCAAATAAATATAAACAAACATATGTAGTGGTGGCGTGCGGTCCATGGATGCTGTGAATGCGGCGCATCCCTGAAATTTCAAACATTTAGAGTATTTTTTATAAATATATAAGGCTGATTTCAAAATTTCAGGAGGGTTTTTAAATTTTCAAATCCGTTATTTCAAATATTTTTATAAAAAATATTTTTTGTTTTAAAAAGTATGTTGGTTCTCGAAATAAAATGAAATTGTTGCATAGTTTCAAAAGGAAATTAATATTTTTTGATTTTTGAGAAAAGGGTCCGGATAGAAGGTTTGAATTCCCTGCCTAGTAGATATATTTTCCAGTTCAAGCATGCCAAAGACAAGTCGAGACGAGTTTAATTCGAATAAAAATTATTCCCGATGAAGAACTATTAAAATAATAATAATACTAAAAAAGGAATAAATAAAGATGATTCTAGAATCTTTGGACTAATCCATTTCTAAAAATATATTTAAAACATCTAATGTTAAATTAAAAAAAATTTAGGGAATGTAGTGTAAGTTTATAGTGGAACATTTTTTAAATTTTAATAGGTTGTTTTATTATTATTAATTAATTAATTTATTTATTTTTCTTATTGTGAAACACCTTACCACCTCTAAACTATTAAAATCTAATTTTAAATTTGAAAAATAACGAAAATGATACCGTATTCGATAAAATTTGCAAAAAAAAGGCGAAGATTAATATAAAATTTCAAAAAATGAAGGGTACTTATACCATATATGTAACAATATATATATTATATTGCTTATATTTATGTTTATTTGCACCAACAGAGTTTCTCTTCAATAAGATAATCTCGTGATTTTTTTGAGAATGAATAGCTTTAGAACTTTGGAAGTATAATTATGAAATATCTCATTCTTTAAATTTCGTTCATCATAAATAATCTGACAAACTTTTTCATTTACTAAACATTTAGGTAGGTATATAGTATTTCTTTCTATTATTTTTTATTATTATTATTTTTTGAAATTAGCATTGTGAATAACTGCTACGCTCGTCGTTTGTTTTCTCTACCATAATATCTATTTATTTTACTAGAAAAGATATACCTACACCGGAGAGGAATTTTCAATTTACATAATGCCATTTTTTTAAATTTTACATTTGAAATAAAAACAAAAAAATATTAAAAATAGAAAAAAAATATGAAAAAGATCGTGAACAGAGTTTTTGCAAAGATTATCATAATAATTATAAAGAAAATATTATTTATCTACGGAAAAATAAGAGGAGATTTATTTGGACATCATTTTATTCAAGGACGAGGGAAGAAAAATATATAGGGAGAGAAAAAAGGAAGTTAAGCGAGTGGGTTTGGATAAAAGTGAGATGTCAGTAGCAGCGAAAGCGAAAGAGCTGGCTGGCCAAATTATGACCCGGACTGCGCAAATGTTACTTGTTGAATGTCCCGTCCCTGCCATTTGAATACAAACAACTCGGCCAAATGCCAAAATATATTATTAATCGCCTGGAACGTTTGGACAAACAAAAAAAAAAAAAAAAAAAATGAAAAAAAATGAAAAAGATAAAAATCATGTCATTCGATTAGAAAATATGTTCAAATTAATATCGAATAAAAAATCTTAAGAAATATTTTTTAATGTCGTTAATTAATCACTTTTTAATTTGTTACCTTGTGACCTTATTTTAATTAAAATAAAAATAATAATTGTCAACTTTTATTTGGCATGTTCCTTTTTATTACTTTACCATACGTAGTTTTTTTTTATGATAATGATGAGAGGAGGAGTTACACCAAAAAGGTGCAACCCCTAAAGGCCTGGGTTGGCCCCTCTCTCGTGAAAAGAAGAAGAAAGAATTTTATGGGTTGGGCGGGGGTCGAAGGTATCTGTGGATACGGGTCTTAAATAGCTGAAGGTTATAAGTCGCGGGAAAGATGGTGGCAGGGAGCGAGTTCCAGTCTCTGGAGGTCATAGGGATAAAAGAGTTGGCGAAAGCGCTTGTTCGACTTTTATCCAATTTGACAGCGAAGGGGTGCTGAGCGTTAGAAAACAGCGTGTTTCTCGTAAAGAAGGCATTAGGGGGGATAAGTGATTTCAGCTCGACTGAACAGACACCGTGATAGTATCTGTAGTACAGGGAAAGGGCAGAAACGGTTCTTCGGTGAGCCAGGGAGTCGAGTGAGTTGGTTAGAGCCGGGTCTCCTATCAGTTTAATTGCTCGCTTCTGAATTGCATCCAGTGTAGCAAGAGAATGCTTGGAAGCACCCCTCCACAGATGAGAGCCATATTCGAGACAGGGATGAATTTGAGCCTTATATGGTCAAGTATTGTAATCGTGCATGAAAAAAGTGTTATTTTTTGCATCTTTTTTTCAAAATATCTCAAAAACGGCTGAAACTATTTTGATTAAAAAAATTACGCGAAACTATGGCATTTCGGTCTACAAAAAAGCTCTAATAAGTGAACATCGAAAAAATTATATTTTTCGAGATAATAACAGCAAGTAACATTTGCGCAGTTTCGTCAAAATGTCTGTAAGTTAGTTCATTTGTGTGTTACCAAATTTTTGTGGACGAGCTAGCTCAAAAACTAGTGTGAATATCAAAACCAAATTTCATATGTTATTAGTGCATTGAGATAAAGAGCTGATTAGATTTTGGTGCATTTCGACCCAAAATTAAGGGGGGCTAAAATTTAAAATTATAATATTTTCAAACTAAAAAAACAAGAAAAATGAAATATACTATAAAATAAAACTATAATAACGAAAGTATTTTTTTTTCTGACGCAAAAATTCAAAAACTGTGGGGGAGGGGCTGTAAGGTCAAAAAATGAAAATCTAGGCCCTTGGACCAAACTCAACCAGAAGTGTATGGTAAAGTCAAGTGTATGGCCACATCAGAAAGTGTCAATTTATTTTTTATACCGTATTTATTTGTAATTTGATTATTGGATTGTTTGGAGCCTGGAGATGTGATAAAAACACTATCTAGATCAGGGCTGTCCAACCTCCAGGCCATATGTGTCCCAGGACTGCAATGAATGCGGCCCTACATAAAATCATAAGCTTCCTTAAAACATTGAGATTTATATGTACTTAGTTGAAAATGTCTCTGATACAATTCTCCCTGATAATTTTTTTTTCTAGAAAATAAGAAATCTGAAAATCTACTGAAAAGTTTTCAAAAAATAAGTGCTAAATTGTGAATTTGGAACTAGATTTCAAGATTTACGTGAAAATAATCAATATTTCAGTTTATTTTCGACTCCATTTTCATTAAATATAAATTTTTTACCTGCAAACTTTAGGATTGATTGTAGTTATAGAACTACAATTAAATACCGATCTGGAAGAAAAATGTAATAATGTCTCTTTATTAGAATTTTATAATAATTATCCACTCAGAAACACATATTCATGTCTTCAAAATATTTATGATACCACTTTTTATAAGAATATCTGAATAATATTTACATATACGAGAAGCTATTTTGAAGAATAAAATTTATGAATAGTAAAATTAAAAGCTCACTCACTAAGAGGTAAAAAAAAATAAAGTTCTTGTTTTTTAAATACCAATCTTCATCACATATTTCCATTTTCTAAAATATTTATTATTTCAGTAATTAAAACTTCTAAAGCTAAATGGAATTTATGTATAATTAAATACTACTTTGATGGGCTGGTGGAAAGGGCCCTTTCAGGAGAGGGTCCCCCATGTGCCGAACGGAATAGCCGAACCTAAATCCGGTAGTGATTTTGCGAATGGTAAAATCAAAATTCTGTTCCAGGTTAGTTGAATGGCTAGCTAACATGCTAAATTATTAATTTTCTATAATCTAGAATTTACTAATTCAAATTTTCGATTAGAACAAAATTATAAATGTACCATGTGCTAGTCATTCAACTAACCTGAGGTACAATTTTGACTTTTCCAATCCAAAAATTTTAGATAAAGAGCGGAATTTAGAAAAAAGATTAATTTTAGAAATGTTCGAAAATTTAAATAACAAAAATTCAATCCACAAACGGTGTTTTTTTTTGACTATTTATTCAAAAATCACCACCAGTTATAATATTCTAAAGAAGTTAACCTAAAATCGAAGTGGGTCGCCTACTCATACTTAATAACGATCGCAGAATAAGTCGATCGAAACGTCATAGTTATATTGTTTTATTTATTCGTTTTCAATAAATAATTATAATTACTTGTGATTTCAACAAAATTTCAATCCTTAATAAATTTAATCACTAATATACAAGATTTAATTAATTTTCCAGAAACGCCTGTTTACATGCAACCTGTATTACTTCGTTGATTTTAGCTTCGATTATTAGCCACTAGGATCGTTACCTTCGATATTTAATAAATAATTAATCATTTGATTAAATATTAAATATAAGAAAGGGGTCAGGTGTATGTACTCAAGCTTGAGTTGTTTATCACGAAAGAATTTAATCTTTTTGATTTTAAGTCATTTCTTCCATGTTTTCCGTAGAGGTTGCCATTAATAGTCAAAACATCAAAAATGGAATACAATAAAGTTATTTCTCTAGTAATAGATAAGAATCGATCGTTATTTTTCATTTTAAGCCGATTCCTCCATGTTTTCAGCACTGGTTACCAATAATAATCGAAACGTCAAAAGCCTAATGTAGAATTGTTATTCCTCAAGTATTAGATGAGAATCGATCACTATTTTTGATTTTAACTCGATTCCTCCATATCTTCAGCAATGGTTACCAATAATAACCGAAACGTCAAAAATCCAATGTAGAATTGTTATTCCTCAAGTATTAAATAAGAATCGATCATTATTTTTGAATTAAAGTCAAAATGAACTGCAAATGCAAGTGATATCTGATTAATAATAAAGGAATAAACATACATATTAATATTTCAAATGAATTTGGATAAAGTTTAGCAACGATCCGTTGCAGTTTATTTTTTTAATGTCGGTTTGTTATTATTTGTAGGTTTAAAAACACCAGAATATTTTATAAAATTTTCCTATAGATTATTTTTATTTATTTATTTATTTTCAATAGTAATTTGTTTTTCTTTAATTTTTTTTCTCTTGTCAACTTTAATATTCGAAAAAAAGACGCTTCTTCTAATATTCTCTCTCGATTTGGGCCAATTTCCCGTTGTCAGTATCGTTAAAAAGTCCGTTCCATCCCCCTGCGCCCTTCAGCGCCTATCGCTTCTCTCAACCCCGATGGCTGCTTCTACTCTGTCTCTCTCTATCTTCCTTTTTATATGAAAATATTTCCAAAAGAAAGTCACGGCATATTTTCTTTCTTGACATAGACATAGACATGCTCTAGAGAGCATGCCGGAAAACTATATTAAAGATATTGGGTCAAATTGTGCTTTTTTATAAAAAATCTATAAATATATGTATATGGCTTAATTTCAACGGGAACGGTTCGCGACGGAGTTCCGGTTCTTTTTCTTTTTAAATTAAAATAAATGGCTAAAATATAAATTAAATGTCTTTTATAATATTTTTTGACGTTTTTTTTCTTTCACATATATATTCTCTATATCATGTAAAGATATAAGATATAATGTGAAGTAGTGTGATCGCATGTCGGGGTCCTGACACTTTGAGACCTTCTATCTCCGAGGTGAAAAAAGTTAATTTCATTTTGTGACTTCTAGGTGGAAGGATGGAATAGATGCCTTTAATAGTTTGAAACCGGATTTAGAAGATAATTGTGGTCCCGAGAGGCCAAAAAGTGACCAAAAATCCATTGGTCAGTGAGTACGGATGTACCTATGTATCCCCCTGTGTTTCGAAAATAAATCTCAGAGCTACGAAATCGAAACTTGATATTGGCTAGAAGGAGTACAGCAAGATTTTGGTTGAAATTGGAAACCTGAAGTTGACATTTACATGAAAGATTTTTTGTTATTTTTGATTTTTTCAAAAACGGTTCTAATGATTTTTTTTAAATTGATGTACTTATCAAGTGTCATGAGTTATTAGTCGTATATATCGCGATGAATTCAAATAAGGGAGAAACTAATGTGAAAGTCGTGTGGTGATCACACCAGTAGCTTATAAATCGGGGCATTTTGACAAAATTAAAAATAATATTTTTTAAAAAAAGCCATTGAGTAAAATATTTTTTAAAATAATTTAAATTAAAAAAGGAGATTATGAGCAAAATTGGATACTAACCGAACAAACGCATTAGCCACTTTTTTTATCGCTATGACTTCTAGAGACTGAAGCTCATTTCCCTGTCCGTCTTCCCAGGATCCTAGGTATCTACATATTATAACCTTCAGTGTTTCAAGACCCGCATTCACAGATACCTTCATCTCCGACCCAATCCATGAAATCTCTTCACCCCATCTGGTTGTGTAAGTTAACGAAAATCAAGTATAAAATATCTTTCAAAAAATTGAAATATATTTTCAATTTTTCATTTTAATAATTACTTTTTTTTAGATATTTTTATAAAATTCTGATTTATGTTTCAAACAAGTTTTTGGGCTACCCCTTACCTCACAAAAACATTCTGGATACGTGTTTATTTGTCTCTAACATTATTCTAAAAAAAATTCTAATTTAAGACTATTTGATAATTCGAATTCATATTCCTTAGTAGAAATGTATGTTTGGATTTATCTAGAATTGGACATAATTTAAATGGGTGTTTTTGGAACATTTGATATAAAGAGAGTCAGCTGACAAGTCTGGTCAGGCACAGCATAGATTAAACATAGGCTAACTAGGAAATCATTGCAATGGAATAAAATGGGTAGGTATATACTTTTATATAATATAATCTATATATATATATAAAATTAAGGTTTTGTATGTACATTGCTCCAAATCACGCCAAATTTTGGTTGCACACGTTTCAAGCAAAGTTATGAACGAAAACACCCTCAACAAAATTCCTGT
Organism: Forficula auricularia; assembly: GCA_024734495.1. Lineage (NCBI taxonomy): Eukaryota > Metazoa > Arthropoda > Insecta > Dermaptera > Forficulidae > Forficula > Forficula auricularia. Next base: position 366,818 of record JALMQS010000056.1, read on the forward strand.
CTGTATGTAGGTATGTCTGTCTGTCTGTATTAAATATTTTTATAGTTTACTAGTTTAACTTACTTCTAATAGATGGCGATGCATTTTTCTTAATTAATTCTAGTATTATTTTAGTTGAGAGTTAATATAATAGGTGGAGTTTTTTTTAATTCTTCTTTTTTTGTTATTTTAATCTCAAGGTTTACTAATAGATGGCGTTGGTTTTTAGAGTTCTATTCACAACTCTAACGAGGCCCTATTATTGTCGATACAATACTGTCCGTCCGACGGAGTAACTTGCAAAGTAAATAAGACACAAACTTGAAAGTTACATGTAATATGTATCTATTCATTTTCTCCAAAATCAAAAAACTTTTGTTAAGGGAGAATGGTGTAGGTTCTTGGTGAAACATATTAAATAAAGAAAAGAAAATTTTTGAAAAAATTTTTTTGAAACATTTTAAAATTTCAATAGTTTCAAAAAAAAAAAAATTGAAAAATTTTCTTTACTTTAAATGAAAAATCGTTTTAAATTTTGATTTGAGGTTGATGATAGAAAATAAAAATTTTTATTTTATTATGGTGTGTGAGGCATGTCTGAAAATATTTTTTAAGATTTTCTTTTACTCCGACCCAATCCCTAAAATAAAAATTTCTATTCTTTTTCTTCTTCTCTTTCATAGTCCTTCCCGAATTACAGGTGCTGCACCTGCAAAGATCTTTTGTAAAATAACTAATTCCTATCGAGATTTCCGACAATATATAAACCTTGATGAAAACCAAAATTAATTTATTCAATAATTATCCAATAATTGTAAAATATTATAATATAATTCATTAGGGCGATTATTATCAACAAATATGAGTCACGTCAGGATATTGTGTTATCTATTCCCACGCTGAGAGAGTTACAGACTCAGCATTTATCTAGTATATAAAGACGGATGTCCAGTGGGAACATTAAGGCTTGTCTTAGGCTCGTTTTGATCACATTCGACTTGAGACCTCCAATCTCCAAGTATAACCTGTTGTATTTTAAATTCTACTTAATAAAACCAATTTATTCAAAATTCATATCGTTTTTTTTTGAAATCTACGATACTGAAGAATAAAATTGGCGCAGTCGGTAGGACAACACCCAAAAACCCCGGATTTCGGTAGGCCAAAACCTAAAATTTCGGATTTGGGAATCGCACGACGTCCGTGTCGCAGTGCCAACGGACGGTCAGCTCTTAAGCTGTTTACTAGCGAAAAACCTATCATCGCCTTGCCACGACAACCCGTTGACAACCGTCAGCCAATCGTCAACCAATTCGGAGCGATAGGAAGCCACCAGCCTTAACGAGGAGTGGACTTCGAGCTGCGGGACATCATACAAATACTGAGGAAGATACAGCCGAAACTTCCCAAGGGCGCAGTCAGCATCGTCAGCGGAGAATACAACACAAAGGTTAGAAACGAACAGACATCCTTCCGGTCAACCGTACTGTTACACGGCCCATAAATTGAACGTTAAAACTAAATAAATAAATAAAATAATAAAATAATTGTGAAAGTTAAATAATAATACAAATAAATGTTAAATAAAGAAATAAATAAAGGTTAATGCATGAAAAGTGAATAAATAATTGTTAAATAAATAAATAAATAAATAAAGGTTAATGCATGAAATAAAATAATTAATATTGAGTATGAGCAAAACACAGAGTAGAATCGATCATTATTTTAATAAAATATTTAAACGTATAGAAAAATTTAATAAAAGACAGGAAAAATTAGTAAAAAGATATATAGAATTGTTCGGAGAAGATTTAACAGGTTTATAAATAAATAAATACATAATTGTAGAGATTAATGCATGAGTTGAAATAAATATTAAAGTAAATTGAGATAAATGAATAAATAAATAATTGTTGAAATAAATAAAAAAATAATATTATAAATAAAATAATACTAATATAAAATAATAGTAATTGCTTTAGAAAGATTTAACAGATTTAAATAAATAATAAATAATTATAAAAAGAATAAACAATGGCTACATTATCCCATTCCGAACTTTTAAAATTGATTCCTAAATATAACGGTTCCCCTGAATTATTGGAGGAATTTATTGAAAATACTGAGGCGATAGTAAGAAATTTTAGTGAAGTCCCTATTGATCAACAAAATTTAATTTTATTACATATCAAGAATCAAATAATAGGAGAAGCTAGACATAAAATATTAGGCCATCATGTCAGAAATTGGGATGAATTAGTAATCTTATTAAGAAACTTATTCAAATCGCCAAAGAATGAAAATACAATTAAAGTAGAATTATTTTCCCTAACGAATAAAAATCTAGGTATTGAGAAAAATTATGTAGAAATAAACAAATTAATGACCCAGTATAATTCCCGAATAAACGCTAGAAATATTGAAACAGATATTAAAACCGAATTAATTAAAGAATTTTCTAAAGATGCCACACAAATTTTTATAAAAACATTAAAGGAACCCACAGCAAGCCAGGTTTTAGCACAAAATCTAGGTTCAGTATACGAGGTTTATGAGTACATTCTCAATAGAACGAATGCACTAACAGTTGAGGGCAAACCAAAAATAAATAATAATAATTATAATAATACAAATTACAGAAATTTTCAACCTAGGAATTTTCAACCTAGACAGAATTTTCAACCCAGACCCCATTTCCAAAATTATCAAAATGGTTATCAAAACTCTAATAATTATAGAAATCATAATAATTACAGGCCCCCACGTCCACAATATTTTAATCAAACCCCAATGTCCACACAGACAATTCAGAATCAATCAGGTCAGGAAAGAAGAGAAAATCATTTTTTAGGAAGAGGCCCCCGAGAGAACGAACTCACATAACACCCCAAATTAATTATAATAATTTCGAATATAGGGACAGTATAAATGAAAAATCATCGTTACCATATTTAGAGTGGATGAATTTAAAAGTTTTAATAGATACAGGATCTACTGTAAACTTAATAAAACCAGAGATAGCTAATTTATATACAAAGTTTAAAGAGGATAATTTTATAAAATCTATTAATGGGTCCAGGAAAATAACAGAATACACATATGTAAAATTTTTAGGAAAGGAATATATAAAAACATTAATAATTGATTTTCATAAGGACTTCGATATTTTAATAGGGTTAGACGCAATCAAAAAATTAGAATTTGCGTGGAATTTTAAGGATGACGAAATTACATACGAGAGTAAGAAATATAAAGTCAAATATCATATTAACGAGTTAGATAAGAAATTTTCCCACAAAAGTGATGATACGAGCAGTGATTCACTTAGTAGCCTAGACAAAGAGGAAATAGTAGACGATATTGTAACAGAGCCCACAGATGTTAAAAAGAAATATGAACCCTTAGATAGAGGCGAGGATAGCGAAAATAAAGATAACAAACCATGGGAAAAATTAAAGAGTAAGATTAATATTGAAAATAAGGTCAATAAACCTGAGATAAATAATAGAATAATTAATAAAAAATACGTAGGTAAGGAAAAGAATGTTAGCCAGTTAACGAAAACAAAAGATCAGATGTTAAGGGATGAAAAACTAATTCATCAACCCACACACAAAAGAGTAAAAATTAAAATTAGGAAAGAAATTAAAAATACCCCAGAGAGAGTTAATTTATGTCAGTATTCACATAGGGTAAAAGATGGAAAAAATTCAGAGGGTAAAGTGTCATTGAACGATCAATCAATAAATAATTTAAAGTCGGATTTAAAATATGAAGTACACATAAACGAAATGGAAATCGATGAAATCATAAATAATGAGTTAGAATCTATTTTAGCAACAGCGGGTGGTAGTCAAATTAATGAAGATTTAGAAACAGCACATTCCGCAGAAGAATCCCCTGTAGCAGGAATAAAAATTCTCGAAAATGTAGCAATTAATATTTTCAAAAATCAAATTATATTAGATTCACATGATAATGATACAAAGGTAGAAAAATTAAAATTATTTAATAATAAAAACAGATTGATGATTACAATAAATAAACATGAAATAGATTTCGAACTGACAAAAATATTACTAGAATATATACATAGCAGTATAAAATTCTATATTTATTTTAAAGATGAAACATTATTTATTCCCTTGAATAATCTAATTCAACAAACATTTAATAGTTTAAATATTTACAAATGTAGTAAAATTTTAGAAGATATCGAGGACCAGGAACTTAGATTAAAAATATTGAAAGATATACATGAAGGAATAACTAATCATAGAGGTATAAGCGAAAATTATTTAGAAATAAAAAGAAAATATTATTGGCCCGCAATAAAGAAAGATATTCAGAAATATATAAATAATTGTGAAATTTGTTTAAAGGCAAAATACGAGAGAAACCCAATTAAAAATATAAATAAAACTGAAACCCCGAGTAAACCATTTCAAATAGTGAATATAGATGTATTTGAGATATATAAAACTAAGTTCATAACAATGGTAGACCAATTTTCGAAATTTGTAGAAGTAATACATATCAAGAATTTAACAGCAGTTGAGATTGTTAGGAAAATAGAAAAAATATTTAGTAGACTTCCGTTACCCCAAAAAGTAATTACCGATGCCGGGAATGAATTCAATAATGAATTACTTAAAAGCTTTTGTAGAACAAATAATATAGAAATCCACTATACATGCATCGAAAACCCAAAATCGAATTCCCCGATAGAGAGGGTACACTCTACTATTTTAGAACATTTACAAATAATTAACCAGAATATAGAATTTAAAAATTATAATATAAAAAGAAAAATGAATTTAATAGTGAAAGCGTATAATAATACTATTCATTCAACAATAGGAAAAAGTCCGTTTGAAGTTTTATATGGGAGAGATAATTTACAAATAAATAACGAAATAATAGATTCGGAAGTAATAAATCAGTATAGTCAGGAAAAAGACTTAATGTTTAAATTAATCAAAGCAAATATTGAAAATAAGAAAAAGCGGTCAGGAGAGGAAAACCCCACTAAATTACCTAATACATTATTTTTGAAAAAGAAAAAGAGAAAGCCAAAAGGAACACAAAATTTTTCAAAGATTAAACTTAGAGAATATAACCAAACTTTAGGAAAAATAAAAGATAGGAATAATAATAAATATCGCATTGATAGACTAAAGAGACCGCGTGTATTTCAGAAAGAAGATGAGGACAGCAATCCTCCTTGCACTGACCCAATTGATAGCGCTGCAAGGTTATGAAATCCAAGATGTAAGTCAAGGATATATAAAGCTAGAAACACAAGACGTAAAAATATTTACTAATAATTACTATATCCATTATTTTTATAATTTAACGCTAGTATTAAATAAATATAAACAATTAGCACAAGCAGTTATTAAAAGCAAACAGCTAGAACATTATGATAAACAGGTATATTTACATAGTTTAATTAATAAACAATATAGTATTTTGGAAAATAAAATAGACAACTTATTTAGTCATAAAAGAAATAAAAGAGGAATAATAAATGGATTAGGATCCATTTTTAAAACACTAACAGGAGTGATGGATGACGAGGATAGGCAACACTATGATTATATTCTATCCAAATTAACAAAAAATCAAAGGGAATTACAATCGCAGAATAATCTAATATTAAAATCAAATAAAGAGCTTATATTAGAATTAAATCGAAAAATTCACGAAATAAGTATAAATGAAAAAATATTTTTGGAAACTAGGAACGAATTTGTTAATAATAAAATATTAACAGAGATTCTCTTAACACTTGAACCATTTATTGAATTAATAGACTCAATCCAGGTAGCTCTCACTTTCTGTAATTTACACATCCTACACGGAAGTATAATTTCGTTTAGAGATTTAAAACGCCTAATTGATAATTATAAAATCAAAATAAAATTCGAAAATTTTTGGGAAGCCACACAGTTCGTGAAACCCATTTGTAAAATTGAGAATGAACTCGTAGACGTAATTTTAAAAATACCCGAATATATAAATACGAACGCATCAGTGATTCAATTCATTCCTTTACCAATATTTTATAATAAACAAAATTACATAATTAACGAAACAAAACAGGACCTATTAAAAATAAATAACGAATTAAGTACCGCCAGAAATTGTTTATTCTCTAATGAAATTTATTATTGCAAAATATCAAACTTTAAAATAAGTCCATGCATTTACAGACTTATCAAAGAAAATAAGATTGAATATTGTAGATTATATAAATTAAAATTTTACCCTGGAATAAGTATAATTCCTGATACAAATAATATAATCATCTTTATAAGAAATAATGAAACAACCTTACTAGAATGTAAAAACTTATCAAAATATTTGTATAATGGCGTGTATCTAGTGAAAAATAATGATTGTACAATAAATAGTAACAAAATAATTACCTATGAAAAAATTCAGAAATTTAGTGATTTACCTGTGCCTAAAATAATTATAAAGCCAGAATTAATAGACAATAAAAGTGAAGTGTCAGTGATTAATTTTAATGATTTGAAAATAAAGCAAATAGACGAAGTAGACTTGAATTTATGGCCTAGCCATCAAAATCAATATATAATAGTAATAATCATAATCATAATAATATTGTTAATTATATTGTACGTATTAAATAAATATAAAATAAAAATTGTTGATATAATTAAATGTAATAAATTAAGAAATAATATGGATTGTAATGATATAAATAATGATTGTTCAAATGATTGTAATATAAATAATATGAATTCAAATGATTGTAATCCAAATAACAATGTAAACTCGATATTTTAAATTGTGAAGAAATTTCATATAAACATAATGAAATTTCTCCCCGGAGGAAGGAGGAGTCACGTCAGGATATTGTGTTATCTATTCCCACGCTGAGAGAGTTACAGACTCAGCATTTATCTAGTATATAAAGACGGATGTCCAGTGGGAACATTAAGGCTTGTCTTAGGCTCGTTTTGATCACATTCGACTTGAGACCTCCAATCTCCAAGTATAACCTGTTGTATTTTAAATTCTACTTAATAAAACCAATTTATTCAAAATTCATATCGTTTTTTTTTGAAATCTACGATACTGAAGAATAAAATTTATGTTTCAATTTTTTCGTATATTGGAGCGGTTGAGTGGTTTGAGTGGTATACAGTCTACCTATAATTTATTATTTACATATTATTTTCTACCGCAATGAATTCCAGCATTTTAATATAATATTGTTTATTTAGAATTTATTATCACGTTTATTTGATTCAAATTAAATTGCTTTCCAGTTGTAATTGGAATTCATAAATATTTAAATATATTGATATATATATATATTAAAACAAAATGTTAGCTTAACCAGGCAAACTAATTACCTAAAATACATAGATCTATTTAAATTTGGCAATCATCTATTTATTATGATTATTATTTATAATATATTAAAGGCTCTAGGAGAATTTAGCCAATTAATCGAAGTATGAAATGTGAAAATTTCAATAGAATTTAATAATATTAACTCACCAATAAATAGGATATTATTATAAGCTAATTGCGATATTATAAATGATACTTATTTAATGGTTTCGCCATTAAAGTTACTTAAGGAGTATTTTGTTAATGAATTGATGAAATAGAGTGTTTTAGATTTTAGACTGTAGGATAAAACAATTTTTGATTAATAAATGAAAATTTTTCACATATTTTAAAAATGATTTTGAAAGCATATAATAATTTTCGAGTTAGTAGAATTTTAAAAGTGAAAACTTTTTCGGTACTGATAATAGTAAAATTAAGAATTCTAAAGAATATTATATCTACTGCTGAATCCGGGGTGTTATGAATGAATTTTATTATATATCTCAGAAGAGTTGTTTTCATTCTCTCAGAAATTGATCCTGAGTGCCAAAAATGCAATTCTGGCCAATGGTTTTCGCTGGTTTTTTGTTGTTTAAAAAAAGAACGTACTAAATCTTATATAAGAGTTCAAGTTTTTGATTGAAAGAGAATTTAAATTTTTCTAATAAATTCACAAGAGAGTGACATCTATTAGATCCGGGATGGAATGGATTATTTTTAATTTATATGTCAGAGAAGTAGTTTCAACCCTCTCGGAAATCGAACCCGAGTGCCGAGTCGATAAATGACTACTTTTTGAGGTTCACCCCATATATAAACGAACTAAATATTTCTCTCAAAGATTTAAATTTTCATTAGTAAAATTTTGCGGTCTAGTAATTCTAAATTTAAACACAAAGCCACACCATATGCCTTTCTTAAATAAAGTTGGGTGAGTGTTTCTAATTTTGAATTTAGTTGGGCATTTTGAAGGGCAACGAAATGGCTTTTCTCAAAATAAAATTTAACAGTTCAAGGTGCCGAGAAATAATATCTATTAGATCCGAGATGGAATGAATTATTTTTAATTAAAACAACCCTTCTGTCATATAATTAAAAATAAATAATCCATTCCATCTAGGACCTAATAGATGATTTCCTTAGAAATTAACTCTTTTGGGGTTTCCTAATGGACCTCGTTCAAAGTGTCGAAACACACAAACTGTTGACGCAAAAAAGAATGGATACCGCATCTCGAATTTGCAATAACATTATTATGGTATAGATTATGACTTGTATATGATCTCAAAGAACAAATTTTGATGAGTTTTTGGCTTTAAAATAACAATCAATAATAAGTGTGTTTTTTTATTGCTAACTAGATATTAAATAAATAATGTACAACATACAAGTATTTCTATATAAATACAATCTTTTAAATTAAATTGAAAGTTTTTTTCCCGAGATTAGAAGAATTTTTATATATTGAGGAGACAATAAAAGAGTGTGTCTTCTGCTGGAATTATAAATTTTATTTATAAGGACATTATAATTCCAGCAGAAGACACACTCTTTTATTGTTCCTTCAATAAATACAATCTGACAAGTCAGAGCTTTGTAAAGTTTTTAAATAAAACCTAGGTAACATTTTTCTCTTAAAATGACCTCCCAACATTTTACAAGATTTTTTGAAGTGAAACTTCTTGAAGCGACGCATCTGTTTGATTTTTTTTTGTTACAATAAAGGGAAATGTCTCAATAGAGGGGAAATATTTTTTTAAAAACCCACTAAGTAATATTTATTGACAAATAAAGTTTATTAAAAATTAGGAAATTTAAATTATTATTTTAAAACCCACTAATATTTCAAGACAAATAAAAATGTATTAAAATTAGGAAATTTAAATTATTTCAATAACATCTACGGCTAAAGAAGTTTCACTTCCCCGTGAGCTTATGTGGATGAGGCTCAGAAATATTTTGTTTTTCACACACGGTGTGAATCACTCTGTAGTTTAAATGTATCTAAGAATGTAAGGTGATATTTATAAATAAAATTTTGATCAGTTGCAGCAATTGCAATAGGACCTAAATCCATGTAGATTCTTTTGGTTCCTCCAACAATACCTCAAATTTCTTTACAATAGCTGTTACTCCTCCTGTATTATATTGTTTATTTCTTTATTTTTCTTCATTATTTTCTTAAACAGATTTTTTAGTTCTGATTTTATTTAATTTTTTCTAGAGAGTTATTTTCTTTCGTTTCTTAATAATTTATCTTTTTTCTTTTTTTTATACGGATATAGATCCTTCAATTTATCCACCCTGTTTAAAAGCTCTTTTATTACAAATTTGTTAACTGAATATTTAATGAGACGCCTTAATTTCATCCCCTGAAAGCCTCTCTTTTCATTTCCTTTAAATTGTTAACTACGTGGCTCCCTCTTTTCCTCTAAGCACTCCTTTTGATTGATAGAAACTCAATTGAATTGAAAAATAAAAACTATCTTGTGTGTGAAAATCCATTTTTGATGAGCTATGTCGATTAGATTATGAATTAACTCTTTACTCCCGAGGGGATTATTGACCTTAAAAAAGAAATCAATCAACTCCAAATGGAATTGAATTTAAATAAAATTTAATTGGAAATGGAGCGTTAGTTGAAAAACAAGCCGCATACGGCAGCACCAATGCTAGTTCCTATACCACACACTTTTTTCAACCTTGGTATGACTTTAGAATTAGTGCTGGCAAGATTTTAGCTACGATATTAAATAGTTTAGGATTTGTTCCAGTTTCCGTGTCCATTTTTATGATTTAGAAGGACGAGGAGAGGGGTTAAACTGGCAGGTGTGTGCCCCAGGTAGGTCTCCAGTTGTATAATTGATGACGAGGCATGTTCACACCCCGGGATACGAATTCAATTCTACATCTTGCATTGTTAGAGATTGGAAATTTCAACGGTAGATGGAAAAATAAATTAAATAGAAAATATTGCATTTTTTTAAATACTTGTTAAATAAAGATTTTTTCAATTTCATAATAGTATTTAAGATATAATGATAATCCATGATAAGTAATATATTTTATCCTGCTTAGTTTACGAGGTACATTGGTCTGCAGATGGAGAAATAGTCAGGAATTATAAATTAGCAATATTTTATCTTGCCGAGAGTAGCAGAGTTGTTCATTCTTAAAGAAAAATCAATGAGGCTGTTCTCTGCTTAATAAAAATAAACAAACACATAATTTATTTGATAGAGACTATAGTTTCGAAGATTTGGTCTTCTTCATCAGCCTTTTTATTTAAAAATAATCTAACCTAAATTCTCAATTATCTAAATATGGATTCAAATACCTGATTTGATTTACGCAAATCCGTTTTATTAGTATAGCAAACTGGTCACCTTACAATCGAATCTGAAAATGAAGGCCTAGCTTTCAAAACTAGAGTAGCTAACAAATAAATTTATATACTTGTTTAAAGTATTATGTTTCTTTAAGCAGAGGACAGCCTGATTGATATCTCCTTAATAACAGTATAAACATTGCATCGATACTAAGGCTTCACGTTTATACGTTTACGTTTAAACGTAACCCTAAAATTCGAGTGAATTCAATACTTTGGCCTTCCGAGCAGGTAGGTTTAACTAAATATAAGTAGAATAAAATCGTTCCAAATTATATTATATAATGGAAATTCGTCCACCCTTTTTGTTCGTCAAAAACCACGTGATTTTATTGATTCGTTTGTTAGCTGATCCCCTCTTCGGTAGATCATGTACCTATATGTTAAATAGCGTTTATTTATTTTTAAATAGGTTCACTTATGAACTTCTCCAACAATCCCGACTTGTCGTGACTGAAGAGCACGATTTAGCAAAAATGTTACGAGTGCCGATTAGAAATCATTTGAAAAAATATTATGATACTCGATAAAATGTACAAAAGAAGGAGAATGGAGGGAGAAGGGCATTAGTACTTTGATTAGTACATATTTTCCCGAATTATTTTTTCATTCTCTTGGAGGATAATTAAAAAAACGATTGAGAAAGTCAATAATCAATATCCATATTTTATAGCAAACTCGATTGCAGGGCTGACTGGTTTCCGGGTCGTCTCAAGAAATAACTTACTCTTGCAGAAGTGGATTTCTTAACAAAATACCAGAGATCGGAGATAATTTGGTTTTACAAAATTCAGCATTTAAGAAAAAAGAAATAAATTAAATGTAGGTAATAAGAAAAAAATATTACTTTCACTCACTTAGGCGTATATCTTTATATATCTTTCTGTATAGGTAGAAGATCTATATCATGGTAAGTTAAAGAGTCAGGTACAAATCCAGATATTTTTTCCAAAAGACTCAAACTCTCTATTTGAAATATACGGAGATATAACTATAGCAATCAATTGCTCCTTATCTATACTTAATATAGATTTCTCATGGTTTTAAATACTCTATCTGATGTAGGTAAATTCGTTTTGTTATAATAGTAAGCTGGTCACTTAACAAATGAACCACAAACAAACAAATGCTTTAGTAAATAAATTATATATACAGTGGACTCCCGTACAACGCGGGAGATATGAGACCAAAGGAGACCAAACGAGATCAAAAGAGACCAAACGAGACCAAAAGAGACCAAAAGAGACCAAACGAGACTAGCCTCGACGAGACGAGACCGAGACGATATTTTCTCAAATCTCGTCTCGTCTCGTCTTTTTGTGAAGCCCTACTTCCGATAGTGAATAAATGTTAAATATACTGAGGTGTATACATGTATTTTTATTTTTATTAAAAGTTAAATAAAATTATTTTTTCTCTTATATCGTTAAATGTGTATTTATTACTATTTTTTTATAAACCGCTGCTTTGTCAGCTTCAAAAATCAGAAAATGTTAAATTTATCTTACGCGTAATACGGGACTGTTTAATGAGTTATATGAGAACTATTGGAAATTTCACTTTATACGAATTCGCCTTTTTACGGAAGCGCGTTGGGTGCGGGAGTCCACTGTATATATTTAATTATTCCTATTGAACGCTTAGTATTCATTTATATGGAATAAATTCGTACAAGGCCACAATTTGCATTATTGACCCCACACGTATATCTAGCAGAACAAATATATATCGTGCCCAGGATTAAAACTGAATTATACTCAGAGACGTGCTCAAATTGTTGGCCTGAGAATGGCAACAAAGTATATGATATAACTATGATCAATTTGGTAGTAGAAATGTTAGACATATAAAGAGTTTCTTAATTAATTCTGGCTTTCGAAGAATGTGAATTTCGTATGACGATTTTATTTTATTTCGATTTTACTTCAGCTTTATGTTGTTTTACTTTTTGGCTTTGTACTTTTTATTTTGTCTTTGTTCTTTAAGTATCTTTAATTTAAAGTAAATTATTAGAATTCATGTTTTTGAATTTCTCTGTTACATTTATCTTAAAGCCTAACCCCTCGACTCAAGCATTAATCTTACAGAGGGTTAAATTTTATTATATATGTAAACTGTGCATGTAAACCGAGCCAAATAAATAAATAAATATATATTATATGTATGTGTTTTCGTTTATTTGGAAAACGAAGGAGAATGCATAATAGCCCAAGAGCCCACGACGGCCAGACCTTCGTTATTTTATAAAAGCTGAAAGTTTTTCTGTGCATGTCCCCTATACAGGTAAGAACGACCAGCGACTATAGAGTTTGGGTTGTGGTTACTTTGGCAGGTAACAGGTAATAAAGGTGTATAAAATAGTACTTTAAATTCGTTAAAGTATAAAGCTCAATTTTTTTATATTTTCTTCGGGATAACTTTAGAAATCTCGTCATCCATTGCCGGACACTTATGACAGTTGCTACCCCCTGCCAGACACCCCTAAACTTTAATAAATTATAATTATACTTTCGTTATAATATAAAAGATAAATTTTATATATGTTACTTGGCGACCTATAAAAAAATGTTACCTCAATAGGCGGACAGTTTTAATGGTTTTTACATAGATTTTTGACATTTCGGTTATTATTGATAACCATTGGTGAAGACATGGAGGAATCGTCTTAAAATCAAAAATAACCATCGATTCTTATCTAATACTAGAGGAATAACCTTATTGCATTCCATTTTTGTTGTTTTGACTATTAATGGCAACCTCTACTGAAAACGTGGAAGAATCGACTTAAAATCAAAAAGAAAGTTTAGGGGTGTCTGGCAGGGGGTAGCAACTGTCATAAGTGTCCGGCAATGGATGACGAGATTTCTAAAGTTATCCCGAAGAAAATATAAAAAAATTGAGCTTTATACTTTAACGAATTTAAAGTACTATTTTATACACCTTTATTACCTGTTACCTGCCAAAGTAACCACAACCCAAACTCTATAGTCGCTGGTCGTTCTTACCTGTATAGGGGACATGCACAGAAAAACTTTCAGCTTTTATAAAATAACGAAGGTCTGGCCGTCGTGGGCTCTTGATCTATAATATGAATAAAGCTCAATTGAAAATTTAGTGTACAAGTCCTCTGGAGAAATAGCATTCTGCTTTGACAACCCAATAATATTTTTCACTTTTATTAAATGATTAAGTGATCCCAGATAGCACACTCGCTCTTGAAGATGATTTCTTCAACTCTTACTGTCTTTAAGATGACTTTAAAATGTCTACAAGATATCTAGAAGGCATCTTCTAGAGCGAGTGTGCTATCAGGGATATTATGATTATCTTTAGTGTCTTCTTCCATTGATGTCCATAAGAACATGCTTATTTCACTTAATAGTAAATCCGTCTTTGCTAAAAATCGTAAAAATCATTGTATGAGATAACTCTAAATTAGGAAAGTTTAATTTTTTTTTCATTACGATTGAAAAAAATAGTGGTGCTCTCTCGCATGTACGAGGATGTTTATTTACAAGTAAAATTTGATTTATTTCTGGATTAAGCAATAGGTATAAAAACAGCAGCGTAACATTCAATCGCCCCAAGGGCAAAGGGTAATAAATTCTGAAAGGAGCTTTGGATGCGATATGTGGGCGCAACAGAGACCAGACCAGAGCAGAGCAAGTTTTGTAATTAAATCGCGAGATAAGAGATAGACAAACAGACATACTGGGAATCCAATGTCCAAATGATGCCTAGAATAAAGCCATTTAGTTTCACTTATAAAAACTAAGTTATATTTTGGAATGGTATACACTTTTGGAAGTCATATACATAATTCTATTGCGATCTAATCGATTTTTAGTTTTGTTTTTATTAATAATAATTGCAAGTACTCAAAAGTTTTTTTAGTTATTTTGATTATTTATGTCCATCGATTAAATTAATATGTTGCTGTAGGGAAATAAGGACAATAACTTATGCAAGTGTTTTTTATTTTAAGCCAACGTTTCGTCAACTTTGTTGACTTCCTCAGGGCTCAAACAAATTAATTTCTCTGCATATTTGTCATTTTATAAATATTCATTCTTAGCAAACACATATAGGCACAGATTGAAAATATTTCCTATTTAAATATCAAATATTTTCAATCTGTGCCTATATGTGTTTGCTAAGAATGAATATTTATAAAATGACAAATATGCAGACAAATTAATTTGTTTGAGCCCTGAGGAAGTCATCAAAGTTGACGAAACGTTGGCATAAAATAAAAAATACTTTCATAAGCTATTGTCCTTATTTCCCTACAACAACTTATTAAGTTTTTATAGTTTTTGTGGGAATTTTCATTCGTTTTATATGGTTACCAGAGACAAAAACAATGACTGCAAAGGCCATTAGTTGTTCTCCTACTGTGATTATCATTATAGAAACTAAATCGACATTTCAAACTCAGGCTGATATTTATCTATCATTGAGGAATTGATGCTTTGGTTGTTGAGTTGTTCACCAAAAGGGAATTTTTGGGTGATAGATTAGCTAGGTAAACTTGAAAGTATTTTCAAGATAGATAGATGTTGAAATTGGTTTTATTAAATAATATAATATTCGTATATTATAATAATAGCTGGGCCTATTATTATAATATTATGAAAAAATTATCCCAAAAAAGGGTTCCGCGCTTGAACAAACGTTATAACAACACTTCATTAGAAAATACTCTGTATATACTTTTTATATTAAATTGAAAGTTTTTGCCGAGAGTAGCAGAATTTTTATATATTGAAGGAGACAATAAAAGAGTGTGTCTTCTGCTGGAATTATAAATTTTATTTATTTATTTATTTATTGAAGAGGCAAAGCTCTCGAAACTATAGTCTCGTTACAAATAAATAAAATTTATAATTCCAGCAGAAGACACACTCTTTTATTGTCTCCTTCAATGTATATACTTTTATTATTGTAAATTAGATTAAAAATAAATAGAACAACTTACCAGGATGCTGATAATCTCCGCTGAAGTAGCTCGTGGTCACCCATCTAGACTAGACGTCGCACTAAAAAAATAAAATTTACCTTTATACATAAAAAAATCAATATTTTTTTTTTAATTTAAATAAATTGACACGTTTTGATGTGTCCATTCACTTGACTTTACCATACACTTCTGGTTGAGTTTGGTACAAGGGCCTAGATTTTCATTTTTTGCCCCCCCCCACCCCATTTTGGGCGGTTTTTGCATTTTTAGTCTTCTGGTAGCCCACTGATTATGTATACAAAATTTGGTTGAGTTTGGATCAAGGCCCTATATTTTTATTTTGGTAACGCACGACTAACAGAATAACTAACAAACATTTTGACAAAAAAGTTATTATCTCGAAAAATATAATTTTTTCGATGTTCACGTCATAGGGATTTTTTGTAGACCGAAATGCCATGCCATGGTTTTGCCCAATTTTTTTATCAAAATAATTTCAGCCGTTTTTTAGATATTTCGAAGAAAAGAACAAAAAAAACACTTTTTAAATCCACGATTACAATTACTTAAATATGGCACTGCTTTAAAAATAATTCACGTAACGAGACGTCTTACGCCAGAAGCTAGGTGATATTCATTATATATTATCTATATAATATGTAGTTACCTACTATATATGTTTTTTTAATCAATTAGTGGATAGTCTCAATATTTTCTCTATGCAATACTTTAACTTGCTTAGTTCGTTATCTAAGTGAAAATAAAATAAAAATGAATTTACAAATTGCAAGTTCTTAGCCTATGAGCGTATTTTTGGTCTCTAATCAAGGCCAATAACATTAGAGTATACAATATCACAATATTAATTACAAGCCATTTCGGTTGATTCCATTCGAGATATGACCCAGACACCCCTCCCTGGAACGTTTCGAAATCCTCCCGAGTGGATATCATTTGAGAATCTTCGGCAACATTTCAGGATAAGCCGTCAAATAAGAAATGCGTCCGTTCCGTTGGATAGGATAGGATAGGATTAATCATTTGTGAGTTTGACGCGGGGCGGGGCCAAGTGAGAAATTTCCAAGGGGGGGGCACCAGGGTCATTAAGGCATTAAGGGCCCCACATTGGAGCGTGCTCCTTTGGCCATGCACTCATTGTCTGTTAACCCCGAGTCACGGCTAATTATTTCTTACCCACACAAAAACCGCTTTTATTTCCAATCTTCCGATAGAGGTTAATCCTGAAATAATTAACTGGCAGATCGGCCACTCGGCTTCTTTGTATCTCTCTTTCGCTCTCTCCTTTTGATCTGTCTGGCTGTCTCTTCCTCTCACTAAAGAAATCATTATAAATTAAAGACCTTGCAAAATATTTTATTTGCATTACAATACAACAAATATCCCTGTTTTGACATGTTTAAAGCACTCACTGAAACTAAATCATATGTATCGCGGATTGCTCTGAAATGAGTGACTTTCTTCTGACATTGTGTGCTTTTGGCATATTTACACCTTTTTCAATTCAAGTCATGTCGCGTCTCTATTAGAATTCAATGATAAGTACTAAAGGGAAATGTTAAAGTTGCTAACTTCTTTCGTTAGAAACCCAAAAGCAATACTCTTCAAAACGATATAACATTTACAGTATAGATAGAAACTGACCATTAATAATAGTAATTTGAAGAGAAATCAAAGAGGTTGTCCTCTGTTTGATGCAAATAACATATAGATATTATTTATTTGTTAGAGAGTATAGTTTCTAAGGTTTGACCTTCATTATCAAAATTTTGTCCCAGATTGGTCGAATGGCTCTAGCATTAAAATAAGCTGACGTGTTCTGATTTGGCCATCCACTTGACTTTACCATACAACCTGGCCCCTCACTTATATTTAATATTTAATAAAATTATTTATAATCATGTAGGGGGGGGGCGTTAGTTTTTGCATTTTTAGACTCCTGGGACCCACTAATTATGTATACAAAATTTGGTTGAGTTTGGTAAATGGCAAAGATTTTCATTTTTTGACCCCCCCTCCCACCCATTTCGGGCGGTTAGTTTTTGAATTTTTAGACTTCTTCGGTCCCACTAATTATGTATAGTATACAAAATTTGGTTTAGTTTGGTAAATGGCCAACATTTTCATTTTTTGACCCCCCTCGACCCACCTTAATTTTGGGTCGATATGCACCAAAATCTAATCAGCTCTTAATCTCAATGGACCAAAACCACGTGTGAAATTTGGTTTCGATATTCACACTAGTTTTTGAGCTAGCTAGTACACAAATTTGGTAACTAACAGACATTTTGACAAAACAATTTTATCTCAGAAAATATAATTTTTTCGATGTTCACTTATTAAAGCTTTTTTGTAGAGCTGAATGCCATGGTTTCGCTCAATTTTTTAATAGAAATAGTTTGGGCAGTTTTTTAGATATTTTGAAAAATAGAAGCAAAAAACCCACTTTTTTCATGCACGATTACAATACTTGACCATACTCTGTATGGTAAAGTAAAAATATATTAATTGTTTTTTATATGTATATAAATAATACAAATCTTTTATAAAACTATCTAGAAAAATGTATTCTAAATCTAAACCATTAGGAAGAAATTCTCCCTGTATCAATTGAAATATGAAAAATTCTTAGAAAAAAAATAGTTCCTTTAAACCAGTGATTCTCAAAGTGGGGGTCGCGAAAAATATTTAAGGGGGTTTCAAGAGAAATTATCTTATCATTTGCAATCACTTTCTTATGTGAAATCGCATTTTCAATAATGACCAACATCAAAACAAAACAACGCTCTTGCATAAATATCGCTACGAGACCTGCTCTCACCGATATTAAGCCCACGCTTAATTTATTGTGCCAAAATAAGCAAATAAACATATTCTATATATAACGAACATAATTATGTATAATATACATAAATATTTAAAATAAATTATTAAATATTTAATATTTTTTCTGATTTTTCGGGTACACTCCGTCGTATACCAATGATAAAACAAATTAATTAATGTAAAGAAATGAGTATCTATTTGAGAAAGAAAGATTGAATTTTTTCTCAAAATCAACTTGTGAAATGAAATCAATTAATTTTACAAACATGAATTTAGGTCATTTATCAAAGATTTTAATAGATATGTTTATATTGCATGTAGGGGGTCTTGTCCCTCGGGAATCGAACCCAAGCACTAGTACGCTTTCCGGGTAACTAGTCCAGACCCTTGAGACCATCACCTCTAAACATGCAACATATAACTAAAGCTAAAGCATTTTTTATTCAAATTCAAAAATATTAATTATTAGTAGGTACCTATATTAAAGTGATGTTTTGTATTGGTAGATTTGACTTGTTATATGCGAGTCCGTTTCGCACATCTCCTTATTAATGAGAATGGATCACTTTTTGACAACTTTTTCTAGAGCTGAAATGTCGTGCATTCTGATAGATTTCTTGAGCAGTCTTTAGCCTAAACCTCTCTTTCGACAGAGTAGTAGTAGTTGAAAAGTACTATGCACTAAATTATTTTCAATCAGGTAATAGTATTAAATCATGTTTAAATAAAAATCTGAGGTCGGGTTAGGCCAACGGTTAGTGTATGTACTAGCCTGCTAATCAAGTGGACCTGGGTTCTAATCCGACCGGCTAAAAATCTGATCCCTACATAGAAGTCATAATTAAATAATAGTATCGTAAATTGGTTGATGGCCAGAAGAGCCGAAAATCCAAAAAAATCCAAAAAAATAAAAAATAAAAACCTATTCTTCTAATATGAGCTTTTCGTGCGTGCCTTCGGCACGACCTCGAAGCTCGGCCCTCCGGGCTGGTGCCCTGGCGGGCGGCGTCTCGGTTCAAAAATTTTATTCCTCTTAAAAAACCACACTCCAAATGTATACCTGTAAACTCCCGAAAATACATGGTCTCTTAAAAGTTTCGCCTAATTTTCGTCCTGACACAGCTACAGAAATGAGGCTCTAGATATGAATCTGGAAGTATTTTTTATTTTACTATAATCTACAGCATTGTGATATTTTTTGTGTGGAAATAGATTTATTTAAATAAGTGGGATCGTGTGAGCAGGAGAATTATATTACATCATTTTTTTTAATTTTTGGATCGATAATCGATATAAGGCTCCAAATATTTAAAAGAGATCAGGTGTTCTTTGTATGACAGGCTGCTTCAGTATTGCCATGAGAAACTCGGGCGTGCGTGTCTTAAGTCGTTTAATTTTGTAAAAATCAAAAAATAAGAATAACAAAATTTAGATTTTTTAAAAATTATAAAAAAAGTGGCAAATAATTAAAAAATAAACAAATATATATAAAATATAAATCAAATAAGATGTGATTAATTTCTTCTTCTGTGCGCAAAGAAAAGTAAATTTAATATTTAATTTTTGGGTGGTGAGGGGGGAGTAGAGGAATAATTATCAATATATTTAATGTTTCTTAATTTAAAATCAATTGGAGTCTTTCATTTCGAAATTCGAGCTCAAATTACAATTATATTTCAAATTTGCCGTAAATATACCGACGGCATCAGCGCTCCCTGTCGACAGCCTTACGTTTGCGTTGCTGCAAATTAATCTAGGCTATTATATATTATATATATTGTATTTTTACAATCCCACTTAGCCACTTTTATTTTAAAGGAAATTTAATTTGCAAAAATATGTTGTTGTTTTTGTATTTATTAGATTTAAATAAAAAAGCATTGAGAGGTACTATACTTATCAATCAATAATTTCTAATTTTTTAACTAAACTTTGCGTTTTCTGTGAAAAAAAAATAAAAATAAATTGCAACGTAAAGCCTAAGTATTTATTAAACTTCAATCACTTGGTTCTTTTAAGAGGTGTACTAAGAATTCCATCCACGGCGGATGAAAATTTAAACTCTTAAGACATAAACGCACTTAAGGCTATTTGATTTATTCATTTACTCTTTACTGCCCTACCACTTCTTGGCACTTCTACTACTAATACTACTCTCCTCCTCTTTCTTTCTAATCATCGTTCGTTGCTCAGATGTTTTTTTTTCTCTCTAAACATCCGGAAGTGAAATTATTTTTTTGCAAATTATATAAATCAAATGCTATTAAATTTCCTACATATATATATAATTTAAAACCACATAATTCTATATTGAAAAACAGATCTATTGAAAAAGTTATATTAAGAAAATAACAAATTATATATTAGAGGCTAAAAGCACTCGTTTGATTCTCCGGGCTTATTCTTAAGATTTAATGTGGCCATTCAGGCTGATATTGGTCAGCAGGGACATTAATATTATAATATTGGAAAAAATGGGAAAACATCTTTCAGGATCGATTTCTATGTTCTTTGCGAATTTTGGCAATTGTTCGCCATCGAACGGTTTGAGCTAGAAACTGGAAACTTCACACAAAGGAAATATAAGAGGGTTTGCCACATATCAGCTTTAGCTAGATCCATTCAAAAGTCCATGTAACATTTTATTTATTTATTTATTGAAGCTGTTTAGCATTTAGGTTAATTTTTTATAAAAATCACTCATTATTAATTATAACTATATATTGAACACAACAAAAATAATACAATATAACTATGACGTTTCGATGGTTTAATCCACGATCTTCTCAAATATGAGTAGTATGCCATAGAAATTAAAAAATATCCAAATACATTAATATAGAGATGAGTGGACCTCATCTTATGAATCTTATTTTAATTTCAAGTAGATATTATAAGCACTGTACCTTATAAAATGTAAAAATACTATATGGTAAAACCTTATTTCTGGAAATTAATTTGTCACCTTATGATTTTCAAAAACATGTAAGTCTCAATGGATCTGGGATCGTTAGTTTCGTGAATTTGACTAGACTGTTATCATATATATATAGCCTATATATACAATGATATGGCCAAATCAGTTAATCTAAAATCAGATTGGGTACTCATGTTTGAAAACGATCGTCAGAATAAGCGATCAAAACATCGTAGTTATATTTTAAATGATAAATAGTCATAGATGTGTAAGTTTAATAAAAATTTAACCTTTAATAAATTCAATCACATTAGAACTATCTAATTGTTATAAGGTTATTATAACTAATAAACTGAAATTCGTGTCCTGAGAAAAAAATACTAAAAGCATAGCTCCTATAGCCTTTGAGTTA
Organism: Forficula auricularia; assembly: GCA_024734495.1. Classification (NCBI taxonomy): domain Eukaryota; kingdom Metazoa; phylum Arthropoda; class Insecta; order Dermaptera; family Forficulidae; genus Forficula; species Forficula auricularia. The sequence continues at coordinate 388,689 of JALMQS010000056.1, forward strand.
GAGCTATATGAGACTTCACCCACCTAATAATAATTTCTCATATTAATTTAATTGTTCGTATTTAATAGTGAGTCATCTTATCATCTTTGTGACTTTGTTCATTTTCAAAACTTTCTATTACTAATAATATTCTAAGCTAGAGCGCGAGATATAGCTCGTAATATAAATAAATAATAAAACCAAATCTACCCTGAGGGTATTAATTTGATTTTCAAACTTTGTCTATACTCCGTATAAAAATTAAAAATAATAGAAAGCATAACGATAAAGAATATAATAGCTTTATTTAACAACACTGTATATTATTTTATTATTTTAGTTACGAAACAAAATATTATACAAAACTCATACTCCGGCATCAAAAGTACCTATGTTTAGATTTTTTTAACTAGAAAAAAATGTCATTTGATTTTAAATACAATCAAACAAGTTGGACTCCAAATGAGATTGCTCTGGGATTATCAAATAATTCAAGTTTTCTAATTTCCAACTGTTCTTCGGAGATAAAAAAAAATAATTAGAGTTTTAATTTTATTATACCACGTGTATACATATATCTATATTAATTTCTCTCTACATATAAAGAAAAGGAATTTGGTAAAAGGAAGATGAAATCCCATTTTATTATGCTTATCAAATCTCTATATCCAGAAGTGAAATTTATTTGAGAGGTCATCCTGCTATTGCTAAGTGATTCAGGTCACTACGCAATCTCGTGGCCAAAAAATATAACTAAAACAAACGGGTAAGCTGCGCATCATAGAGTAGAATAAACAACACTCTATTAAAAATAAACAAACTAATATTATATCTTTTTTTTTAAATAATTAACTTTATAAAAAAAAAAATATGACTCGAATGTGTTATTTTTTATTTTTTTGCCACCAGTCAGCGCTGTTTACCAACTGACAGATACCAATTTAAAAAATATGTTATGGTGAGTGCCTTAGACCAGGAAATATATAGACACGCCCTCTGCTACTCTCCACACAGAGTGAAGTGAGGCCAACATCGCCTACAGATGACGTCACGTTCTCGCATAAATATTTTGGTAATATTAATATAATATTAATTTGCGATTATTGGAATCCAAAATAAATAATCTAAACTACGATAAATTTATCTCAATAATGTATTATAATTCCTATAGTGGCACATGCTATTTCTGGGTGTTCCTACCTACAGATGACGTCACATTCTCTAGGTGATGTTGGTCTCACCAAATCGACACCAGGGCGTGTCTATATATTTCATGGTCTAAGGTGAGTGCATCTCTTGAATTTATCTAATAAATTCTAAAAGAGAATAAATATTATGCTTTGATATTATTTTAAAAATATCATAAACACGTTTGTTTCTATAAATGAAATTATATCGGCTTTCGTCGGTTAATAAACATATACAAAAAATATATTTAGACTTTCTCTGAATTCACATAAAGAAAACAACAATATTAATATAAAATAATCAAATAAAAGATATCATTATTTATTTAGATTTTATTTTTTAAAAAACGAGATCAGTGTCCAATATTTTAGGTTTATAAATTAATTCATTAATTTCTCATTGATTGAAATACCCGATAGGAGGGAAGTAAGTTCGTTTTGTTGTAATAGTAAGCTGGTGCCTCAATAAACGAATGATGATGAAGGTCTCCAACAAATAAATTGCTTATATACATTGTCTATTCTATAGTAATTATGGAAAGTGGTGTAGGTTTTAGGTGAAACATGATGTTAGTTAATAGAGTAAAGTGGTGTGTAGTTTCACAGTGAATGAAATAAAACTCAAGAGGTTTATACAAACTCAATATATTTCGGATTATTAGTCCATCATCAGGAGTAAACTCCTGATGATGGACTAATAATCCGAAATATATTGAGTTTATATAAACCTCTTTGAGTTTTATTTCATTCACTGTGAGCTCACACTACTCTATTAATATTCTATAGTATATAATTTTATTCTTTTCTCAATCTTACATAATTAAAAGAAACTGTTCTCAATTGTTATAAATACCTACTTAATTAATTAGTTCCTTACGTAACTTACGGAAGTTTTTTACGGACTGAGCTTGTTTAGACCCACATCCAACCCCTTTTAGTCGTCTTCTACGACAAGCAGAGGTACTGTGGGCGTATTCTAACCCCGGTCCACAGGGGGTACCCACTCGATTATTTATTACGATTATTAAATTTCGACTAAAGTTAATTTAAAAAATTAAATATAAGGGATACGATAGGAATTTTATAAGCGATCTGAAATTGATATGAATTAATTTTTTTTATTTTTATATTCGTTATTTTGCGGACTTACAATACCAAGAAACGAAATTAAAATAAGATTTGATTCTTCGGTGGTTGAGTTGTTTATCAGGGAAGATGTTTCGAATAAAATCAATTTGATTACACATTTTAATGAAATAAACTTATTAGAATGCACGACGTTTTGAACCCTATTTCTGGAACCGTTTCCAAGTACAGATTAGATAAGACTTAAGTTAGCGGGATGCCGCTAATTTTGGTTCTTCATTTTTTGAACTCTCCAAGACAGTGTGATCAACGTGTAAAATCTAAAAACTCAAAATATTCAAATTTAAAAATTGCATCTTCCGATTTTTTGAAAGCTAAAAAATGCAATTATTTAAATTTGAATATTTTTAGTTTTTAGATTTTACACGTTGATCACCCTTATTTTGGTCTTACCAGCGTCCAAAAAATTGAAAAACCAAAATTAGCCGCTTCAGTCTTTTTAAATGATATTGATGTGAGAAGGAGATACACCAGAAGGTTTATCCCCTTAAAAGCCTGTATGGGCTGGCCCCTCTATCGGGAAAAGAACAGAGTAGAAGGAAAGAAGCCGGGATCACGAGCCAAATCTCAGAGAGTTAGATACAATCCAATTTCCAATTTACTAAGTTTTTAGGGGCTCGGGCTGTGGTAACTTCTCCGATCGATAAATTAGGTTTTTAAATTTATCTCCCACTTAATAATAGATACGTCTATCTTAAGACTTCAATCTGTTCTCTAAAACAACCCCAGAAAGAGGATTCGAAACGTCGTGTATTCTGATGAATTTATCTCATGAAAAATAAATAAATGTAATCTAAGTGGTTTCTGGCAAAACATCTTTGCCGACGTAAGTGAATAAAATATTAACTTTTTCTATAAATGATTATAATACTTCCTCATACTACGTATAGCAAAGTAATATTTCCTAAATTATTAAAGAACGCATTAATATAGTATTAATAACTGTTTTAAATTCAAAAACTGATTTAGTTTATTTTAATAAGTAATTTACTGGGCAATCCTTTTTAAGTGCATCTATTATTATTGAAGGCATGAGATGCTCGTTTGGTGCGGGCCATAATACCGTCGAGGTATGATGAAAAGCAATCTTTTAAACGGCCTTTTTTTTTGTTAAACAAAGGTTTGATTTTCCGGACTGATGAACAAACAGAGAGCTTCGGTGGTTATTTCGTTTACATAATATCCAATTCAAAAGCAAAAAAAGTGAGGAAATTCGTTTCTTCTGAGAAATAATCGATCCTCCTACGAAGAAGGGTTGTTGACCCATGAATAATTAAAGGGCTCTTTCGTAAGTTGCCAATAATTTTAATGAGTGCACTTGAAAGTGAGATTCAACCTCGGGGAAGCTTCCCGAAATGATGTCGAAGTCCGCCACAAGGTGTCGTAAAGACATCATCATCTTCAACCACCCTAATAGAGGTCCATCAAAGTATAAGTGTCGTATATAAAAGGTGGTGGTAATAACTCTACGCACCCTCATGAATAAAAATACATTATTTTCATTGCCGAGAATTAGATTATAATATATTAATTGGGGGTTGTTTAACTCCATCAGAATATTTTTATTCGTTTTTAATGAACTAAACGGGAGATATATGAAGAAATAAAGTTTGTATATAAATAGAGATATTAGGGTGTGTCGAATAGAAGAGCTATTTTTTCACCCTATAAGATAAGTTAGTTTTGGACTATAATAAATACTCCTTATAGGTTGTCGCATCCCTTTTCTCTTTTAATTAACACAGTGGAGAAATTATTTCAAGAGGGTGGCTACATGTCTGTTTATCTTTTTTTCTTTTATTTTATAATGATATTGATATAAGAAGAAATTGCACCAAAAAGGTACAACCACGGTAGTCTGAAGTGAACCCTTGCATCTGGTTAAATATCGAAGGTAACGACCCTAGTGGCTAATAGTCGAAGCTAAAAGCAACGGTGATACTGGTTGCATCTAAACAGGCGTTTTTGGAAAATTAATAGGATTTTTTTAAAATAATATTAATACAAGAAGTTGCACCAAAAAGATACAACTTCTTTAGACCGGAGTGGGGCCTTGTATCGTGAAAAGAAGAAAAAAGGGGGAAGACGTTCCATCCTCTAAAGCAGAGGTTACTAAACCTATGGGCCGTGACCCAAAATTGGGTCGTGCAGTGTCGTTAAAAAATATTTTACTAAAATTTATTTTTCAATAAGTTTAAAAAATATATTTTAATTTATTTAATACTAATATAAGTAAAAGTATAAAAAAGCACGTGCGATTTCATTAAATTTTACTTACATCTTAATTGGTAAAAGTGACTTAAAAAAAAGTAATCATTGTAAAATTGAAGAAAATTGTTTATAAATGATCTAAAAAAAAACACAAAATGTCTTTTTGGGTGGCCACATGAACATATTTCTCAAATTTGGATCGCCTCTAAAAAGGTTAAGAACCACTGCTCTAAAGAAGTGTTGAATATTAAAAATAGTGTATTTCCAGCAAATATAAGGCTTTGAGGAGGAATTATTGATTTTATCTCGCCAGAACAAACGCATTGGTAAAAAGGGAAAGGGTGGAGACTGTTCTACAATGGGAGTAGAGAGCGTCATTTAATGATGGATCTCCTATTAGCCTAATAGATCTGCTCACAATCATTGGTTATACGATCCGCTAGCTATTACGACAAAGCAAATTTAACTGCATCCGTATGTGTATAGGTATTTGATTCCAGAAGAAAAAATATTTATAATTAAAATAATTGATGAAGAAGGTCAAACCTTCGAAACTATAGTCTCTAACACTCTGAAAAATAAATTATGTTCGTTATTCTGATACTCTCGGAAATACAAAATTCTTTCATTGATCAGTAAAGAAATTGAATAAAAAGAAAGGAGATAAATTAGTCACTCTTAGGGTTCGAATACACTATAGAGAAAACTCTAGATAGAGTGGACTGTCAGCCAATCAGATTAAAGTGGGTGGAGCTACAAGTGTAGCTTAGTCCAGTAAATTTGAAATAACCCTACTTCATCCTGATTAGCGGACAGTCCTCTCTAGCTAGTGCTTTTTCTATAGTATTGGGTGCGTGTGAAAGTTCGTGCGGAGTTTCTCATACATCGATTATGCAAACGAAAATCGTTATTCAATCAATGATATACGAGCCCTGTCCCATCTCAATTGGCCCACCAATATTTTTCTTTTTAAATAAAATTATGCTAATTCACCGTAAATTTAATTTAAAAATTTATTTTTATTATCATTTGGAACAACATTTTAAACAATTTAAAACATTTTATTGTAACATTTTACTTAAAATTATTTTTTAATTGTTAAAAACATAGTTTTATATAAAAAATAGTTCTTTGCTTTTCGCGATTTCTTTTAGAATCTTTGAATATGTGAAATAATCAAGTAGGCTTTGCCATTTTCCAACAAAAGAAAGTTTGTTTTGTTTATTATTAGTAAAAATGACTCGTGGAAAGGTTGTTGATGAAAAAATTGGCTCAATTATTATCAATTTATTTAAAAAGGTAAAATCAAACGCGGAAATTGGCGATCTAGTTAATTTATCAAAGTTTACTGTCAGAAATATTATTAGAGTTTATAAAACAACGTGTACAATAGCTACGAAACCTCGGTATGCGTCGAAATCCAAAATATCAGATGCTGATAGACGGGCATTGAAGAAGATTATTAGAAAAAACAGGCGTTCGAACTATGGTGAATTAATTATCTGTAAAATGAAAAACATCTTGAATGTTTTTCAAGGCTGCGGCAACGTTTATTCCCTTCCGAAACTCGTAAAGCATAACATGCCGTAAATGCACTTTATCGATATTCATTTTTAAAGTGATATTTATCAGAAGCAGTTTGTATGAAACCAAATGATTTTTTTTTAAATGAAAGCTGAAGACGTCACCTTTCCAAGGATATATAATATGTAGGAGTAGGCATTAATGACAACACGTTACGACTCTCAAAACTCCATCTATTGAAACTCCGCACGAACTTTTGCACGCACCTATTAGATATATTCGGACCCTTAGAGCGGGTTCATGAATTATTTAAATTAAATGATTTGATCATTTATTTAATATATTATAAATACCTATTATAAATGGCCTTTAGATTTAGGTAATCTCAATTGTATTCCATTAATCCTCCAATTCGCGGGTGGCTTCTAGAAAATGAAGCGTTCTGGCACGTGTCCACCTCCGAGGAACAAAAGGCCACACCACCAATGCACCAATGATGGGCTCGATAAATCGATTGGAGCTGGGGCTTGCAAATGCAAAGAGAAAAAGAGGAAGGCAAGAGGAATACCAGAGCAATAGCAACAGGCGTCAATTGTCCTTTCCACCCCGAGAAAACTTTCATTCAAATTGGATTTCTTTACAAATCGGATATAGCCACGTTTTAAAGAATATTATCTTTTTTTTATGGTATGTTCCTGCCTCAAAAGGAAGCCTTTGCTGAATTCTATTCGAAATTAATTCCAGAGAGAATTTCGAAAGATGAAGAAAATTCGCCAAGACCATCATCTTATTTTCTATTCTAATATATTTTCTAAAATAACAAGTGGATATGAAAATAAATTGTAGAGTAAATTATTATTATAAAAGAAAACAGGAATATGCAAAACAAGTAAAATGTATAATACATTATTTATATAATTTGGGAAAAGAATCCAATCCAAGTTTTAAGGAAAACAACCATTCCTCCATCCAAAATTAACAATCATATATACCAAACAGTGTATGGTCAAGTATTGAAATCGTGCATATAAAAAGTGATTTTTTTTACTACTTTTTTTCCAGATATCTCAAAAACGGCTTAAAGTATTTTAATTAAAAAAATTGGGCAAAACCATGGCATTTCGGTCTAGAAAAAAGCTCTAATAAGTGAACATCAAAAAATTTATATTTTTCGAGATAATAACTGTTTTTTCAAAATGTCTGTTAGTCTGTTAGATAGTCTCTGCGTTACCAAATTTTGTGGACGAGCTAGCTCAAAAACTAGTGTGAATATCAAAGCCAAATTTCACACGTAGTTTTGGTGCATTGAGATTAAGAGCTGATTAGATTTTGGTGGATATCGACTCAAAATTAAGGGGGGAAAGGGAGGTTAAAATTTAAAATTATATTATTTTCAAACTAAAAAACAAGAAAAATGAAATATACTATAAAATGAACCTATAATAATGAAAATATTTTTTTCTGGCGTCAAAATTAGGGAGGGGGGTCAAAAAATAAAAATTTAGGCCATCTGATCAAACTCAATCAAATTTTGTATACATAATCAGTGGGCTACCAGAAGACTAAAAATGTAAAAACTAACCTCACAAAATGTGAGGGGTGGGGGAATTGTAGGTTCAAAAAATTAAAATCTAGGCCCTTGTACCAAACTCAACCAAAAGGGTATGGTAAAGTCAAGTGAATGGCCACATCAGAATGTGTCAATTTATTACTACTTATATCGGATTTGACAACTCAGTTTCATTTAATTCTTCATCTTCACTATCATCCATTTTTATTATTAGCACTTAAATAATTAATTTTTTATTATTTCTTATTAATAATTATAATGCTATGAAGATTTTTCCTATTTTTTCCATTCTCCATATAAAGAGTTAAATGAGAATGAATTTATGAAGAATATACCATAAAAAGAATCTACAGGCTTTGAGATAAAAAAATATTGAAAATTTTAAATATTTTTTTTATGTTTATTATTATTGGTTAATAAAGTTATTTTAATGTTATTATTGTTATTATATAAAATGATTGACAAAAATTGTAATAGATTTAGAAAAAAAGGAGGATTTCTATTTCCAGCAAAAGAATCAAATAATTTTAAATAAAGTTAAAAGGGTCGATTTTTATTTGCAGCCAGAATTAAATGAAATTTAATTTATTTTTTTGTCATTATCATCAAGGGAATTAAATATAATATTAATATAGATTATGAATGTGTTGCTTCGTTGACCCTTTTAAACACTAAAGAATGAGAAACGATCCTCCCAATCGTCGGGTTTTTTAAGAGGATAAAAAACATTCTAGTAAATTCTTTTATTCGGAATTTGTGGTTTTCATTATCTTTAGGTTTGGGCTATCTTATAGCATCAATTCACGATTAGGTTCTACATTCCCGTCTTCAAGAGAAAATACCTCTAATTAATTAAATTTCTTAATTTAAAATTTTATACTAATTGAATGTAATGGAAGGAAGCCCAGGGGTAGTGAGTGAAAGAAAAAATTAACACATATCAAATAATGTATAATTTGTTGGAATCCTTCCTCCTTTCCTTTCAAACCGATGTTTCGGAGGATTTTTCCCTCCTTCTTCAGGGTTTCAAAGGGTCAATGAATGAAACAAATGAAATGTTTCCTTCTTCTCCCCACCCTTTGAAACCCTGAAGAAAGAGGGAAAAATCCTCCGAACGTCGGTTTGAAAGGAAAGGAGGAAGGATTCCAATAAAGTTCACCTTATTTGATATGTGTTAATTTTTTCTTTATTCACTACCCTGGGCTGCCTTCCATTACCTTCAATTAAAATTTCTACCAGTCCGTCTCTCTCCAGAGAATTTTTTTTTAATTTTATTAAACCAATTATTTTACATTAATGTATACATTGTATTTGAGCTTCGACTCCGGAGATTACTTCTCCACCATCGAGTGTCCTTGATCATCCTTTTAATCCTTGTTTTTAATAAGAGGAAAAAACTAATTAAATAAAAAAACCTCTTTTCCGATAATTATTCCAATTCCATTATTATTTTCAATTCCATTCAATCACCCCCAGAGAATTTTTTTTTATAAATTTTATTAAACCAATTATTTTACATGAATTTATGCATAGATTGTTTTTGAGCTTTGACTCCGGAGATTACTTCTCCACCATCGAGTGTCCTTGATCATCTTTTTAGTCCTTGTTTTTAATAAGAGGAAAAAACTAATTAAATAAAAAAACCTCTTTTCCGATAATTATTTCAATTTCATCATTTCTCCATTCCCCCCCCCCCAAAATTTCGTTGCAAAAAAATTTTATACTAATTTTTGTAATGTACTATTAGTGGATTTTAAAATTAAAAAATAATTAATTAATAAAAGAAAATTTAATAAAAAATTTAATTCAAAATTTTTATCTAGCAAATTAAAGCTACTCGAAGATGAGACTCTAACAGATCGATTTTCCGACCCAAAAGCCCCGTAATCCGTGATTTTCATCAAAATCGTTAGAGAAGATTTCGAGAATCTGATTCTATATAAATATTATTATTATTATTATTGGGGGTTTAAAGGCTCATCAAATATATATATATATATATATATTTCATTTAATAGTATAAGATAATTAAATGCATTTTTTTAAATAATCCCCATTGCGGTATTTTTAGCTTTAGCTTCATTAAATAAATTATTATTTATTACATATAGCTATATAACGTATATATTTTTATCCTTGCTATAATAATAAGAAATATAATTAGAGTAAAAAAAGTTGCAGTAGATCCGGATTAAAATGCAAAACAGAACAATTCCTGATTACAATACATTATCAGCAAATACGTATTGAAGAAGGAATTTATACCATTAATTATCCCAATGAAAAATCTAATATTGATTGGCACCATTGGTAATTGGGATGTGTGTTTATGTTTATTGCATCGACCAGGGGGCGCTGGGGGAGAGGGGGCATTGCCCCCGGCACTAGGGGGGCCTCGATGCAGTCGGTTGGCCAAATAGAGGCGCATAATTATAAATTAATTGTTATTTAACCGAATTACTCCTCTACAGTGGATTGCATTTGAACAGATATTATATTATCAGAATAATTTGATAATAAACGCAATATGTATGTAAATTTTAATTTGTATTATTTCAATAAATATTTTATATCATTATATAAACGATATTCATATCGATATCAATAATAATATTGAACAAAAATTTAAAAAATAGAATGATAGAAAAAACTTAATTAATAAATTAATGTTTTATATTAAATTGTAACAAATAAAAAATAAATTTGTAATATATTATGCTAGAAAATATATGCACATCTCATTAATTATCTACTATTTAATCAAAATGTGGGGAAATTCAATTTATTATTATTCCACCGGTTTATCTTATCTAGGCCGAAAAGAATACAAATAAATGTAATTTTACCATTAACAGTAAATACGAAATATATAGTAAAGAGTAAAAACCCGACAAGCGTAGTTGGGAGTCGCATATCGAGGGTTTTGTACATTTTTACCTCTATATACAATATACATAAATAAAAATTAGTAAATTTTATTTATTTTTAATGTTTGTATATTTAGTTGAATATCAGCAACATCAAAATCAACAACAGGGGAAGGCAACGAGAAACCACCCCTGTGAAAAATTTCCCCAGTAAAATTACAATTGAGAGGACGGCTGAACATCAATTATTGGATATCATTTTCAAAAACTGCTACACTCTCGGCGAAATACATATTTAATATTATTATTAAGATATTAGATAAAAATGTCAAAAATTTATGAGAAATGTCATGATTAATTAATTATCTATATTTTATAAATATTATATTCCTTAAAAATAAAAGATATAGTTTCTTCAAACGGATTTGAGCTAGGGACCTTAATTTTTATAGCTTGATACTTTTGGGGAAGAGTTGGATAGAATGGAAGTGATCTAATAACCCTGATTTATCCTCCCACCCAAGAAATCGATTTAATAAGGTAAAAAATATACAATAGAAAATTTTTCAATTAAAAAATTTAATAAGTTTCGTTTACAAATTTATTTATAAAAAATCAATCCCCTTGGATAGTTGATTTTTTAGATTTTTTCCAAAATCTTAATATATTTTTCAAGATTGAACGAGTAAATTAGAAAAAATCCAAAGATTTTAATATTATTATATATTATTAATTTACCTCAAAAATTATTTTAAAAGTAAAAATCTGATTGATTAAAAAACTAGCCACTTTATTTAATAAGAATAAATTTTTCATATTTTAGAGAATGTTAAGTTAAATAAGGTTGGTGGTGTTTCACAAGTAGTCCTTGTGAAACAACACCAACTCCAACCTAATTTAATTTTAACAATGTTTCACTATAAACCAATACCGCGTTCCCTAAATTTGAATGTTAAAGTAATGGTAAGTTTTCAAATTATGTGTGGAAAAAAAAGAATCCATTCATCAATCTATGAATACATACTCACGCATTAAATGAAAAAAATCGCACTTTTGGGGCTCTGGAAGAGATTCCATCTAATTTTTGAGAAAACCGTAAATTCTAAAAATTTAACCTGAATATTGATTGGTTGAAACCATTGGTTCTATAGTCTTTACATATGAGGACCCTTTGAAGGCACACTTTGCTCGATTACAATACTTTATTCATCCATCTCTATGAATGAAGTAAAACATTATAGGGAACATAGAATCTAAAAAATTTAATATGATGTCCACATCTCAATTATTCAATCCTTTATATCTCAATAATTGTTAGTTTTATAAAATTATCTTTCATTTAATAAAATGTTAAGCATTTTATTCTGGACAAAATGACACCTTAATTTTTAAAATCAGTTGACAATTAATTGAGTTATGATGCTATTTTTATTTTTACTATTAAGGTTAGTCATTCTTAATTGGTTGAGATAAAATCGGCCATCATCGAATTTTTAAATATTTGAATTCGCAGTTGATTAATTATCCACTAATGCCATCTTACGTGGTTTTGTTCAACTCTAATGTCTAATTAATTAACATTTGAATCGGAGATTGAATCTCATCTGCTAGATTTACTTAAGAATAACTAACCATAAGTATGAATATAAAAATAGTACCATAACTCGGTTAATAATTAACCGATTTGCAAAAATAACGTGTCATTGTGTTTATAAATAAATTATTAATATTTAATTAAATACTAGCTGTCTTTTGTGATTTGCTTAGGAAAAGAATAAGTTCGTTAAGCGAGCTTCCACTGTCTAAGATATGGAACTCTCAGTAGGCGAGTCCGCTTTGTTTGACATTTTACTTAATGAGATTTTATATGAATAGCTTAAAATCCTAAAACCTCTGTGAATTATTTTTTTATATTTACTTTCAGATTAATCCTAATTTCACACCCCTACACCCCTCCTCGCCGAATTTTCTCTAATTAATTCAATTCGTGTACAGATTGAATTTCGAAACATTATGGATAAAACAATTTCAATATTAGTTGAACGGCAAAATTGGCTGGCTGGTTAACTAATTAATTTCAATTTTGTTCGTGTGCCTATTACGGAGTAATCTTCTAATTGCAAAGTTGCCGTTGCACCTTACAATAGCCTCATTTGATTATAAGACTAAGCTGGAGGGCAAGGTGAAGGACAAAAGCCCCCCTAAGAGAAACAATAGCCAGCCTCTGGAGCTGGAGAGCTCGAGGTCAGGGAGTCAAATCTCAGCTCCAAGGTCAGCCACACAACACTCGGCAATGGACCAGGGAAAAGTTTACCATAAATACGATAAACATTATTCAAACAAGGAAGAAATTAAATAATTCGGTTTATCGAGGCTGTGATGCGCAGAGATAATTCAGGGGGTGGTTAATATGGGTCAAAATAAAGAAAAATTTCATATTATTTACTACTGTAGTGTTAAAATCTACAATAGCCAAAGAGTAGTTTAATTAAGATGCGACATAATTAATTAACACATTAAATAGAAACACACCATCAAAATATGTTTTTAAATTAAATAATTTTGCAAAAAAAATATCAATATTTTTTTTTAAATAAGTACAAAGTGCTATACCATTTTGAAAAAATGGGGTAATTTTTAAATAACTTGCCATACTTGTTTACTAGAATTTTTTTATATTAAAGATGAATCAAAGTTTGCTGATGAAAATTTTTAAAACATAAGTCCGGCAAAAATATGTATTTTTCCCCAAAAGTATAGTACTTATTGTTTTATTTTGAATTATGGTCAATAGCAGGATTATTCAGGATTGCGTAATAAAAATTATAATAATTAGTAGAGATTGTGGTGTTGGTGTAAGGTGAAACATCTTTAATAAAGATAAGAGTAAATAAATATTATATGTAATATTCATTTACTATGAGTTAAGGATTCTTGGTCACTTGTTTCACATTAAAATTAAAAAAATTAAAAGATGTAATTTTTTTTGGTGTTGGTGTAAGGTGAAACATCTTTAATAAAGATAAGAGTAAATAAATATTATATGTAATATTCATTTACTATGAGTTAAGATTCTTGGTCACTTGTTTCACATTAAAATTAAAAAATTAAAAGATGTAATTTTTTTTTAATTTTAATGTGAAACAAGTGACCAAGAATCCTTAACTCATAGTAAATGAATATTACATATAATGTTTATTTACTCTTATCTTTAAAAATTAAAATAATAAAAATATGTAAATTTGTAGCCACATCATCTCGATATTTAGGGCAGGGTAGCGATTTTCACCATTTTCAAAAAATACCTAGTAACTTGAAAACTATGAAACTTTTATTTTTTAAAAAATTTTATTTTCAAGACCGTCGTCCCTTTCCCCAGTTCACGGATTATCGTTGTGATACGGGACACCTTGTATATTTCGGACTAAGAGCCAATCTTCAGGAGTTTACATATAGATAACTGAATATAAAATAGAAAACGTTTGAGAGGTAAATTTTTACCTTTACAATTAAAAATAAATTAAATATGTTTCGCCTAGAACCTCCACCATTCTTCCTGAACAAAAAAAAAATATTTTTTAAATAATAGTTAATATCATACATAGTAAGGGAACCATTGTCATCACCATCATCGAGTATACTATCCTAAGTTTGAAGCAATACCTTCAAACCTTTTTTTTTTATTTTTTTTTATTTAATGTCACCGGGAACAAATAAAAGCCCATTTAGACAGCACATAAGTAAAGTGTTAGTAGGGTTAGTGAGGGAACCGAGTTTTTAGCGTGTAGAAATTTTTATTTGCCAGCCAGGATCGAACCCCGGCCTTCCACTCCAACATCGTCATAATCGATCGATGCCGAAGCGAGGCCAGTGCGTTAGCCGACTGAGCTAACCCGATTCCCCCTGCAAACCTTCATGGTACAGAAAATTATTCGTTGTCTCTATCAAATAAATTATATATTTTATGTAAACCTATGTTTATTTGTATCAAGCAGATGAACCTCATTAATTTCTCTTTATGTATGAACAATTCTGATACTGCTACTGTGGAATTAAGTGAAATGGTATTAAAGTTTCGGTATGTTTTCGGATCGATTTCTTGGATTTATTTATATTTTATTTATGCCAACGAGATTATTCTTGGCAAAAACCAATTTACTCATTATATTTATTTTCGTTTTGATTGAAATTTGACTGTTTTACATTATTAAATTCATGACCCGAACAGCATATGGTCTATTCCTATTCAACACTCTATACCTATTTGAGTTTAATAAGATTTGAAAAGGCTTTGGATAGAAAAATTATAAATTTAAATAGAAAAAAATATCTTATAAGCTTGTAAAGGTAACTGTAACTGCTAAGTAAACATACATATATAGGAATTATATGACTTAATCATTGGACTGTTGTTATGCATAAAAACATCATCTAATAATTTATACCTAGCTATTTCCAAGAGTCATATTTTAAAATTAAATCTCGTTTTTATTGAAAATTATTCAAACTTGTTGACTTGTGTTTAAATATGTTGCCTTAAATAGACAATTCCATAAAGGTGCGCGTGCGGTAATAAATTCTCCGATGACTTATCGAGCTAAGCAACGAATTCCTTCCTCAATCTCCTCCGGACGACTACCATTACAGTAAGAATATTTATTTTCTATATAATTTAAATAAATAGATATGAAAGATTTAAGATAAAACGTAAGAACAAATACGGATACTAAAATGAAACTCAACTAAGATGTTGGTGTAGAAATAACTCTATGAATTTATTCAAAGAGCTGGTGATCGGAAGAAACGAACTTGAGCAAATAATAATCGGAAAATGCAAAGAATTGCGAACACGACAGTCTTGGCGAAAGGATCGATATCAATTTACTTCAAGTAAATTATTTTTATTACCTTAAGCACAAGAAAAATAAAATTATGAAGTAAAGAATAGACAGAAACGAGCAGTAATTTCTTGTTCTAAGTAATTTAATCACAATTAATCGATTTAAATAGTAGTAATAGCAAGCTGGCCACAGAACAAAAACGAATTTACCTACCTAGATCGAATCGGTTATTTGAGGCAATGAGAAAATGACACATAAAATATTTTTAAAATTTAAAAAGACTGATGATGAAAATTAAACTTTCGAAACTCTAATCTCTAACAAATATATATATTCCAAAGTGGCGTGCGGTCTATGGATGCTGTGGATGCGGCGCATTCTAAAATTTCAAAAAATTTAGGAGTATTTTCATAAATTCAGTAGGATCTTTAAATTTTCAATTATTATCCGTTATTTCAAATATTTCTATAAAAAACATTTTTCTCTTGAAAAGTATATTGGTTCCCTAGAAATGAAATAAAATTGTTGCATAGCTTCAAGGGGCAATTAAAATGATTGATTTTTCCGAAAAGGGTGAGAATAAAAGGTTTGAAGTTCCTGTCTGGTATATTTTTCCAGTTCAAGCATGTCAAAGACAAGTCCAGACGTGTTTAGTCGAACAAAAATTGTTTTCACTGAGCAACTATTAAAAGTAATAATACAAAAAAAGAATAAATACAGATGATTAGAGAATTTTTGTACTAATCCATTTCTAAGGAACTCTCAATATATAAGATCGGAAATAAATAAAAAAGGGCCGGTTGTATGTCGCAAAGTAAATGACTTTTACCACTAACCAAGTGTAGATGGTAAATGGAGGGTCTGGGATGGCCAATCAGATGACAGGCACTGAAAGTTTCTGAAAGTTTCTTTCTAATTTTCTTGATTCTAGCAATAAAATTAGGAGAAATTTAAGATTTCTTTTAGGACATGCTGATTCATTGTAGATGATGGTCGATTTCCATCAGATGTATTATGGAGTTTTTAATTTATTTATAAAGAGTAAAAAATTATTTTTCCAGCAGAAGACACACTCTTTTATTTTCTCCTTAAATTTATAAAAAATTCTGCTACTCTCGGCAAAAAGAAACTTTTAATTCAATTCCCTTAAACTTTAGAATGTATGATTAATATGATTATAAAATATTTCTTGTCTTTTTAAGTACGACCACTGAGATTATATTTTTCATAAAATTCTTATTGCTTTAACAACCTGAGAAAGAATTATTGTTTTAATCTTTTATTTAGAAATATTTTTGGTCTGGTAATTTCGCTTGCTCTTCTACTTCGCCATTTGGGACACGCCCGGCGTGTCTTAGGAAAGAGCAACATCGAAAACGTGGATGAGAATTCAGTCATTCAGATCGTCTGACATTTCCAAAAGACAACCTTAATTCACCTCAGTGAAATTCAATGAAACTGACAAACAGAAGAACAAAAATACCAGAACTTGGACTTTTCACCTAACACTCACCAACCCACATATAAAAAGACCGGAGGAACCAACAAGACAAGCAGAAATCTTCTGGTGAACTTTATGACTTTTATAAACCTAGTACGCACAGCTTACCAGGAGGCCAAAGTATTATATTAACTATGCTAGATGAGGAGGAGGTATCAGCCAAAGATGGAATCACTGGGTTCAATAAAACACCTTTAATGAGACGTTTCGGCCTAAATTTTATTACATTCTGAAACTTTTGGGTCCAGGCACGTTAAAAATTCGCATGAAGCTAAAAGAAATTTTTATTTTTGACAAGGCTTGGTTCGATCACATATGTGTACCGCATTTTGTGTATAACTCTAATTGACTGAAGATGGCCAAATAAAATTTAGGCCGAAACGTCTCATTAAAGGTGTTTTATTGAACCCAGTGATTCCATCTTTGGCTGATACCTCCTCCCTCATCTAGTATAGTTTCATCACAGCCACGAACTCTTACAGTATTATATTAACTTAATTTTCAATTTGTTTTTATTAAAAATTCGTGAGATTATAGACATATATACACAGATATATTAAAAAAAACATATACTTTTTTGACACTTTGATTTGGCAAGAATCGTCATTAAAATACTTTTAACACTTTCAATTTAGTGAGTCGAAACTTGAAGTAATTTATCAATGCCTACACGTGAGCCAAATTTCGGCTGGTTATTAATTTAGAGTTATTTTATAACTTCTTATGTGAGAAATTGGATTTTATTCTTTCTCCTTTTTGAGCTAGAAGTTCTGAACCTAGAAAGTTCTAAATCTAGTAAGTTCTTTGTTTTGAAAATATACAAATTATAACACCTGAAAAAATTTATACTATTTTCAGTTCTTGATGTTTTGTTGGTTGAGTTGTTTATCAACAGAGAAGTTTAGATCGAACATTTTTAATAATAGATTTCTCAGAATGCATAACGTTTGTTTACCAAATTTTGAAGTCATTTTCAAGTGGAATTTGTAAAACACTAGAATTCTTAATGGTTATTAAGTATTTCTCATCTTTTTTTGTAATCTCGAAGCTGGTGTGTAATGAGAACTGGTTTTGGATTCCCCAGAAAATTTAGTAACAAAAAAAAAAATCAAAAACTTTGATCTTTTTCAATCCCTAATCTAAGAAATCACAAACAGTTGAAAACTACTCCAGAATTAGGTGTTGAAACGTTGTAGATTCTGATAAGATCATTAAAATAGTAAAATTTTGATGGTTAGAGGCAAAACTTCTGTTTTGATTTCCGTTCTTAAGGAATCATGCGTTTCTGCTAGCAGACAAACATACAAACAGAAAACAAATTATGGTTCAAAGTGATTTTTCGCACATTTCAAACATTTCTAAACATGATAACCAAAAATTGCAGTTTTTTTAAAAATTTAACCTCATTGCGGCACGGGTTACCATTATCCAATTAATATGAAACTTTGTTTGAATTGTATCAAATTTAATCTAGTTTAAAAATGTATAACGTTCTCTTGGTCAAAATCGGAAAAAATCGAAAAAAGTGAGAGTTTTTGGGATTTAGAGAAACAGAAAAAATACGCCAATTTTCAACTAGCGCTTGAGCCCGAACGATTGGTCGGAGAAAAAACCTAAATAATGAAATTTGTATGAAATTCTATGATCTTTCATTTTAAATAGGAAGGTTGTTTACAAAAAGTTGATAGTTTTCGAGTTATAAGCAAAAACCGCCAAAAAATGAGATTTTTTACCTTTTTTTTCCATTTTTGACAATGTTCCGTCATGAAATTTTGTTAACAAACCTTAGATTAAAGGGTCGAAGAAATTACAACTACCCCAAAATTTTCCGGGTAAAAACACAATTTAACTGTCCTATTTGTTTTAATAAAAAAATTCTCACAAAATATTTTGCTTTGTGGATTGACCACCCCCACCCCATGAAATTTTTCTGGCTACGCCACTGTATAACATCAATAATAATAAAATTCAACCCTCTATAAGAATAATCTTTGATATATAGAGTATATATATATATATATATATTTGTATGTATATGTTTTTTTGTATCAAGCAAAGGACAACCTCATTGCTTTCTCTTTATAGTAAATATTATTTATTTGCCATTTATCTTCTTAACCTTGTTTGCTTATTATTTTTTTAGTGCACCTGTTGTTAAAAATTTTGAATATGACCCCTGCCTATACTATAAATTACAATATAGATAATATTGATTTGTAATAAAATTTTGATTTATTCATTTTTGATTAAGTATAAAAATGATTTAAAATTTCTCCTTTTCCCGATACCCTTTGAACTTTTCACCTTTTTAAAGTGATCTGATTGGTCTAATACAATAAATCCGAAATTGAAGTTCGTTGGCGGTACGAATGAACAAAAGTGAAAGTAAAAGGCTGTCAGTTTTGGGATTTATGCATGAAGTAGGAAACTGGACTAGTACGCATCAGTGGTTGATGGTAATGATGAGAAGAAGGAGGTGAAGGAGGAGGAGGATCGCCGGCTTGGCTGGCAATTATGCTGTCTGTCATCGCTTTATGAAATGAGAATTCATTTTGAGGCTCGTTCGATTCCCGCCCGGCAGGCATCAAACCCACAAACAAACCTGTGGGTGAGATACATTCACATAGATATTAATATTAGTTAAAATTCAATCTGGAAATTTTATTATTATTACACAGGCTGAAGTGATCGTCGGAATTCGGATAATAATCGCCTAAAAGTAGACATATGTTGGAGTATTTGCTGATTCCACTGTACGAGTAGAGTTAATTACATTATAGGGCTGAGTTTCTCATATAACTTTTCAAAACTTATATATAATAAAGGAACCGAGAAATAAATTCTATTTTAATTTATACATTCAATGGTCCAACAAATCGATTATATCTATTTACAATTTTCATCAACATTAATTCGAAGATTTGAGTATCGTTTTTTGAAAAATAGATGATTTTTTTCAAAAATAAATCAAATATAGTATATCAAGAAAGAATTAAAATTTTAGGATAAAAAATCTAAGATTTTTGTAGAAATATTTTTATATTGGATATCAGCGGGCTTCATCGCTTCAGGAGCTGAACCTGAGTACTAACAGGCTTGCCAGGCTTGTTTGTTAGAAAACACACACTGATATGAAATATGTTTAAGAGAAGTTAAAAATATTTTCTCTTAAATCAGAGCTGTCCAACCCGGGGCCCAGTACTGCATTGAATGCGGTCCGAAATAAAATTATAAACTTCTTTAAAGATTTTTATGTAATTATTTTTATTATTATTTTTATGTAATTACAGGAAAACATAACTGATACAAAACTAAAGTTTTGAGCATCTTTTTTTTTTGAAAGTGGAAATTTTTCAAAATATCAGCTCGGGTTCAGATTAACCAAGATATATTTTAAAAGAGAAAGAATCAATCAATCTTTTTCGAACAAATTCTAAGATTTTAGTAGAAATATTATTAAATTGCGATATCAGAGGTGATTCATCCCCTCAGGAGTCGAACCTGAGAACTAACATGCTATCGGGCAGTCAGCTCACACCCTCGAGACAAAAACCTCTCTCTGAATCGCAATATATGATAAGCACAGGAATTTTTTACTCCATTCTTCTATAACGGAAATTAAAAAAATTTAGCTTAAAATGAAAAAGAGAGGTTTTTGTCTGGAGGGTGTGAGCTGACTGCTCGGATAGCATGTTAGCTCTCAGGTTCGACTCCTGAGGGGATGAATCCCCTCTAATATCGCAATTTAATAATATTTCTACTAAAATCTTAGAATTTGTTCGAAAAAGATTGATTGAATTCTTTCTCTTTTAAAATATATCTTGGTTAATCTGAACCTGAGCTGATTTTTGAAAAACTTCGACTATTTTCAAAAAAAGATGCTCAAAACTTTAGTTTTAAATTTAAATAAGAGGACTAGTATGAAAAACTTTTTTTCATTTTAAGCTAAATTTTTTAATTGATTGAATTCTTTCTCTTTTAAAATATCTGATACAATTTGACCTTTTAATTATTTTTGTTTTCTAAAAGAAAAATAAATGGAAACGCGATTAAAAACACAAAAATATAGATGAAAAAGTAAAAAAACTTTTTCAATACTCGGTACGCTTTCTAGTTAAAACCGCAACAAGTAATTTCTTTTGTAGATTTTTGCCTGAATTTTAATGAAGTCCAATTTAATATTCTTCTCTCTATAACGAGTATCGTTTTAGTTTGAGTTCAAAAAGGCCGTTTCTAGAATAATAGAAATTAAGAAATTAATCTCTAATAGTCTGAAACCGGTCTATTCTTGTAAGTGGCATCCACTTACAAGTCCAGGCCTGTTTCAGGCATCCTTGCAATACACCTTAGCTCTGAAGAAAAATAGATGATTCTTTCCGCGCTATTTTTAGTTTTTTCATCGATCAGATTCTATTGAAAGAATCGCTCACCCACACATTAAATATTAAAAAAGTAAAAAATACTTCAAGTATACTATTAGAGCTACCTTAGTAATGATTAATAAACTTAAATATAAATTGTTCATTTATGGCTATACTATAACTTTCTTTTTAAAATCTCAATAGAATAATTCAAAAAATATTTTCTGCCTTTTGAACCAGATATTACAAAATCTAATCAGAATTTGAAAAAGATTTTTCGCTGAGAGCAGCAAAGTGGACGATTTTTCTGAAGAAATCAATGAAGGTCTCTTAATACAAATAAACATGTACGAAAAAACGTTATTGATTGATTTTAGTATATAAATAAAAAACAAAAATAATAACTAAGCATCTAATCTGGGTCACAATTTCGACTTTTTCCAATCCCAAAATTTTAAACATAGACCAGAATTTATAAAAAATATTAATTTTGCAACTAATCAAAAATTTAAATAATCAAAATTTAACAAAAGGTCAGATACGAAAAGTTTTTCTAATATTTATCAAAAATGCTTACAAAAAAATATTTATATATTTTATTTTCATTCAAGGTAATTTTATCTTCAAGAAAATCTATGTGTCATTGTCTATTTTCAAAATATTTATTTACTTATATTCGTTATTTAAAGCAAAAATTTTTTCAAATTTTTTAAATTCCACTGATAAAGGGAGAATTTCTCCCAAAACGTTTGAAGATAGCTAATTTATAAAATTTATATTTATTTATAAACATATAAATGAAGATCCGAGGTAAATGAAAGCATTTAATGATAATGTTTGCGAATAATTTGTATAGATAAATCTAGTACATTTTTCTCTATAGGTATAAATATGCAAGGTTGATAATTATTAGACAATCGTCGCGAGACGAGATAATTAACTATTCATTGCATTAATTAATAATAAATTTTAAAACAATATTACAACCAATGAAGAAAGAATTACCTACACTGTTTTTCCATTAATTATCTTTTAAATTCTTTCTGTATTATATTATAAGAGCTAGGTATATGTATTATAGAAGTAATTCTTAGTAGAGCTTCGAATAAAAAAACAAACTAATAAATATAGACTAGTTTTAATAATCAATTTATTGTCAACTAGAGCTTACAAGAAGAGAGGGGAAACAAAAGACATACTCAGTGCGGTCGATGAGCTTAAATATAGTGTCTGAAACGTGAATAAAAATAGTTTTTAACCATGATTGTTTTTCTGCCTGTCTTTCAGGATTGTGGAATTCACGGTTACTCAAGAAATGTATAGATCTTAGAAAACTCGTTCCTGATCTGTAGTGTTTTTATTTCCCAAAAAAGGGCTAATTAGATTTTGAATTTTTTATCTTCAGAATGTCTGGTTTAATAATGCAGAAAATTATTAAAATAATTAAATTGTTAAATGAGCAGTTTATATAATTAATGAGCTGACATTTTGTATTCAAGTTCGTATTAAGGAGGTTCTTTCGCGACAATCCACACAAAAAGTTTTAGCCTCGTAACCACTCTATAAATATGAACGGAACTAAAATTTTAGGGTATTTTTTTTAACGTGACTGTCCACTCACACTACGAAATCTCTATATGAATACACACATACTTGTCGGACGTTTCCAAGTCATTGTGCTTATATCCCCTCCACTAAAAATAATCGCCCAAATAGGTTTGTTTTTTTTGTTTTTTATCAAAACTACGTGGTAAATAATTTCAATTTTTTTTCAAGTTACTCCGAATATATTATTCTAACAAATATTAGTTTTTCACCAACATGGTGAACGTCCTTCAATAAAAAAAATAATAATAATCATATCCCCACCCATTCTCTATCTAACCCATGTTAAAAATGTCATTTTTAATTGCAATTATTTCATGTTTGGTATGGTAAATCGTCTTCAAATGTTAACAGTATATGTATTATGCTTTTAATGACTATTCCAAGTTTCAAAAACTTCTTAAATTTTTGCATTTGTGAAAGAACTACCTTAAACTGATTTTAAAGTATTTCTAGCTCAAAACTGATTGATTAGAGAAATTTTACAGTTTGATTTCTTTAAAATCTTTGAAAATTAAACAAATTAAAATTATTTTACATTTAAATCAGAATTTCACAAGTGCTAACTTGAATATCGAATCTAACATTTGGGAGTATTGTTTTAAATTTTTGATAAATTATATTTTGTAGGGGGCTGAAAATTTGTTGATCTCCCACTGACTAGATTAGTATTTCTTAAACCCATTTTGGGTCGCATAACTGAATTTTGGGGTCGCGAAACTTATGGCGAACACTGACAACGAAATAATGGAGGTTCTTTCGTTGACTACTGAAAAAGGATCTTAGAATTGACAGATTTTTTAAGAGAACGAAATTAATATTCTAACAAATTATTTTATTGAAAATAGAAAAACTCTCTTAATTAATTAAATTTACTAATTTTAATATATAATAATATTTGTGAGTTTAAAAATTAAAAATCCAATCAATTATTAAAAAGAAAAAAGTGTTATAAAATTTTTGACCCATTCACCTGTGAATAATTATTTGAATTAACAAAAAAACTATCAAATTAAAGTTACCGGAAGAAAAGACCCTCGAAGATCGAATTGTCAACCCGAAAACCCACTGAACCGTGAATTTCATCAAAATCGTTAGATAAACCGATTCTACCATATATATACTATATGTATATACAAGAATTTCTCATTTAACAATACAAGTTTTCCTTCATTATAAATTTATTTATGAATTGCTACTAAAATGATGGTTTACAATACCATATATCTATATGATATGGAGTCGCGAAAAAATTTCTCAGTTAAAATGGGCTCGCGAATGAAAAAAGTTCAAGATGGTCTAGTATACATGTCTATACATTAAAGCAATTCTTAGTAATGTAACAAAGAAGAAAAACAAAGTAATAAATAAAAACAACTTTTAATAATTAAATTGTCGCCAAGAACAATTTATAATTATTAGAATAGTGTTGTGAAGAAAAGAGAAGGGGAATGAAAAAAATGAATTTGCATGAAACATCTATATATGCATGAAGGGATATCTGCAAACATTCCAAACGAGAAGATCCATTAGACGTGGAATTCCTGATAGAGCTGCTTGGCTGGCATGGTGGAGGAATATGAAGAAAAGAAGAGCCAAGTGGCAAGATCGAGGATGGCTTAATGACCACCGGCTGGCTCCCAATTTCATTAGTTCAACTAGAATGGTAGTAGCTCTGCTTGATGGTTTGATGCTTGTTGCTTGCCGTGTTTTCTTTTAATAAGAATTGGTTAAACCGCCGCCGGAGCCATCGTGTCAGTTGGCTGGAGCTGGATAGGTATCCACTCACTCCTCACTCATAATGAATGGACAGAGACTGTTACTGTTGCTGTTGTTGTTGTGCGTTCCCATCAGAACAGAATCCATTTAAGTTGAGTATATGATTCGAGGCCAGGAGCAGCAACACTGATTTTCCAGTCGTTCAGCTTTGCAGAACCAATTCTTAAGATAATCCTGGAGTTTAATTTCGGCCGAGAACAAATCCAAAAGGATATTATTCAATACTTTAAAAGGTACTGAGAAATTGGAAGAAAAAGTAAACATTTTAAAAAGCTGTCTGCAAAATTATGGGGATTTGTTCAATTTTTAATATCCTTTTTACGGAAGAAAGATTGTCAGTCTAATTTATAATATACCTAATGTCCTAAAAGTGGGTAACATTTGAAGAGCTTAGTAAGTTAAGTCCTTATAACAATAATAATAATAAATTTAAAACATATTTTTAATTTTGTTATTTAATTAACGATCATTTTTTTTTTTATTAAACCAATTATTTTACATGAATTAATGTATACAATGTATTTGAGCTTCGACTCCGGAGATTACTTCTCCACCATCGACTGTCCTTGATCATCTCTTTAGTCCTTGTTTTTAATAAGAGGAAAAAACTAATTAAATAAAAAACCTCTTTTCCGATAATTATTCCATTTCCATATTATTTTTTTACTACAAAAACGGTTTAGAATCTAAACAAAAAATATTCTAAAAATAAATTTTTTGAATAATTTTCCGTATTTTAACCCGAAGATCAGGAGGTAGAAAGCCCAAAGTCCCATCAGTGCTCCACATTGTATATATAATACAAACATTTTAACACAAAATCGAACTTTCAATGACTTCGTTCTTAAGTTGAATCCAGATACACCGTCAGAAAAAAATTAAGGTTGAAAATGATTTTTCCCAACGTTCCAGACATTTTTCATCACAATAGGCAAAAAAATATTGAAAATTTTTGAGTGAACTCAATACTTGACTCGCCTGGTAGAATTCTTAGGCTCGCGGTTTGAATAAAACACCTGTTTGACTGATTATGCTGTTATCATGTCAACTCATGAGAATCTAAATAAATTCATTCAAACAAAGATATTTTTCTTGGATTTTCAAAACGAAAAGAGCTAAAGAAACTTGATGCAACTTTTTCCTCTTGAGTTATTTCAAGTAGGCATGTACTAGTAAATAAAAATTGTGTTCAAAAATAAATAATTAAACAGATAAACTTACCAATTTCGGGATCCTCCGATCAAGAAGCTCGAGGCCTGTATTCTCGTGATGTCTGTATGAAAGAATAAAATACCTTTTTATTATAATGTATTTTTGTTTTAATATATACAGAAAAGGCTGTTTGGTATATTTAAAATTTAGTCAAATTTTATTTTATATATGGTAAATTTATGTAATTAAGAAAGATAAAGAGAAGATTAATTAAAAAAATGTCAATTTATTTGAAAGATATATTTAAGTAATAATTAAATTAAAAATAAATAGTAATACTCACTAGGATGATGAGAATCCCAGGCTGTAGAAGTTCGTGGTCACCAATCCAATCTGTTGCTTCGCGTTGCACTAAAACAATAAAGAACAAATTATTAAACTTCTATCTATAAATGGAGTAAAATAATGAACGAGGTTCAAGCCTATCCTAGAAAATAATCTTAACTATGCTAATTGCTCTGGGAACCACACAAAACGTTTTTTTTCTTTTAAATTCGATTTAAGGGTAATGTTTACCTACTTTCACCTACATGTTACAAGGGGAAAGCAATTTTAATGACTTTTGAGATAAAAGCCTTACAAGTAGTGTGAAAACCTAGAGAGAAGATGAACAATAATCCTATATATTATATCAATCTTTCTCTTCTTCATTTGGAGCTTGCATTTTCATCCCAGAGGACGAAAAGTCCTATTTACATCAAATCAAAAAGACTCGTATATATTTAGTATAATCTTTGATAAGACCCTTGTCTTAGTCTTTTGAATTGAATTTGATTTGATTTTTTAAATTGGTATTAAAATATGCGTAGCCTTAATAAGAAAACAGCTTATTTTCACTTTTTGAGAAAATGAGTATTTTCGGCCATTTATTAGAATAACATCTGAGATAATTTTGCCTAGAGGTATATCAATTAATATACACCGATTAGTTTTAAAACGTACCATAGAAATATGCCTAAGTCTGACTTGACTAATGACCTAAAGAAAATTTCAACCAAAATATTCTGTGAAAAAACATGCCAAGTTCGAAAATGTAGTGAAATCTAGTGTGTAGCCAAGTTAAATTCGGCAGGAATAATTAAGTTGAGAGATCTACTATTTTCTCAACTTAATTATTCTTGGCGAATTTAACTTGGCTATCCACTAGATTTCACTACTTTTTCGAACTTGGTCAGTTTTTTCACAGAATGTTTTGGTTGAGATTTCTCTTCTTTTGTAAGCTATGCCCATTTGTCCAAAGGGTTAGAATTTGTATTTTTGAACCCTTCCCTCATTTTAGGTGGTTAGTTTTTGCATTTCTAGCCTTCTGGGGGCGCACAGAATATGTATACAAAATTTGGTTGAGTTTGGTCCAACGGGCTAGAATTTTCATTTTTAGACCCCCCCCATTTTGAAGGGGTTGAAAGATAGAAAGTTTGGATTTTTGGAATTTTTCCTTTGTTTGTGTCCCAAACTCTACTAGCAGGCGAAATTTCATGATTCTGGAATGATTGGAAGTACCCTATAGGTTTTGATGACCTGTCAGTGAGTGAGTGAGTGCCAAAATTAGCTATTTTCTCAGGTCCATATCTCAGAATCTATTTAAGCTATATTATGAAATTTGGTACTCTCCTCAAGATGGATTACATAATTACATGTGTATAATTTCAGCTCTGTATCTCAAATGGATTCCGAGCTGCAGGGGGGTCGAAATTGGCTCGAAATGGTTCGTGTAAATAGCGTACAGCGTGTACGGCCAAGCTAATGCTCGAACTTGGCCTGCGCACGTTGTGCGCTTTGATTGATCCAAAATGTTGTTTTAGAAACATTAGAGGTTAAGTGAGGGAATGGAAATTTGAGATTTTCTGATTTCTTAATTAAATACATTATTTTTATCATAATACTGGAATAACTAGTTAATAAGGTAAATATAAAGGTATTCTTTTATATATTTTAGTATTTCAAAAATTGTACTTAATTAAAAGCATCGGATATTTCTAATACATTAAACTATTTTAATTTATTCGTCCTGGAAAATTGGTGGGCGATCTGAGAGCTATGGTCATTAAGGATTTGAAGTATGA
This sequence comes from Forficula auricularia, assembly GCA_024734495.1. Classification (NCBI taxonomy): domain Eukaryota; kingdom Metazoa; phylum Arthropoda; class Insecta; order Dermaptera; family Forficulidae; genus Forficula; species Forficula auricularia. Next base: position 416,535 of record JALMQS010000056.1, read on the forward strand.
AAATGGTTAGGTAAGTTGTATCACCACTATTTTCTTCCAGACTTACAAATTAATGTTGCATTCATTCTTTAAAAAAAGTATTGTAGTTAAATTTAAAAATAAAAATAAAATCATTAAATAATTTATTTTTTAAAGCGAATCTTACAAATGTTTAATCTACCATATAAAATGTTCTTAATGACCAGTCTGTGACAATCTTCCTGACCTTATATAAAGAGTTTTGTTATCTGTAGGATCTTTTCAGCCGCAGGTAACTTGTTTGTTAAGAACGAGCCAAGCTTGTTTGTTTTTTAAGATTTAGATTTATTAGTAAAAAAAAAGATCTACTGATAAGTAATGAATTTTTCAAATTAGGTTAAAAAAACAATAAACTATTAGACGGTATTTTTAAATATAAATTTGCTTTTGTTCAACCCTGTTGAAGTGCTCTCAATAAATTTGTTTTGGCCATATCGCCTCGCTTATTCGTGCATTCAAGTCTATTTTTCTTGATCCGTTTATATTATTAGAAACAATACAAAATGGCTGGCTGGTTGGCGCGCGTCCTTGCCACCAGAATAGCCATGATGCTCACTCTCCTCTTTTCAGTCCGGTTTTTAGTTCGAATTAAAAACATTGTTTTCATCGGGGAAGATTTATTTCGATCATGTCTGCGGGTGCGAGAGTATGAGTGTGCCGTGCATGTGATTATCTGTGTGGGGGTCTTGTGCTTGGCTCTGCTCTAAAGTGGTCATTCGGATGGTCTTCTGTGGCCCTCAGGGTCCTAACCGGTAGCGCATTTATTATAATAGAGAATGGAGATTGATGCACCGTACATACGCATTCAACTCCCACACATGGCAACAATACGGAGGCCTGGTCAAATTAAAAATTATCTGGTTGAGAGTAAAAATAAATAGAAAAAAGATGTGTGGGCTGAATTTATTCAATTCAAAGGTGAAATTACCCTTAAATGGACTAGTTGAAATTTTTTTGATAAATATGCAAAAATGTGCATAAGTTTGAAAGTTCCATGCAAGTTTTCTTTCAAATCAATTCAAATAGACCATTTGGCAGTAGGACTTGCAAGAAAACTTAGGACATGAATTTGTTTATTTAACTTATTTTGTCTATTTACAAATATGTCATCGACTTAGCGAAATTTAATATGTAAAATGTAATTTAGATTGAATTGAGCAAGTAATTTTAAAAAGAAAAGTTTTACAAAGAAATTTGTTTTATTTTTGAATGGAACCAGAAAAATTACCAGAATATTGAAATAAAGTAGGTACAGTAAAAACTCGTTTATCCGGCCCTCATTTATCAGGACCTCTGGATTATCTGGATCGGATTTGTAGACATTTGTATTTTAATAATTGTTCACATAGATAATAACTTTTAACTCTATAGAAAGAATGTAATTATAATCTGACCAAAAATTCGCAAAAAAGACAGTGGACCAATTCTTTGAAATGAAATGATGTGAAAAGTTATTTTATTTTTTTAACGTATGTATTTTTTTAAACAATTCAATGTAATTTTGATATAAACATGTTTTTTTTATCGTAATAAATTCAAATTCGCTTATTTGAGGATTTGTTTTGTTTTTATTACCCATATATCCCGATTCTCCGGATTTTTGATTATCCGTTTTGCCTTTGGTCCCAGCTAGTCCGGATAAACGAGGTTCTACTCTGTACCTACTTTGCAATTAAATTTCACAAAAAAATTTATAGAATCATTTTAGTAAAATAAAGTATAGGTATAAATTAATCATAAAATTGGAAGTAAAAGTGAAACTTTTTTTAAGAATTACTTCGCTGTTTGCAGTTTTTGGGAATAATGCAAATCACATCTCTTCGTTTGTTTATTATTTTTTACTATAAAAACGGATTAAAATCTAAAAAAAATATTCAAAAAATTTCGCCAACAAAACGGGATACATTCATGCATACGGGAAGACTAAATTTTTTATAAAAAAAAAATTGTATTCCTAAAATTTTACCTAAATGAATACTTTAATTTTTCACTGTCTTTGAGATCATAAGGTCTAATTTATGGCCATTTGAAAGCCACATTGCTGAATGACCGAACCCAATACTTTTATATTATAGAGCTTTGCTATGGATAAAGTAAAAAGTGATGAAAAATATTCTTGGACTATAAATTTTGCATTTCGATTGTTTTCTAAATATAAAAAAAGTCGTTTGATCCTTTTGATTAATTTTAATTAAAGAAATATGTGTGTACAATGAATTGTAAATTTCACAGCGAATAAAAGTTGTTAGTAAACTATTAGTATCGTATTCAAGACAGAGGCGAATGTGGACCTTATATATTTGTAGTATAAGTTGAGTGGGTGTAGAATAGGTATTCATGAAAATAAATAATTTTAACGGAACCTATAAATGTAAATTACAAATTCGCCTAATAATTACTAAAGGTGAAAAAAAACTAACCGGTTTTGTGAAGAAAACGTGAGAAATTAATTGTATTAGTCGATTCCTGTTAAACATTTTTTTTAGTATGTGGGAGTTGATTTTATTATCATGAAGGATGCTGTCTACCACTGATAGTTCACCACAAAAGAAAAATATAATATATTTGGAGAAATTTTCTCTTCGGAGAGAGACGGACTGGCAGAAATTTTAATTGTGAAGTGATGAAAAAGCAGCCAAAAAAAACCCCGGTGTTTCGGAGGATTTTTCCTCCTTCATCAGGGTTTAAAAGTAGTCATTGAGATATTTTTTCACCATCCTTGGGCTGCCTTTCCATCACTTAACAATTGAAAAATATAATATTTAATTTTATAAGATTTGATTTGAGAATTCTATAATTTAATTTTAATATTTTGAAGATAAAATTGATTATATAATGTTTATAAATAAATTATATATAAATAAAGACATTTTTTTCGAGATAATTGAATCTCATTGTGTTGTAAAATATAAAAAAAAATAGTAAAATAAGTGACTTGTATGAGTGTATTCATGTGGTAAAAAATTTGATTCAATTGGATTAAAATAAATTCAGATTGTCCAAGGTATGATGATACATCTTAATGCTAAAGATATAAATGTAAAATTTGAGATATATGTTGCTTTATAAGGTTATAAATTAATTTTGTTATGGGAGAATGGTGTAGGTTCTTGGTGAAACATATTAAATAAAGTAATGAAAATTTCTGAAAAAATTTTCTTTACTTTATGTTATATATTAAAAATAAAATGTTTTTTAGGCTGATGATGACATATGTAAGTGTCGAAACATCCCTGTTGACAATAAATGATAATAAATAAATGGTATAAAAAATATAATTTGTGTTATTTTTTGAACAAAAGAAAAAATCAACATCCATTTAAATGAGAATTATATCGTCAAAATATTAAAATAAAAGAATATAATATTTAAAATTCAATTCCAATAATTTGATAAAACCATGAATCTATATACAAAATACCTCTCAGGAAGTACGTTAAGGTTTAAAGTTAATCCATGTTGGTGGAAATCAAATTTGGAAATTGGAAGAAAAAAAACGAAAATTTTTAAGCTAGGAAAAGTTATCATATAGGCGCAATTTATTATTACAAACATGTATGACGAGTTTCCACTTAATGGTTACAACAGTTTGATATCTCATTATAAGACAATTCTTCACTTTTGAACCTTGAGTTCTGTAAGTCAGAAAGCCCAAGTCGTGCACAGTACTAGAAGAACACGTAAAGAAATGGAAATCGATCCACCAGGTGGCGCTAGCTTACAGGACTAGTAATATAGATGTTTTCCCCGGATCGGGTTCACTATACGAAAAACTTGTTTAATATTCATTTTATGAGAAAGGAATAATCCATATAAAATCCGCATATTCTAAAACAGAATTTTTAATCTAAAAGTCTTGCTCATATGCTCTCGTTTTTATTTGTGAAACCTAACTAGTAACCTTATTTTAATTTGATTAGATATGTTTCCCTCGAACCAACCCTAATATGTTCCCTATACAAAATCTATAATCTAATCATCCCGATGATTAGAAAAGACAATAATCTAGAAATCGTTCAAAATCACTGAATTTATAAGACAACATATTAAACAAAAAGTGTAGGAAATAATAAGCTAGCTATAAATTAGATTAAAATGTGCAGAGCGGGTAACCAAAAAGTAAAAAAAAATAGATGTGTGGCACTCTGGGACTGCCGCGGTAAAGCTATTGCATAGCATTTTTTATCAACTTATGCAATTATAATATTTATGCAATATTTTTTTCTATGATATTAATTCAAGTTTTTCTTTGATATTAATTCAAGTTACACTTTTTGAGCGTGGTGACCGATAAGAAAACAATGTTTTTTCTTTTTCTTTTATTGAATAAATGAGAAGTTAATATTGTTTAAAATATTTTTATTATCTTACAATACATGTAGGTTATTCAGGAATTTTTATCATTGTAACTATAGGTTTATGGTAACTGAAATAAGAAACATAAGTTTGAGACTTGATATCCTCTAAATATCTGGAAAATACCGCGTCAATGGTGGTCCCATATTTTGTTGTGGATTCTTGTGGATCATTATTCATTTTCAAATTCAATTTTTCCGAAAGAAAAGTTATCAACCGCATGCTGACGCACGCACACAAACACCGTGCCGAAGTCTGCCGAACTGAAACGACGTTAGACGATGCACGGCTTTCAAAGCCGCACCGCTGTGCCGGTCGGAGTGGGGGTGTTAGGTTTATTTTCGTTACGGAATTTCTTGATTCGGTCGCCGCGCTCAAGGCCCGCGATAAAAGCTATGCAATAGCTTAAAAAAAAATAAACTTATTATAAAAATTGTAAAAATTAAATTGCTATACTAGTATACTACAAAGAAGGCCGAAAATTCAACAATAAGTCAACTGACATAGAAAACAAATATAGAGAACCTGCTAAGTCGGTGATGGCGCTATACTGGAGCCTTTATAAGTTCCTGGTGGGTCCAAAACGCATATGGACAAACGAGAAAAACAGATTTATAATAATTTATCTGATAATAATATTTATATAATTATGAATGAATTTAAAAGATGTAGTAGTACTATTTACTAATTGTATGGTAGTGTTGTGTCATGTAATCATAACATATTTACACAAATACGAATTCTACCATTAAATGTTGTATCATTCGTATCGATAGTTAATTTGTATCAGGGATAGTAGGGAATTGGATAAAATTAAAAACACAGAGTTTTTATTAAATGGACCAGACGTTTCGTCAATTTTTTTTTGACTTCCTCAGTGGCCCATTTTATCTCTCTTTGCCTTATGTCACTGAGAAAGTAAAAATAAATTGACGAAACGTCTTGCCCATTTAATAAAAACTCGGTGTTTTTAATTGTATCCAATTCCCTACTACTACTATTGCTCTTCTAAATCCACCATTAAATTTTACGCTTTTCCAACAAAACCACATCGGATACAAGATCATGAAAAATGTAATTTTTGAGGTTTTGTTGGAAACGCGTAAATTTGGATTTATAGGTTCTTGGTGAAACATATTTTAATAAAATAAAGAAAATTTAAATAAAATATTAAATTTTGTGAAACCTCTCTAGAATTTTTATATTTTTTTTAAATTTTCTTTACTTTACTTGAAGAAGGAATAAGATCGTCCGAAACGTCGTTATCAAAAAAACAAAAGAAACTAATAAATACTCTCTTTTATGGAAAATAATCTTTTTATTTATTCCTGGACTGCATACATTCAATCCTTATCGTAGTTATTATGGAGGGCTGATCCGCGATTGGAAGTAGGTGTACACCACTTTGGAAGTATTTTGGAAGTACTTGGAAGTATTTTGGAAGTACTTGGAAATGTTTGGAAGTACTTGGAAATATTTGGAACTGCTTGGAAATATTTGGAAGTACAAGTTGAAGTAGGTGTACAGCATATTAGGTCGCGGTTCACCACTCGGTTATTATACATAACATCTCCGATTCAGATGAAGAAAGGTACTAGAGTGATTTTTCTAATTCTAGTGAAATTGAATTCGGATAAATGTAATACGCTCTTATACTAAACTCGTTGAAATTTATAGATATATCTCGATCAATGTAGAAATGAGAATTTTCAATTTTAACCGAACTGGAAGTTGAATCAAGTAAAATAAAAAAAGGGGTCAACTCAATATTTGAATTAGAGTTAAAATACTTTTATTAGAAAACTTTTTGATACCTTGAAAAAAATATATTTTATTAAAGCGAACGTGGAAATAGAACTTAAGCTTAACTAAATACCTTAAATAGTTTACAATGTATCCATTGGTACCTTGTACAAAGAGATTGCAAAGAGAGACGGATTACAAAAAGAGGGTAAAAATAGTATCTAATTAATTCTAGTTATATATATAAATTTCATTTAAATATAAATTAAAAAAAAAAATAATTTAATAATAATTTCTTTTGTTCAATAGATTAGACTAAATTTAGATATTAGCAAAATTTAATAATAAATAATAGATTGAAATTTGAATTTACGCAGAAAATGGAGTACAATACGGGCGGGGGATGAACCTCTTAAGAATTATTTAAATATATCTTCCTTTTCAGTGAAAATAAACAATGATAAGAAATCTCAATTGAAGAGATCGTTGCTTGGGGTAACAGGAGAGAGAGAAGAGGGAGAGTGAAGACATCCACAGCCATTGGTGACACTTCAAGACAATTCTTCTTTAAGCATTGGTAGAGAACACAACTCACTAGGCATTCTTTGATGACACACCTCTCTACATACATTCATGAACACAACTCATTACGCTTTAACAGAGCACACACTAACTGAGCATTCATCGATAAGATTTTCTATACAAACATTCATGGATGACGCTTCTCTCTAAAAACTAATTGGAGCGAATTCATATTATAATTTCATATTACATCCTGCTCGATACACGAAAATCTCTAAATTGGGGTCCAACATTATTTCTTCCGCTACCTCAACGGGACGCCGAGAACTCGTCTTCCAACATACACTGCCTATCCATAATCGGTGCAGAAGCCAAACCACGGTCTCCAAGAAGACGGCCAGAGGAAGGACAAGCCCAAGGAAAGGAATTTGTACCAAGGGAGAAAATTGCTGAAATCGAGAAGATTGAAAAAGGCGATCATATAACCTTCGCCACCAAGGAGCGTAACCATCTTATCCTTATTATTTTCTCTAACAAATTTCTCTCACTGTTAAAATCGAGCAACGATAAACTTGAATTCACAATTATTATATATATTAAATAGTTCTAACCAGCATCTCTATTGTTATTGAAAAAGCTCACATCCTTCCTTTCCATATAATTTTACTTGCAATTTTCTTAATCCATTTTTATTTAATTTCATATTAAAAATAGTAAAGTAAATTCACAGTAAATTCAATCAATAATTTCAGATTTTAAGCATCAAGAGAGATAACCCTGAGGATACACCCACCACCAACTAAATTAAATTAAAAACCAACTTTCAGATTATCATTTTACCCACTGCAAGTTTTCTTTCTAAAGATACGTTCGATAAAAGAAAGAACTTGTTTAGAAATTTTTACTATAAATTACTCGTTTTATTTTTTTTTCCCGAACATAGTTGAAACAGTTCGTTTGTGGGCGTATTTTATACTCGGTACACCTACAAACCCTGCCTCACTGGCGACTCTAGTAAAGATTTCACTTAACAATTTTCAAATTTTTTTGCTCATTTAGTTGTAAAATGTCTGGAACGTGGAGAAAATGATTTTTTTTGTCTATGTATCTATCTGTTTGTCTGGATACAGATACCCAGGATAACTTAAGATGGAAAATTCGTTCTTGTGGTAAAATATTTGTATTTCTAATGTGGAGAACTGATTATATTTTGAACTTTTTAGTTTTTTAGAACTTCTGATTCAAAAATGCAAAAGACATAATTTTTTGAACCAAATTTTGTATACACAATCAGTGGACTTCAGAAGTCTAAAAATGCAAAAATTAACCGCCGAAAATGGGGGGGGGGGAGTCAAAAAATGAAAATCTAGGCCCTTCTACCAAACTCAACCAAATTTTGTATACATAATCAGTGGACCCCCAGAAGTTTAAAAATGCAAAAATTAATCGCCAAAATGGGGGAGGGGGGCGTAGGGTCAAAAAATGAAAATCTAGGCTCTTGTACCAAACTCAACCAAATTTTGTATACATACCTAATCAGTGGAGCCCCCAGAAGTCTAAAAATGCAAAAATTAACCGCACAAAATGGGGGGAGGGGGGCTGTAGGGTCAAAAAATCAAAATCTAGGCTCTTGTACCAAACTCAACCAAATTTTGTATACATAATCAGTGGGCCCACAGAAGTCTAAAAATGCAAAAACTAACCCCCCTACCCTACATGATTATAAATAATTTTATTAAATATTAAATATAAGTGAGGGCCCAGGTTGTATGGTAAAGTCAAGTGGATGGCCACATCAGAACACGTCAGCTTATTTAATCTAACCTTCAATTTTTCTATTTATTTATTTAATCATTATTGTCTGCCTCTTAGATTCAATGCCGGAGATGAATATCTTCCATTCAATGTAATTCTCTCTTATTAATTATGTTAATATTTCGATTGGTAAATTTTTGAGAATTAAGAATGGCGTATCCAAGTGGATAGCTGTTAGCTGTCGACGTCCCAACCGATCAGATAAGATTAGCGTTCAGGTACGCCAGGCGGTATTCAGGTACAGCAGGCAAATCTACTGCGCGATCAACAGCAATCGAAGGCCACGGGAATATCATTCGCTAATGATTATCAACATTCGTCTTTAGGTAATGAGCGAGTCTTTGCAATTCGAGAAATCATTAATAAAAGAATTTATAAATAAATACAAATCTTTTATAAAAAATAATCTTCAAACGTTTAATAAAATATCAAACGTTTTAGGAGAAATTCTTCCTTATTTAATGAAAATTTGAATATTTAAAAAACAGTTGCTTAAAGTAAGGAATATAAAGTAATTATATAGAATTAAATATTTTGCTAATAAGAGATGAAATTATCTTGAAGAAAAATAAAAAATTATAAACATTTGCCAAAAATTTATTTTATTCTCTAATTTTTTTTCATAAATATTAGAAAAAACAGTCCATAATTTTGACATTTTGTTAATTGAATTTTTGTGTAAAATTAATCTTTTTTCTAAATGCCGATTTTATCTAAAATTTTGGGATTGGAAAACTTTTCCATGATCGAAATTTTAAACAACAAAAATTAAATTAACAAAAGATCAGATTTCTACTGTTTTTCTAATATTATCAAAAGTTGTTAGAAAATATTATTTTTTCGTAAATATATTTTATTTTTATTCAAGGTAATATCATCTTTCGCCCCCCCCCCCCCCAAAAAAAAAATCTGTATCATTGTCTATTTTCAAAATATTTATTTGTTTATAGTTGCTTTATATTTTCTTTTATTAAAGGTGTAGCGGCCTGCTTTGCTTTGGCCACGAGCCTTTAGACACTGCCGCTAGATGACACAGTCAGATCATTTCAACTATCAATCACGCAGGGCACGAACATCGCCCTGCGAGCATCCAGCATCCACCACACCCAGCATGCATTCACCCACCAACTAGGTGGGTAGCGCCCACCAACTAGGCGGGTAGCGCTCAGCATACACGCAGTCCACGAACATCGCCCCTGCGAGCATTCACTGGAGCGAGCAACCATTGTTAGGTCCCCACCAACTAGGCGGCATCAACGCGGAAAACAACGGCACCAACCGGCACCAACAACCACCGCACAACCAACCTAACAATGGGCTCACCTCCAGCATCCACCAGGGCAGGAACATCGCCCTGCGAGCTCTTCACCACACACGTGGCTTGCTCAATTCTTTTAGCTTTCCTCTTCCAACCACCTTCACTCCGTCGCGGCTATATGCTTGGACCCAGACAAAGGTTAATCCCAAGCTCGCCCCTTCCAACTTCATTGTTAGGTCCCCACCAACTAGGCGGGCAGCGCGGACACGCACCACGCACCAACGCAACACCCCCTAACAAAGGAACTATTATTTAAATATCTTAAAAAGTCAATTGATAAAGAGAGAATTTCTCCCGAAACGTTTGGTATTCATTGATACTTTCTGAAATAAAATTGAAAAAGGTGTAGACCAGTTGTGTCCAACCTTTTGGCTTAAACGGAACTCATTTGAAGAAAAAACAAATGCCTCGGGCCGCATATAAAATATAGTAATTATATTGATATTTTTCAATAAAAAAAAAGACAGTTGATAATGTAGAATAATGTAATCCACCATGACAAAGAAGCAAAAATGGCATATCACATAACTCTTTGAGCTCTTTTCCAACAAAATATTGTTTTTAAATCATTTAGCACTTCAAAAATTTTAATTACTCAAATAATAAATATTTTAGTAAATGTAAATATCAGATGAAGAATGGTTTTTGAATATTTGAAACTTCATTATTTTTTTACCTGAAAGCTGAACCTATAAACTTTGCTTTTAGTAAATTTTATCCTTGAAAATAGCTTTACATTAGGTACCTATATTATATCAAATTCGTATTTCCAAAAATTGAATAAGTATTGTAGAGCCAGGAGTATTTGTTTCTGGTTAGATAATTTTCATAAAATTTTAATAAAGAGACATTATTAAATTTTTCTTGCAGTTCCATACATTCAATCAGAAAGTTTGCAGGTAAAATATGTATCTACTAGTATAATTAGTAGAGATTGTGGTGTTGGTGCAATGAAACATTCGTAATAAGATATGAGTAATTAAATAATATTTAATATTGATTTACATGAGTTGAGGATCTGCAACTTGTTTTACATTGAAAATTAATTCTGAAACAAGTGACCAAGAATCTTAACTCATAGTAAATCAATATATAAATATAATATTTATTTACTCTTATCTTTAAATATGTATCTATATAAAACGGAGCCGAAACATTCAAAATGATTATTATTTTTTCGAAAATCTTGATATATTTTTTCATATTAAAAAATTGAAAATCTGCCCCTTTTCTTAATGTTTCAAGAAAGTTTATAATTTTATGTCGGGTCGCATTCATTGCAGTGCTGGGCCGCGGGTTGGACAGCCCTGTTCTAGACTACTCAAATATGATAAGAAATAATAACAGTAACAGCGTTAAATGTATATTATAGATATTTTGAGACTTTTTTAATTAAAGTATGATAAATAAATAAACCTATATATTAATTGAAAACCACGATCTTTGACAAACCCACTTTTTTACTTTACAGGTCAGGGTACCCTCATCATTTCCACCTCGATATATTTCACATCTCTTTGGAATTACGTCGCCATAAACAAAGAGAAATAATTGCATATAAATGGTAATGTCTTCCAAAACAGTTAAAAATTATTCAAGCCAAAAATTATGAAGTATATGAATATTTATTAGTTTTGGAAGAATATTTATTAGGTATAGAAATAAAGAGAGAAAAAAGAAGACAATTTTATTGATTTGATATATTTATATGAAGATAATTTTTATCTTCTTTAAAAGGAATGAAATATTCAACCATTTTGGCAATTAATTAATTCACTTGCCTGTCTTAAAAAAAATCCTCCCATCTTTCTGTTCATCATTTTCACTATGTTGGCAGTTCAAAGATTGTTTTGAACCAGTATTTGGTTTTATTACGAAAAATTAGGCAATCATTTTATTTTCTCTACTTCTCTACACTAAGAAAAAAATTACGTTAAAGTTACTGAATTTTCGATTATATCAACCCTTTTAACACGTGACTGGAATAAACATATTAGCATGATGATTTTATACTAATGAAAATCTTTACAATTAACCGAGATTTGGCAAACTTTTGAAAAAAATAAAAATAGTATATGTATCTATATTTCATATGAATTTGCTTTACGGAAATTTTTATTTAGTAATTCTTTTTCTTTTTTAGTAATTAGGAAGCAGGAAGAAGAAATTTAAATGTGATTCTGCTTGTAGTTTAATTTGTATTAATTATTAGCTTCTAACTAATAAAGCAATACATCTACTACTATATATATATAATTAAGGTTTTGTCTGTACATTGCTCCAAATCACGCCAAATTTTGGTCGGCACACGTTTCAAGCAAAATTATGAACGAAAACACCATCAACAAAATTCCTGTATGTATGTATATCTGTATGTTTCCGTGGTTTCCGCAAAAAGTTGCCCACGATTCACGTAAAAACGGCTCAAGGGATTTTAATATGAAATTTCATATTTGCATCAGATGTCTTCTAACTTACATTTATAACTATATAACGTTTTGATATTTCGACCCCAAAAAGGGGGTTTGGGGGGGGGGGGGGGCGCACGAATGAAAATTATCAAATAACTCCTAAACTATTAACCCTACGACAAATTTTATTATAAGCAAAGTTGTAGTGGATGTTATTTCTGACTTTTGTTTAAAAAAACGGGGCAGGGTCCGGGGTGGATGGGGTGCGGGGGTGGTGGTGCAAGTTTGGTGGAGTGGGGGGTTAAGGTGAGGGTCCAGAGGTGTAGAGGGGTGGGCATCCGAGGTGAGTGGGATGCGGGATGGAGTGTTGGGGTGGTGGTGTGTGGGCGGGGGTTGGGCACGAGTGTATGGTGCGGGGGTGGGGTTACTGGGTGGGTTTCGGGGGCTGTGGTGGGGTTGGGGGGTGGGGTTCATGGGTTGGGGTCCAGGGGGCGTGCCTTGCAGCTAGTATACGTATATATCTGTAGCAAAATATTAAAGCAAAATAGCTACATCATAGGTGTCTTGAATTATGTTTTTTTTTATATTTCTCGTTTATGTTTTTAGCTAAGTATATTTTTACTTTATCCTTGCTAAGCAGATAAAATATTGTGATCAGTCCCGCACCAATCGCGACTTCAAAGGGTCCTCAGATAAAGTCTACGGAACCCATGATCCCAATCAAAGTTACAAATTTTAGTATTTATTTTAGTATTTAGTCCATGGGAATGTATAATATGTACACTCAGCGGCACAATTAACCGCCCACCCAAGTTTTATCAAATATTTTACAATTAAACAAATGTCCACTTAATTTATTTATTGCATTCAATTTCTAGGATCATAAAAGATTAAAAAAATCATAATTTAAACAAGATTATTTATTTTTATTTAAACAAAAAACAAGAAATTTAAAAAATGTCATTTTTGCATGAAAGCCATTTTTATATCAGCACTTAATTTTTCAAATTTATTTATTGAATTTAACATTTTAATAACATGTGTTGCCTCTGGTTTTAATGATCTCCTGTAAGAGATTGGGCGGTTAATTGTGCCGCCGAGTGTAAGTATGTATCAGTGGCGGGAGGTGATTTTTCAACCAGGGGATGCTGTCCAAAAAATAGACCTTCATTTTTTTAAATTTAATGTTATTCTTTTCTCCTTTTTGCAAAATTTATTGATAACCGCATCATAGAATTTTTCGATATTTTTTTCAAATTTAACATTAAATTTTTTATCAATTGATAATTAAATAGGCCGGATAATCTATATTCACTTCAGGTTCTTCTGGTGATGTTTCAATTTTTTCATAGTTGAAAACTGACTGACACGCTCGTGTATAAGGCTTAATGCAAATTAAATGTATTAAATCACGCATAAAAATACATTTTTGCTCATTGTGCTTTAAAATGGTTTTATCTTAGAAAAGTGAAGGATTAAAATACAAAAAAACATTTGAGAATTTTAATCTATTCGCCCCTGAAAAGGAGTTATAGTAATTTTGGTGTAAATTTTTGAAATTTTTAACCTGTTCTACATACTCGGGTTTTTAAGTTTTAGCATTCAATTTTGGAACATAGGTTTATTAAATTAAAAGTTTCTTTTCGCCGAGAGTAGCAGAATTTTTATAAATTAAAGGAGACAAAAAAAGTGTCTTTTGATGGAAAAATAAATTTTTAAATTTATTTATAACAAGACTATAGATTCGAGGGCTTTAACCTCTTCATCAGTCTATTATAATTGATTCGCAAGAATTGATGTGTGATGAAGAGGGCAAAGCCCTCGAAACTATAGTCTTGTTATAAATAAATTTAAAATTTATTTTTCCAGCAGAAGACACACTCTTTTATTCTCTCCTTTAACATAGGTTTATTGTTGTAATATCTCGGGAGAGTTTTTTAATTTTTTTTTTAATTTAAACCCTGAACCTAAAAATGGCGCATTTTTTATTTTGGGCTCTAAATAACAGAGATTAATTAGGGTTTATCGTAGACCTGTCTCTACCCTTTTACTTTTTTATAGATATTACCATGATTTTTGTTCTGACGTGATAAAATCAATAATCCCTTCAATGGCTTCATTTGCGTGAAATACGCGATTTTTTAAGATTTAACACCCCTGCGCGTTTAAATTAGATACTAACCGAACAATCGGATTCGCCAATTCGTTTATCCCTATGACATCTAGAGACTGGAACTCTCTTCCTCCGACCGTCTTCCCAGCAACGTATTACCTTCAATCTTTCAAGATTCGCATCCACAGATACTTTCAACTCCGACCCAATCCCTAAATCTCTTCTTATTTTCACTATACAAAGGGTCCACCGAGGTTCTATATTTTTGGTGAAACTTTTTTTGTATCAATATCATTATAAAAAAGAGTTGAGTGGAGGAGGGTGGTGCGTCAAACCAGTTTTAGAACTGTATACATACTAGATGATGATGATGAAAATATTATTTTTGTGTGAGAAAATTTTTTGATTTATTAAATTTAAACAAAATGTACACATTAAAACAAATTTGTTACAAGGCCCATTAAGAAACTGTCCATTATCCTTTCCTCAATGAAATAACATTAACATATTCTTGAAACGGTTTGAAATTAATTTTAATTATTTCAATTTCGCTGATCGTTTGAAACAACGAAGATAATTTTCGACTATTCAACTATCTTTGAAAATAAATTACGAAGACAATAACAAAAGATAGAAACACACACAATAACAAAAACAACAAGTAAGCTAAATTCATGCAAATGTGATTTTCAAAATTTATCGACTGTATACATTTTAAGAACAATAGCCGTTTTCCCAATGTCGATTGTATTCAATGAAAATTAAAAAAAAAAACTAACCAATTTTTTTCAGACTACTTTATCATTGGCAGCTAATTAATGTCTTTTTCGAAAGAGGAGGACATATTTAAATTACTTTTACTTCTACTAACGAAAGAATAAAATAAAGAACGAGCACGAGAGTGAAAAAGAAAGGAAGAAGGGTATTCAGTTGTCTCGAGAAAGTTTTAATGAAAAGCCATTCTTACGATCACCAGCGATAATAATGTAGAGCGCTTTTAACAAACAATTGATTCATCTTTAAAGATACACCCATTGCCACCAGCAAGGTAGTTTTTATTATTCGGTACGTCTGCATCCCGGGCGAGTCTAGAAGAGGAAAGGTGCCAAATATGCGATAGTTCCCTAATATGCGACACTTCTATTTTAGCCATAAAGAGGTGGAAAACTCTACCGGAAACAATGTGAAACACAAGATTATATGAAGACGACATTGATGTAACAGAATCCTGTTTTCGGCTGCAGTCCGTGTATAGATTGTATTTGAAAAAATCCCCTTTGTTGAGTTTTTAATTGTATCATTGAAGTGTTTTATTTTTAGTCAAAGGTGAATGAATATTCTGAAATGTTTTTATATATTCTTGTTTGTCATAAAATTGTCTATAATTGGAGATGATCGATTAAATTTTAATTCGACTATTAACTTTGTGAAGTGTAAGTTTTTATCCAACATGGTTAGTTCCTAATTAGCGACAGTATCTCATATTAGGCAAACATGCTCTTTATTGTGAAATCTTATCCTTTTGAATTAATATAGGACGTATATCCCTCAGAATAATGGCATCTTGTAGTTAAATTTCCTTTTAGAATTGATGTATTTAACATGTTTTGGTACTATCTTGGCACTATCCCATATTAGGACACCTTTTTTAAATTTCGTAGAATTGTTAACATTTTTATTTTTTGAAATAACATTGTAGTGGTTTTGAGTTTTGCTTTGATCAATTCCTAATGATTTACACAGATCAGATGTACATTAGATATAATAATAATGATTATCATGATAATTTTTATGTCTTAAATCTTAATTTTAAAAAGTGTGTCTCATATTAGGGACATTTCGGTCTATTGAATTCGAGCAAAAAATTGTTTTAGAAAATGTCTGGACTGTGGAGAAAAATCATTTTCAATTTTTTTTTCGATCTTTGTATCTGTACGTTTGAATGTGTATCTGGATTCGGATATATCCTCTTAAGAACGAAAAGTCGTAGAAAGTTTGTTCTTGTGCTAACAAGTTTGTGTTTTTAATACGGAGAACTGATTAGATTATGGGCTTTAGCTCCAGATATTACGGTAAAAAAATGCAAAATAATTCAAAAAATACCATTTTTGGAGATTTTAATCCGTTTCAAATCCTACTAAAATTTAACAAACAATCGAACAGGTGTTTTTTGAATTACCATTAATAAATTGTATATAAAAACAATTTATTTTTTGAATAAATTTTAATTTAGGAGAATAAACTGTAGGTGTTAGGCCGAAAAAGCGGTCATTTACTAATTCTTTTTATAAAGGAAATGGGGTCAAAAATGATTAATTCAATCGAAAAGTTTTTATTTTGCCGAGAGTAGCAGAGTTGTTAAATCATAAAGAGAAACAAAGAGGTTGTTCTCTGCTTGATGCAAATAAACATACACACATAAATTATATATCAAATATATATATGTACCTATATACATACATATTATTTATTTGTTTGAGACTATAGTTTCGAAGGCTTCTTCATCGGTTTTTTTAAATTATAAATATTATTTTTTATGGGGTCAGTATCGCGTGGATATTGAAAATATTTGTTCTTACTTAGCCGAGAATTCAGTTGGATATTGTTTATTTTTCAAAATTTTCAAATTTTTAACAATATTAAACCTCTTTGCGGAAATTTTGTGTTTTCTTTATGAACCCAAAATGCAAATGTTGGACACCATTACAAATATAAAATTAAAAAAAAAATTAATCGAATTGAGAACCTCCTCCTTTTTTGAAGTCAGTTAAAAAATTAAAAACAAGGACATTTTCGTTCCACCCTAGTGTAGGGATTCCATAATTCTAAATGCGAAAGCGGGACGCTTCCCCCCTCCCGCAAAAAAGACAACATTCAAAAAATCATTACTCCAGAGTATAAACAGTAGTATCCCTTTTTTCTTATCATTACTTACCTCATATTTCAAAAACGATTCTACCAAGTAAGGTTATTCAATTTATTGCAATTTTTAATTTTTATGTATAAATTTTAATATTAAATAAACAATACAAAAAAATTAACGTTAACGTACATTGTACGTCGTACAATGTACAAAAATATTATATAAACTGAACATAAATTTTCTACATTTCAATATATACACAACTAGAGTGTAGTTACTACACTTTCTGCAAACCAGAAGGCAGGTATTACTTGACATTCCTACTTTGTCTGCTTCTTCGATTCTGTCCTGCTTTTTAGAATACTTTTCAGTGGAATGAATTTTCTGAAAAAATTTTATTGCTTTGAAATCATGTTGTTAAATTCTTCGCATGTAATGTTGTAAAACTGAGATTTTACTACTAATATTATACTAATATATAAGTTTTTTTCACATTTTAATTTTTAGAAAGAGAAACAAAGAGGTTGTCCTCTGTTTGATGCAAATATTCATACACACATATATCGAAATTATATATCTGTATATATATTATTTATTTGTTTGAGACTATAGTTTCGAAGGGTTGGCCCTCATCATCGTATTCTTGGATATTGAAAATTTTTCGAAATCCACGCAATACTGATCCCATGAAAAATAATATTTTAAATTAAAAAGACTGATGATGAGGGCCAAGCCTCTCGAAACTATAGTCTCAAACAAATAAATAATATATATACAGATATATAATTTCGATATATATGTGTTTATGTTTATTTTCATCAAGAAGAAGACAACCTCTTTGTTTCTCTTTGTGAATCAACAATTCTCTCGGCAAAATAAAAACTTTTCAATTAATTTTTAGAAGTTAAAAGCTTGCAGAAAGACAATAGAAATTTCAACTGATCCACTAGATCAGCGGTCGGGGAACCGGGGTAAATTACCCCAAATGGGGTAACAATGAAACTATCGGTGGGTAATAAGGACATTTTTAAAATTTTATATTTTATAAACTATTATAGTATTTTTACTTTGATAACTGAGGACTGTATTCAAATTGCGTTCACGTCAAAAAGTCCTAATTTTGAAGTCATTTTAGCGAAAATGAAACAACATCATTTTTCTAAAACTTAAAAGCGTTTGAATTATGTTAATGTTTACAATTTTTATTTACTTACAGATAGTTTTCATGTAAATTCCAATAAATAATATACATTTACTAAGATCGACCTACGCAAAAATATTTTGGTGTAATGGATAAAAAAGTTCCCCGACCTCTGCACTAGATAGATAAATAGTGGTGCCGCTCAAAGCAGCGTGGAATATTAATTTAAATATTAATAAAATCAAAAATTAATTATAGATAAAAATGGACTGTATGTAGGTTTAATTAGAATTTAATATACATTTTTGGATTATAAAAATATGAATTTTAAAATTGAATACAAGTGATGTTAGGAGTAACTTAAAACTATATAAATACAGATAAAAGGTTTGAAAATTGAATGGTAAAATTCAGCTATTTGAAAAAATACAAATATTCACAAAATAAAGTAAAGTTTATATATAAATCAATTATATACAAATTAACATAAGAATATCAATTAATCAAACTTTAGATGAATAAAAATTAATTAATTAACGCCAATTGCGTTTTTAGCACAAATTGCTAAACATATATATAGCCAGATAACCGTGAAGCGTTCAACAGAATTTAATCTATTTTCTAGTTGGTTGTAAATCAACTAAACAACTAGAATCAATATCAATCTCAATTGATGAAAAAACAAATAAATTTATGCTTACGCGTTATCTGGCTATGGAATTAATATGAATTTTGAGCAGTCTCAAAATTCATACTAGATGCCCACAGCGTTGGGTTCAAAATAAAAGGGGTTTTTTGTTGCTTCAAGGTAAAAGATATGTGCAAATTGAGGTTGAAGAAGATTTTTCTTATTCTAATATCATCTGGTTGGTCATCTGGTCAGTAAATTCAATTAATTAAGGATATGCAAATATCTAGAAACATAATTCAGAGATGAAGATAAAAAACCTTTTACCTGGTCAGGAGAGAAACAAGCGGCGATTTCAGTAAAATTTAACAATTTTCCACTTTGCGAGGGCTATTTGTAAGGCAGACAGAATAGATAAGAAAAGGGATCAATAATTGATTGATATAATTAAAATTTTACTCACGCTATCACAATAGCTAGGTGACCATTCCTAACAAACGACATCAAAATAAGTAGTGAGTTTAACATTTTTTGATTATAAGCTTAGAAGAAAAGCAAGGAAATAGAGAGAAGATAGCAAATAGTGCCTCACAAAATCAAGGAAGACAGCTCCATCTATTTTTCAATTCGACGCGGCGGTGAATTTTGAAAACGAGTTTTTAGTGGTCAATTTGCTAGCACCAAATGGTCTCGAAATCCTTTAAAGTGGGACATTTTCGGGTCCTTCTATTGGTACCGGGGGACAGCGGGATATGATTTTTAAAAACGGGACTGTCCCACCTAAATCGGGACGGATGGAATCCCTATTTATTGGACACCCCTGAGATAGACGATCATCAAACTAAATGACCACCAAAGTCTCAACAAGAATCTAATCCATAAATCAATGATGTGAACTACTTTTCCCAACTGTTGTTTTGTAACATGCTGAACATGACTATTATTCATTTTACCTTCTCACTTTCTCTCTCTCTCTTTCTCTCTTTGAAAGAAGTTCTTATCATGATTGGTAATCGAATAATAATATAGGATGCTGATTGAGGATCATCAGTCAGTGAGTGGGGATTGAATGGAGACCTATCCCAATGGAGAATTAATTATGTCTAATCATTTATTTCATTTACACCTCATTTAAATTGGTTCACTTCGCAAGTGATTAATATTATACAAAACCAGAGATAAAGATAAACATGTTTATTAATGATTCTACCATTTTCTTTTGATGCTCAACTATTATCCTGATAATTAATTGAACTCTTAATAGATGAAATAGGCAAGTTAGAATTTTTCTTAAACTTAAAATATTTTCAAGCCGAAATATAATTTTTTAGTAATGAAGCTGTTGAAGAATTTATTTGTGTCATTAATTTTATTAAGATTGGAAATTTTATTAAAATCACACATAATTAATTATAATTGAAAAGTAATGAAAGGCAGCCCAAGGATAGTGAAGAAAGAAATTATTACATTTTCAAATAAGATTTATTTATTGGACTGTCATTCTTTATTCCCCCTTTCCTTTAAGGTAGTTGTTCCACCAAATGAGTTTTCTTAGGATTTTTTTGAAATTTTGACAGATTATTATTTAAATTCTGCATCGATTGGTGGCAAAACGAAATTTATGAACAATACAGTTCCCTGAAAAGTTTTTGTTTTGCCGAGAGTAGCAGAGTTGTTGATTCACAAAGAGAAACAAAGAGGCTGTCCTCTGCCTGATGCAAACAAACATACACACACATATATCGAGATGATATATCTGTATATATATTATTTATTTGTTTGAGACTATAGCTTCGAATTCTTGGTCTTCATCACCAGTCTTTTTTTTTTATTATAAATGTTTTTCGTGGAGCCAATATCGTATGGATATTGAAAATTTGGGGTTCCTTCTTCACTGGTGGTCAGCTTAGAAGAAGAGTTAGACTTAGAAAGTTCTAAGGTGACCTCCAGTAAAGAAGGAACACCAAATTTTAAATATCCATATGATATTGACTCCATGAAAAACATTTATAATTAAAAAAAAGACTTGACTCCATGAAAAATACTATTTAAAATTAAAAAAGATTGATGATGAAAACCAAGTCTTCGAAACTATAGTCTTAAACAAATAAATAATATATATACAGATATATTATCTCGATATATATGTGTGTATGTTTATTTGCATCAAGCAGAGGACAACCTCTTTGTTTCTCTTTGTAATACAGTTCCCGATATATTAGATTTCAAAAATCGAGTTTTATAGGCTCTTTAACATTGCACTATACGGGATATCCGAAAATTTACATACATATTTAATTATAATTAAGAAACCCTTCTTACCATTTTTATAAAAAACTAAACCAACAATAACCAATACATATTTTAATACAATTTTGATTCATAGTTACAACACAGTTTCTGAGATAATAATGAATAAATAATGAAAAATGTATAAAAAAATTTACCCTAAAAACAATTTGTCAACAGCGAATTTATTTAACCAGCGAAAGATGCATGCGCTAGATTTTTTCAAAATTATAATTTTCATAAGGTGTAACGTAGGCGTTGATTACATTTGTTAAAAAATAACAAAACGATTTTTATAGAAATAAATCAACCTTTAAAATTTATTTTATCTGTCATTTTAATATAAAAATATTCAATCTCTTACAATGGTGCCAAATTTGTCAAACGTCCACTGGATTTTGGCTAGAATTGCTACATAAACAGCAAAAAGTTTTGGGCTTATGAACTATGAATTCTTGTCTGTTCTATATACTCTAGCATTAACTTTTTGCTAGTATTGTCGCGAAACAACTACCTTAAAACCAACGTTTCGGAGGATTTTCCCGTACTTCTTCAGGGTTTCAAAGGCTCAATGAAGGAAACAAACAAGATGCTTTCTTCTTCTCTCCTCCGGCAGTGTTCGAAATTTGTCTTTTCTTAACAGAATTCTATTAATAGTCAAAGATTTAATTGATTAACATATTCAAAAAAATAACCACTAATCAAATAATGTTTTGAAAAAAGGGGCTATTCATAAAATACGTCACGCAAAAATTTCGTCTTTTTATTTTATTTTTATTAAATGAAGAAATAATATATAGTAATTTGCTCCTTATTTTGGATATTTTCGAATATGGTTCTAAATAAATGAAAAAAATATCCCCCAAGTTTCAATTCTCTATCTTAATTTTAACCTAGTACTACACAGCGATTAACTTTCCAATCTAAATAACATTGGGTTTTTGGCATTGAAAATTTTTTATCCCGGCCAAAGTAATGGTTCAAAAAATTTGGGACTCTTTAGACTTTAACCTTTTTATAGTAGCTACCCCTCAGAATTTTTACAGATTTTTAGCTATTATAATTTTGGAGTCTATAACTTACTAAACTCAGTATTAACTTGTAAACTCCTGATGATGGACTAATAATCCGAAATATATTGAGTTTGTATAAAACTCTTTGAGTTTTATTTCATTCACTGTGAAACTACACACCGTTTACTCTATTAATTAACATCATGTTTAACCTAAAACCTACACCACTTTCCATAAGTAAAATCTATAACTTACTAATAATAAGATATAGTAGTATTTTATCTAGATGTAACTTCAAAATTGTAATAGCTGTAAAAATTCTGAAAGATAGCTACTATTTTAAGGATAAGTCTATAGAGTTTAAAATTTTTTGAACCATTACTTTGGCCGGAATAAAAAAATGATCGTTACATGCCAAAAACTCCATGTTATTTAGAAGATGGGAAACTTAATCGCTGTGTAGCACTAGGTTAAAATTGAGATAAAGAGGGAGACTTTTATTTATTTAGAACCATATGAGCCTCTGTCAGCGTAAATATTCGAAAATATTCAAAATAAGGAGCAACCTAATATATAGCTACTATATTTTTTAAATATTTTATTATATTTAATTTTCGAAATTTACCGAGAGCATGGCGACTCTTAATAATACAACATATTTAGTTTTCTCTAATTTCTAGTTCAACTTTACACATCTAGGTGAAAGTAAAACAAAACTATATATTCTAATTTTTGAGGTATATAAACTTAATAATATCTCTTTATTTATTTATTTACTGCTGTTTTTTCTGGAGTGAGTGGGAATCCACTATCTAAGATCGTGATGCCGCCCATGGCTTGTTATAAACTCAACCTTTTGAATAACGCTGACATAACGAAAAAATTTCTTTTCATTCCCCCCACCTTGAGGCTCCTATCCTACCTAACCTTACCTTAACTACCAACTAGCAGTTTATTACTAATTCAGAATGCTACCAAATCAAACATCATTAGCGAGGAGAATAGAGTGGCTCTGACTGCGCGTTAACTAATGCTCCTTTTTTTCCGGGGACGATTCTCGGTAACAGAATGAATACACCATTTGTTGCTTTACTTGTTATCTCCACCCAGGATCTTCTCTTCGCTTTTATGTTCGAAGATAATTTAATAAAAATATAGGCGGCGTTAATTAAATAGTAGGCGTTGGAAAAATTGGATTAGTATAAGTAGCAATTGGAATTTTTTCATCCCCTCTCTCTCCCTTCCATCATGACAGAAGAAATTATAGAAATTCAATTAAATCCAACAATCCTTTCCCAGGGAAAATAACCTATAATTTCTTTTTATAACGTTTAGAGTAACAATATAATTTTCTCAAATTTGACTTATTTATTTAATTAGTGAAAATAGTTTGCGCCTAAATTATTATTATTAATATATTTTTCGCTCAAATTATTTCAATTCGATATAGATTTGATTTAAAATTTTACAATATTAAATATATAAAAAATAAGCTGTTATGGCCATCCAGATGACTTTTACATACACCTGGGGCAGCTCTCTTATATTTAATATTTAATAAAATAATTTATAATCATTTACGAAAGAGCCCTACTTCCCTCTGAATTTTGTACTTATTAGCAATTTATGAATGAATAAAGTAACGGGTGTGTAGTTTCACAGTGAAACTACACACCTTTTACTTTATTAATTAATATCATGTTTCACCTAAAACCTACACCACTTTTTCTAAGTAAAAAAGCAATTTATGATATCTCCTTATAAATGAGAATCTTCTAATGTAAATATCAACTTTCTTCAGTTTTTATTTTGAAGTTTTATTATTTTAAAATATTTTTGAACCCTCCTCCCTTTTTTGGGTAATTATCAATTTCACATGTGTTATTTTCATATGTTTGTTTCGGGTGCATATGCGAAATTTCGTATAAATTGATCAAAGGACCTAGGACTTATATTGATATTTCTATTTTTTGAACCTACCCGCTCCAATTTTGGCCTCCGAAAAAAATTCACTCTTTTTTATTATAGAACTATTTTATAGTAAATTCCATGTTTTACTTTGAAAATTGTATAGTTTTAATTTTTTATAGGTCCCACTCAACCCCGTTAATTTTTAATTCGATTTCAACCAAAATTTAATCAGCTCTTTATCTTAATAAAAAGATTCTACATGTGAAATTTTGTTTTGATATTCTGCTTAGTTTTTGAGCTAGGGGGTACATAAAATTTGGTAACGTGTACTAATCAATTTTTTGGCAAATATCTCATAATGTTCACTCTTTAGAGCTATTTTGTATACCCCTATGGTTTTGCTCATTTTTTTAAATCAAAATAGTTCCATCTGTTTTTGAGATATTTCGAAAAAATCAACACTTTTTCATGCTCGATTATATGGTAATACTTAACCATACCCAGTATGGTAAAGTAAAAACACAAATAGAATGGCAGAGGAATCAAGAAATGAGATTTGTCAATATAAGCTTTTAGACTCATTCAAAGAATATACCAGCCTCAAGTAGCAACGTATGTTTAATCAAAACATCATTCAAAATCTAGCCTCTAAGGAAAGGAGGGCAGCACTGTACAAGAGCGCCTTGACTTCTCTATTATTTTTCTCTAAGATGATAAATTGGTTGCATAAATTGCAGGCGTTTAGACAATTTAATTTATCAGAGGAACTCTTAACAAACAGCAAAAAACATAACAGTTGCATAAACTATAAATTATAAAGCTATTTTACTTTGCTAGTTGGGAAGTTATTGTTAGTGTCTCATGGTCCACACATCTCCACTAATCTCAGGCCCTAAAAAAGGCAACATCACCTCTTGCAGTGAGCGGGGGTCACTGCTTTTAAATTAGTGGAGTCTATTATAGATATAAAATAAAATGAATTAAATTCATTTTCCAAAAAATAGATGAAATCGGAACGTATCAATTAAAATAGAATAAAAAAACACTCTGAAAAGATTGTAGAAAGATGAAAGGAAGAAATCTTGATAGCAATCGTCCTTTTTCTTTGAGCTCGAAATAATCTCTTCCTTACTTTCTATTAAACTTGTCAACAAGGGCGTAAGCCGAAGGGCGTTCGTTCGCCGTTACACACAATAGGACAATACAACGAGCCGAGGTTCCAACGATTCCGGAAATGGGATGCCCAGCCAGGAAAAAAAATGTGCATTTTTCCGCCAGGCGCTCAACGAGAAGGCGTTGTGCCAGAATAATGGAAAAAATTACCACCCCCATAACCCACCCCCCTCACCCCGAAAAGGCATCGTTTTTGTTTTGTTTTGTTTTATATCAGAATTCCATTTCATTCGCCTTTGTCGTCCTAATGGAATCGAGATAAATTTCATTTACCCAGGGAGGCAAAAAAATAAGAGAAACTCGAAATTTCGTTTTCTTTATTTCTTTGAATTTGTTATCATCGATTCCATGGTCTTTGAAAAGATCTCGAGATTTTTTTAGTAAAACGTACCGATAAACATTCCCTTTAGAATGAAATGATTTAGTTAAAGTAAAAGAGAAATCATTAGACAAACCTTTTATAAATGGCGAAATCTATAAGGTTGTCCTTTGCTGTAAAGGTAGATAAATAAAAATTTCTTTTATAAATCAATCAAGAAACGTTTAGTAAAAACCCAAACGATTCAGGAGAAAGTCTCTATTTATCAATGAAAATTTGAAAAATCTGACAAAATAGTTGTTTCATAAAGGAATGATGGAGTAAAGATAAACAAATTAGATAATTAAATTTATAATTTTCTCATTAATATATGAAAAAATAATTAACATATTAACGAGAATTGTTTTGATCACGCTTTGGGAAAAAGATATATCGCGAGACTACTGCCGTTGAAGCTATTGGAGTCTGCTGAGACTTAAGTCTGGACTAAGAGAGAAAAAGATATGATCCATTTAGCTACAATCCAACGTCATTTTGCGTTTAGCATAATAGATTTATCAATAATAGACAATTGAGTTACATAGGGAGCCGCTGAGGAAGTCGAAAAATAAACAACGAAACGTCGGACTGATTAAAAGTAAAACTCTTTTTTTATAGTTTCCTACAATTTCAACTAAAAATTAGGTAATATTTTGAAAATAGACAATGATACAGATTCTCTTAGAGATGAAATTACTTTGGATAAAAATAAAAAATAAAAATATTTACGAAAAATTTCTTTTCCCTAAATTATTTTGATAAATATTAGAAAAACACTCCATATCATTTAAAAAAAATTTCAGGATTTTTCGAACTTCCATTGATAAAGAGAAATTGTTTTATAATAAAAGCAGAAAACAACCTCATTGATATCGTTTTATGAATAAATTTCAATATCAAATTTTCAAATGGAAATTATGGAGAAATAGATAATTGATACTCGATGCTCTTTAGCACGTCATTCGGTTTAAATTTGTTCACGGGTGCCATAGGTTAGTAGTATTTATCTTATTTAAAATAAATTTGCTTTACAATTAAAATTATTCCCAAGTCTCAGGCCATAAATTTAATTTATTTCATCTTATTATTCTAATTACTTATCTATCTATCTATCTATCTACTCTTATTAAACGAGCAAAAATTGTATATATATTTATTTATATATTTGTATCTTAGTTTCTAAACGGCTCTACCGATTTTGATGAAACCAACTCTATTAGCAAGTTTTGAGGATGAGAAAACGATCTGGCTAGGTCTGGACCTCGACAAATTTCATCTTAATTGATATTTTCTTAATTAAATTAATTAAGTGGATATTGATAAGGCAGTCCAAAAAAAGAAGATAATTTATAGTATCTTTTTATTTTTATTCAAAAACCGACGTTTCGGAGGCTATTCCCTCCTTCTTCAGGGTTTTTAAAAGTCAGTGAAGGAAATCCAATGCGATCAATATCCACTTAAATAACTTATCAGTTCGTCTCCAAAAATTGCTACAATCTTATTAAAGTAGTTATTTATAGATGAAAATCTCAATTAAAAAGTTTGTTTACATTTTTTTCAATTATCTTTTATTTATTGATTGGTTTTTTAATTTTAAAACCCACTAATAGGTTATAACAAATATTATTATATTATATTAAACATTAAATTATTTTGTTTTTAATTAACAGGTGTCTAAATTATAACATTACAGGTGGATTCATAACAAAACAGGTGTGTTTACAAATAAAGTGGTTGAAAGGCTTTTTGTATATACCTTGGAAACAAAACTTATTTAATTATTTATGTTTTTATTTCAGATTCTATACGATTATTTTTTTATTATTATTTTCCTATTTATTTTTTATAATGTTTATCAATATGAACGAATGTAGGCAAATTGGTGTACGAGTAAACAAATATACACATAATATGTGGACCACTAGAAAGCTAGAAATGCAAAAACTGGGTGTGGGTGGGGTGGATGTGGGAGGTGAAGGAGGTGGAGTGCAGTTGTGGGCGATCCGGGGGTTGGGGTGGCGGTGAGGATGCAGTGGCGGGGGCGAGGTGCGTTATTTCGGGGGAGGGAGGGGGTGGGTTCCAGGGGCGTGTATTATATATATTTGTATTTTTTTAATTTGGTTACCGTGCATCGCTCGGTGGCTCCAGGTACTATTCTAAATCTTCACAAAATAATATAAAATATATAATCGAGCGTTCCTAATCACATACGAAGCTTTGATATTCTCTCAATAATATAACGTTTTTATTTCTATTTACTAGAAATGTCAAGTAGTCTACGAACCTACCAACTGATAGCTATCCAGTATACAGATTCACTTGACACTCGGTTGAAGGCCACCTGTCCAGAAATAAACACTCGGAAGAAATATTTCTTAGCGAAAAAAGAGAAGCTGCTGCCAGTGCTATCTTGGGTTGATCAAGCGAATTTTCGCCAAGGGTCAAGTCCAGTAAATAACCCAACCTACCTTGTTAAAAATCCATCCTTTAGCCACTATTCACCAGGCTTGATGTTTATCCATGAATTCTAATGTCACTCATTTTAAAATAGTATTACTATAATGAAGAGGGAAAAAAATAAGTGTGGGCCGTAAGATATTATATATGCTTAATTTAAGAGCATATTTTACGCATGTATTTAATTATGTTATATAAAAGAAATATATTTATGATTTGACTGAAATTTAGGAGTCGGTTTGCAAATAAATTTTAATCAACAAATGAAATGAAATATTGATTTGTGAACTGTTCATTAAAGCATTATTTTCGAAAGTTCACTAGAATAAAATTTAGAAAAAAAAATTATTGTTTCAAAGATTGATTAAGCCCATTGGTTTGACAATTTTATATTATTACAAGTACCTATTTGAGTGTTAAATTTTAGCTTATTAACCGACTTCAAAAAAGGATTATTCTCTCAAAAATTTACAAACTTTCTTATACCACTGGCTCATTTCCGGGAGGCTGGAAAACTGCAAGAATTCAACCAATAAAAAAAAGGAGATTCTTCAAATGTAGCCAATTATCGTCCGATCGCTATAACTTCGGTTCTTTCCAAAATCATGGAAAAAATAATTAATGAGCAAGTTCTTCACCATTTAGAATCTAATAAACTAATCCATGATAGTCAATACGGCTTTAGACAATCTCGGTCCACCGGCGACATTTTAGCATATATAACTCATATGTGGAATAAAGCACTAGAGACTGGTAAAAGAGACTTTCGTAATAGGCTTAGACATTTCAAAGGCCTTCGATCAAGTCTGGCACAAAAATCTTCTTGCCAAATTACCTGCATTTGGCCTCCCCCGAGCCTCTGCAAGTTGCTTGAGAGCTTTCTCTCAAACCGCTCTATTAAAGTCGAGGTTGACGGAATATCATCCTCGTCCTTTAATACTAATGCTGGAGTTCCTCAGGGCTCAGTCATTTCTCCCACGCTCTTTATTATCTATATTAATGACCTATTAAATCTGCCCTCCAATCCAATACATTGTTACGCTGACGATAGCACCCTCCACAACGCTCAATCCTTACTAGACGATCGCGCAAACATAGCCTCCTCAATAAATTCAGACTTAAGCATGCTAAAAAAATGGGGATCTCACAACTTGGTAAACTTTAATGCTGGTAAAACACAATGCTGCCTAATTTCTAGGCGCGCAGATAGGAACCTTCCGGACATTTCCTTTGATTCGAGCTCATTGGAATTTCGTAATAAAATATCATTGTTAGGTGTCTCCTTAGGTTCTGACCTCTCTTGGAATGACCATATTATCTCAGTAGCAAAGGCTGCAGCATGTAAGCTTGGCTTTCTTTTCCGAACCAAACGATTTTTCACCCCACTCAACTCCTTATATTATACAAGGCTCAAATTCGCCCCTGTCTTGAATATTGCTCGCATTTGTGGAGAGGGTCCTCCAAGTATTCTCTTGAAACCCTGGACGCAATTCAGAGACGAGCTATCAGACTGATAGGCGATCCTACATTAACTGACACTCTCGACTCCCTAGCCCATCGTAGATCTGTCTCCGCCCTTTCCCTTTTTTATAGATACTACCATGGCTTTTGTTCTGACGAAATTAAATCGATAATCCCACCAAGGGCTTCATTTGCGCGGAATACACGATTTTCTAAAACTCAACACCCCTACGCGCTTAAACTGGATACTAATCGAACAAACGCATTCGCCAATTCATTTATCCCCATGACATCTAGAGACTGGAACTCTCTTCCCCCGACCGTCTTTCCAGCAACTTATGACCTTCAATCTTTCAAGACCAGCATCCACAGATACCTTCGACTTCTACCCAATCACTAAATCTCCCCTTATCTTCACGTTACAAGGGTCCACCACGGACTACAGAGGTTGTACCTTCTTGGTGCAACTTCTTCTTGTATCAGTATCTTTATAAAAAAAGGAGGTTCTCAATTCGACTGAATTTTTTTGTCTCTATGTTACCTGATATCTTCGCCAATTGTGAACCGATTTTGATGATTTTTTTTGCGTTGGGTTCAGTGTAGTTTCCGATTGGTAAAAATATAAATTTCATTGGTATTGGACCTTTTTTGTTATCTTTGTTCAGGCATAACATATTTGTTTGTGAACCGGTTTTAATGATTCTTTCAGCGTTTGGATCAGTATAGCTCCAAGATAATCAAGATAGCTAACTATTGATTTATTTTATGTATTTTCAGCGAGAACGTTTTGCCACGTTGACCGATTTTGATGATTCTTTTTTTAATTGAAAGGGGGTACCTTAGGGGTGGTCCCATATTAATTTGGTCGATTTCTGATGATATGATCAATGACGAAATACCGCAAATCTCCAATTCTTATGAGCAAATTATCGAAATTATAATAAATAAAATCTTTTATAAAAAAATTCTTAAAACATTCATTTAAAACCCGCAAAAATTTCGAAAGAATTTCTATATTTATTAATTGAATTTTATTATCATTTTCTGGAGGGAGGATGGAGAGAGAGAGGAAGGAAGATTAACCAATCGACTTGATTGGGGAATAATGGAATTAAATAATTATCGGAAAAGAGGTTTTTTTATCTAATTAGATTTTTCCTCTTATTAAAAACAAGGACTAAAGATTAATAAGGACACTCGATGGTGGAGAAGCAATCTCCGAAATCGAAGCTAAAATACAAGGTATACATTAATTAATGTAAAATAATTGGTTTAATAAAATTTATAAAAAAAAAAAAAAAAAAAAAATATCATTTTCTGGGATGGATGACGAGGAATTGTCCTACCAATCGACTTGATTGGGGAATAATGGAATTGAAATAATTATCGGAAAAGAGGTTTTTTTATCTAATTAGATTTTTCCTCTTATTAAAAACAAGGACTAAAGATGAATAAGGACACTCGATGGTGGAGAAGTAATCTACGGAATCGAAGCAAAAATACAATGTATACATTAATTAATGTAAAATAATTGGTTTAATAAAATTAAAAAAAACAAAAAAAAACATTTTCTGAGATGGAGAATTGGTGGGAGGAAGGAAGAAAATTAATTGGATGGATTAATTTCCGCAATATGGTATTGGAATAATTATCGGAAAAGAGGTTTTTTTTTCTATAATTAGTTTTTTCCTCTTATTAAAAACAAGGACTAAAGATGATCAAGGACACTCGATGGTGGAGAAGTAATCTCCAGAGTCGAAGCTAAAATACAATGTATACATTAATGTAAAATAATTGGTTTAATATCATTTTCTGATTCATTCGCCCAACGCTTTCTTTTACGAGATGCATTCAAGGTATTATATTAAGTCACTTCTAATAACATCACTAAAAAGAGAAAAATAAAAATAATTTTCATAAAAAAAAAAAAAATTAAAATGCACTAAAAGGTATAAAATAATTATCTAATTTAGTTACAACTAAACGACGAAATATTAAGATGAAATCACTTTTTGAAGTCGGTGCTAAACAAACTATATAAGCGAGCGTTCCAGCCAAACGTTCCAAGTAAGATCCGTCGAGTTCGATTCATAAAATGTATATTTTTGGTACCGACTACAAAAAGTGATTTCATGTTAATATTTTGTCGTTTAGTTGCAACTAAATTAGA
Source organism: Forficula auricularia (assembly GCA_024734495.1). Taxonomy (NCBI): domain Eukaryota; kingdom Metazoa; phylum Arthropoda; class Insecta; order Dermaptera; family Forficulidae; genus Forficula; species Forficula auricularia. The sequence goes on from JALMQS010000056.1 coordinate 448,295, forward strand.
TAATTATTTTATACCTTTTAGTGTATTTTATTTTATACTTTAGTTCTTATTATTTTATTTGTTGCATTTAATTTTTTTGAAGTATGTTTTATTTTTTATTTTTTTAATAAAAAATATTTTTATTAACGAAAGCAGTTTAAAAACTTTCCCACTTATAAAGGATTGAATTTCTTTTGGATTTGCTGTTTTTTAGCTGGAGGCTTTGATGTTAGAAAGCATAAAATATAATCAAGTCTCGTTTTGAGTTGCCACTAGAGTGGACTACGGCTTTTTATTCATGTTAAAGAAAATTTATCTTTAAAGTGAGTTGTTAATAATTATTTATTAAGAAAATAAATATGTATATTTAAATCAAATAATAAATTAAAGTAATTCTCATAGATTATTTTACATATCTTAAGAATTATTTTATTATTTTGGAAAAGAGGGAGAAATGACTATTTAGCATTAGGATGGCCCTTATTTTGGGTATTTTTCGGATTTTTACGCTGACAGAGGCTCATATGGTTCGAAATAAAAAAAATATATATACCTCAAGTTTCAAGTCTATCTCAATATTAAACTTAGCCGAACAGCGATGCAAGTTTCCCATCTTAACAACATGGAGTTTTTGGCATTGAACGATCAATTTTTTATTCCGGCCAAAGTAATGGTTCAAAAAATTTTAAACTCTGAATAATTTATCGTTATAATAGTAGCTATCCTTCAGAATTTTTGCAGATTTTTAGCTATTATAATTTTTAACTTCTCTACATACATTCATGGAGGACACCTCTCGTTTGCCATTGATGACACTTCTCTCTAAACATTGATTGGAGCGAGCTCATACTGTACTTTTTCATACTACACCCTTCTCTATACACATTCGTTGAGGACAGATCTCCACACATTCATAGGAGAGAGCATATACTTATCTCATCATATTTCCCTACCTTCCACTCGATATATAAACATATCTAAATTGGAGTCCAATTCTATTTCTTTCGCTATTTCTACGGGACACCTAGAATTCTTCTTCCAAAGTGCACTGCCTATCAATTAATCGGTGCAGAAGCTAAAATTCGGTCTCCAAGAAGACAGCCGGAAGGAAGGACAATTCCAAGAAGAGGAATTTGTTACCAAGGGAGGAAATTGCTGTAATCGAGAAGATTGAAAAGGCGATCATATACCTTTCGCCACCAAGGAGCGTAACAATCCTACTTTCATCATTTTCTCTAACAAATATTCTCTTTCTGTTAAAGTCAAGCAAGGATAAAGATACATTCACATTATAGATATTAAATAATTCTAACCAACATCTTTATTATTATTGAAAAGTTCCACCTCCTTCCTTTCCATCTAATTTCATTTGTTTTTTTTATTTTTATTCTTAATTCATTTTTATTAAATTTCACACTAAAAAAAAAAATAGTAAAGTAAATTCACGGTAAATTCAATCAATTTAAGATTTTAAGCATTAAGAGAGATAACCCTGAGAATACACCCACCACCAACATTTAAAATCTCAAACCAACATCCCAAATAACATTATACCCACTGCATGAAATCTATAATCTACTAACGCTAAGATATAGCAGTATTTTATCTAGCTGTGACTCCAAAATTATAATAGCTAAAAATCTGTAAAAATTCTGAAGGATAGCTACTTTTATAAGAATAAAGTCAACAGAGTTTCAAATTTTTCGAACCATTACTTTGGCCGAAATAAAAAAATTGATTGTTCATTTCCAAAAATCCCATATTATTTATATGGAAAACTGTGCGGCACAAGTTATAATTGAGATAGAGACTTGAATCTTGGGGGATTTTTTTATTTCTTTCGAACCATATGAGCCTCTGACAGCGTAAAAATTCGAAAATACCCAAAATAATAATTATTATTATTTAAACAGTTTTGAAGAAAAACATATCTGTCGAAATGATAAGTAAGGTAAAAATGACCCGGAGAACCAGCCCACAATACCTCCCCCAAGATCGTTAAGAAAAATGACCTGACCCAGTCCAGTGTCAGTGTGCATACCAAAGAGAAATGAAAACTCTTAAGAACCCAAACAAGCATTCCTTTGCCTGTGAATAATAACTTTAATTAAGAAAAAGGCTTTCAAATTTAATTTCCTTGAAGATGAGACCCTGACAGATCGATTTCTAGACCTAATCCTCCCCCTCCCCTTTAATCCGTCATTTTTATCAAAATATTTATAGCAAGTTTCAAGAATATAATTAATTGGAATAAAATTAATCCATGGAATTAAATTAACATTTTAAATCGCTGTAAATTACGAATAACTAATTCTTAAAAAAACATTACGTTTATATCTTAATACGTATTTCAAACTTAGTTTATTTTCAGTAGAATATCAATTTATTCTAGTACTAGACTTTATCAGCATGATTATTATTTTATTTCAAGCTTTTTAGTCTGGCTATCATAAATAAAATTGATATATAATAATGATAAAAATAAAGATTGCAATAAAGATATTGTCACAGAGCATAACAAAGTAATATATGGGAGAGAGAATTCGCTTCCACATCTTCGCGAGAAATGTTCAAGACCTTAACCGAAACTGCAGGTGCGATGCTAATAAATTCAATAAAAACTTAAAATATTTTTTTATATTTTGTGTTTGATATTTTATAAGATTTATTGAGTCAGTTCAATACCGAAAATTGGAGAATACTATTAACTTAAGTAGGTAAGTAGTTGAAATTTATTTCTATTGTTTTATCTATTTTAGATTTTATTTATCTATGACTGACTACTAGAGAATATGCTTAATAATAGCGCAGAATATTTATTTTGTATATTTCAGAAAATGTACGATAGTAAGAATATATAAGTATTCAAAATGAGATCATATTGAAATTATTCTAGCTGAATTATTTTTCTTTTGGCTTAACGAACATTTACTAGCATTTTCAGAACAAATCGCCAGAAAGATTTAGGGCTAAGCTTGAATAAATAAATAAATCTTTATTAGTCGACCTGCTTAGAGGCACAAGTCCTCGGTGGCTAGATCAACAAAACATCAATACAAATTAAATACAGAAATTAATAAACATAAATACAAATCAATTAAAAGAAATTAACATAAAGAAATAAACTGCAACGGATCGTTGCTAAACTTTATCCAAATTCATTTGAAATATTAATATGTTTATTCCTTTATTATTAATCAGATACCTATCAGTTGCTATTTGCAGTTCATGTTGACTTTAACTCAAAAATAGCCATCGATTCTCATCTAATACTTGAGGAATAACCGTATTGCATTCCATTTTTGATGTTTTGACTATTAATGGCAACCTCTACGCGGAAGAATCGACTTAAAATCAAAAAGACTAAATTCTTTTATGATAAACAACTCAAGCTTGAGAGAGAAATCTAATGTAAAATTGTTATTCCTCATGTACTAGATGAGAATCAATCAATATTTTTCGTTTTAAGTCGATTCCTCCATGTATTCAGCAAAGGTAACGGATAAGAAAACAACGCAGTTGCTATGGTTACTTATAAAATGTCCTCGCAAATTTTTAGCATTTCACAGAGAGAAGCCTATCCATTCTTACTTAAGCAAGGTTAAATGAACTATATTAAAACTATCAAATGTATAAATTTAAAAAAAATTTTAAAAAGTACTATCTAACTCTTGAGTAAAGTACAAAAAATAATTTTACTAAAAAATTTATTTAAACTTTTTTGTGCTCCCCAAAGGTACTTAATTAGGATATTAAATTTCATCAAAATTGGTTAAGTCATTTTCAAGATATTTAGAAAAAACTAAAAAAGTACTGAAATAAAGTACTAATGTTTGTGGGCCGATATGTACCAAAAACTAATCAGCGCTTCATTTTGTTAAACTAATGGTAGGTTTTCAATTTCATTTCAATCGGTGCAACGGTGTGGAAAAAATCGTGGGCCAAAAAAACGATAACATCCATCCAACCATTCATCCATCCATCCATCCGCACGCACTAAATGAGATAAAGTAAAAATGGCACTTTTTGGCCTCTCGACGAGACCCCATGTAATTTTTGGCGAAACCGTCACGTGCTAAAATTCAACTAATTGAATACTACAATTTGTGACTTTAATTCAGTCCATAGGTTCCGTAGTCTTTACCTGAGGACCCTTTGAAGTCGCGCTTGCCGCTAGACCGATTACAATACTTTCCCCATGCTTCGCATTGGATAAAGTAAAAAAATACAAATGTATGCTCATTAACAAATAACAAGATCATAGATTTCCATCAAAAGACAAAACGTAATTTAAATAATTCCGCACAAAAACCCTATACCAGGAGCAAACGACGCATTAGCCACCCCGACATTTGCTATAAGTTGTTAAGGAAACCTGGTCAAAATTTAAACAAGGATGGTATGACCTCTCTCTACCTCAGTTAATCTCTGCTTGTGAGAACTAAATAAAATTTTACACAACTCTAGGACATTAGGACTTGACAAAATTTATAATTGATTTAATCATAGGGTGCAGAGGACTATAATCCCAAGTAGTAACAGACAGACTGTTCAACAAATCAATGCCCGATTCTACAAATGAATGTAAACAGATATTTTTAAAGAATCTTGGCTTACGAATCTTTTTTCTATGACCAGCTCTACCTAAATAACTTGGTTCCTGAAATCTATTCGTTATTTCATCCCAACTCCTAAAACCCTTATACGCTTTGAAAATCACTTTCAATTTAGCCCATTCTCTTCTCTCCAATAAGCTAGACCATCCTAATTCATTAATCATTGAAGTGAAACTAATAAACCTATCAAATTTACCAAAAACAAATCTAGCCGCCCTCCTTTGTGCCATATCAATTTTTCTCTCTAATCGTTGCGGATGTTTGTCCCCAACCACAGAACAATACTGTAAATAAGGTCTTACATAAGTTAAATAAACTTTTGACTTAACTTCTCTAGATGTACCCTTCAAAATTCTACCAAACATCCCCAATTTCCTATAAGCCTTATTGACTATATAACTAATATGCATATCCCACTTTAAATTTGCTTGAATATGTATGCCTAAATATATAAATGCCGACGGGTGTAACAATCCGGTAAATAAATGGCCAATTTGAGGCTCTCTCACATCGTTATTTTAAAGACAATTAACTTTAAAAAATTAAGCCTAAGAAATTATATTTTACTAGTCTGTACAGAGATGCTATAAATACCACAATAAAAAATATAGTTATTATTTGATCGAACAAAAAAATTCGATCCTACCCAAATAAATAATTCAATTAAAATTTTAATATTAATTTTAATTTTGGGATACAATTAAAATTAATAACTTGTAAATTGAATGATTTTCTTATTTTCCATTGAGCTACAAATTCTAACAGACAGACATTGGTGTCCCAGTGGGTCCCAATTTATTTTAAAACGGAACCCTAAATAGGTAATCTCTCTTGATTTTACTATTGTTTTAATTAAAAAATATTAAATATTTATACCATATTATATAATGGATATAGTAATTCTCGATAAATCAAACAATTGGGAAATATAGCTTTAAGTGGCAAATAGAGAAAAATAACCCAAAAGGGTCCGGATAGAAGAATTGAAGTTGAATTACTCCCTTACTCTACTCTTAGCTCAAGAACAAGTCTAGACAAGTTATAGTTCAATAAAAATTATTGTGACTGAGAAAATAGTATTATACAAAGAAAGGAATAGACAAAAGGGATTTGGGAATTTCCAGAATAATATATTTCTGAAAACAGCTCTCTATCCCAATATAGAATCTAACATTGGAAATTATCAGATTTTTTAAGCCTTATCTAATTTGTCTTTACGTCTCTAGATTTTCAAACCAAGGAACTAATCAAAGCGCACAGAGTGCGCAGGCTTGACCGTACACACGCTGTTTACATGAACAATTTCTGAGTCACTTTGGACCCCTCTACAGCTCAGACTCCATTTGAGATACAGAAATTATAATCAATGATGTAATTATATCATGAAATTTCGCATTTTGATAGAGATTGGAATAAAGGAAAAATTCCCAAAAACCAAACTTTCTCTCTTTCAACCCCTAAAATGAAGGGGTGAAGATTGTAAGGTGAAATTAGCATCTATTATATATGAAATGAATCTAGGATCCTAAAATTTGGCATAATGGTAGAGTTTAGTGTACCTACTAATAAAGAAAAAACCAAGACTTTCTCTCTTTCTACCACTAAAAGGAAAGGGTGAAGATTGTAGGGTAAATTTTCATCATTTTTATTTGGCAATTGTGTAGAGTTTGGGGGATTAATAAAGGTGAAAATTAATAACAAAATCATTACTACCCTTAACCTCTAAAATGAGGAAGGTAAAATCTGTAGGGTAAATTAACTCCTTCTCAAAATAAATAAATAAAAATAAAACTAGATATTAGTTTACAAAAAGAGGAGAAATCCCACCCAAAACATTTTTTGTGAAAAAACATGTAAGTAGTTCGAAAAAGTAGTGAAATCTAGAAAGCAGCCATGTTAGATACACCAAGGATAATTAAGTTGAGAAAATCAGTATCTTTTCATTTAAAATACATTCTTACCATTTTGAATGACAATCTAGATTGATGGAATCTAAATTTTTAATTTAAATTATTTTCATGAAACTTGGCTGGTCACGAATTTAGTTCATTTATCCTAATGGCATACTGCGTAACAACATAGTTTCATTTTTTTTACTTTACCATACAGGGTATGGTCAAGTATTGTAATCGTTCATGAAAAAGTGGTTTTTCCTTCTTTTTTTCAAAATATCTCAAAAACGGTATGAAGTATTTTGATTAAAAAAATTGAGCGAAACCATGGCATTTCTGTCTAGAAAAAGCTCTAATAAGTGAACATCGAAAAAATTATATTTTTCAAGATAACAATTGTTTTGTTAAAATGTCTGTTAGTCTGGTTGTCTGTTATAGTTTGTCTGTGCGTTACCAAAATTTTGTGGACGATCTAGCTCAAAAACTAATGGAAATTTCGATACCAAATTTCACACGTAGTTTTGATCCATTGATATTAAGAGCTGATTAGATTTTGGTGCATATCGACCCAAAATTAAGGGGGGTGGAGGGGGTTTAAAAATTAAAAATCCAGGCCATTTGAGCAAACTCAACCAAATTTTGGATACATAATCAGTGGACCCCCAGAAGCCTATAAATGCAAAAACTAACCCCCCAAAATGAGGGGGGGTGTAGGGTCAAAAAATGAAAATCTTGGCCATTTACCAAACTCAACCAAATTGTGTACATATAATCAGTGGAACCCCAGAAATCTAAAAATGAAAAAACTAACCGCTCAAAATGGGGGGGGGTGTAGGGTCAAAAATGAAAATCTAGACCCGTGTACCAAACTCAACCAAATTTTGTGTACATAATCAGTGGGACCCCAGAAGTCTAAAAATGCAAAAACTAACCCCCCCCCTACATGATTATAAATAATTTTAGGAGTCAGGTTGTATGGTCAAGTCAAGTGGATGGCCACATCAGAACAAGTCAGTTTAATTCATATAAGTGTTTCTTCTCTTCATAAATCAACAACTCTGCTACTCGCGACAAACAAAATCTTTTCAATAAAATTAAATTAGGTTGGAGTTGGTGGTGTTTCACAAGGAGAAAAATTAAAATACAAATATTTTTTTAGTTTACTATATATATTTCGAGCTCTTAACTCATCGTCAGGAGAACTTTGACTGAGTTAAGAGCTCGAAATATATAGAGTAACCTAAAAAAATCTTTTGTATTTTAATTTTTCTCCTTGTGAAACACCACCAACTCCAAGCTAATTTAATTTTAACAATGTTTCACTATAAACCAACACCGCGTTCTCTAAATTTGATTTTCAATAAAAGTTCCAATGACTTAATTCAATGCCATCTGTAGTTTTCGATGATTTGTTTAAAGCTCTGATTACTAAAATGCGCTTTAAAGTTTTGTTTGTTAATTAAATTTACTGATCCACCAAAATTGTAGTAAATGAAATGAAATTTGGCTCAAAAATTTTTCATATTAATATTCTACACCTCTGTGCTAAGCTTCTGATTCCTAGCTCAAACCATTTGGTTACGAAAATAATAATAAGTTCACCAAAATTTTACATAGAAAAAACTTTCTTCACTTTTTTTTTAAATTTGATAGTTTAATTTCACATTTTATTTATTATATGGCTTCGCGAAAAAAAGAATGTACGACCACCATCTGAGAATGAAAAATAAAAAGAAAGATAAAAAACACAAATCTCAGAGTCTTGACTTACATCATTTTCGTGACTCTACAATTCCAGATAACGTTGAATGTACTTTGCTTGGTAATTAATTCTTGTCACATATATAATATATAATACTATACTTATTTACTGTTTTATACTTTTATTCTAGAAACTGAGCACCTTCATAAATGCTTGCTGTTTTTTTTTTGTTTTTTTTTATAAGTTCTTGTTTTTATATTAACTATTTATTAAATATATATAGTCCTCTGTCCCCTATGATTAAATCAGTTACAAATTTTGTCATATCCTAAAATGTGCTTGAGTTGTACAAAATTTTATTTAGTTCTCACAAGCAGAGATTAGCTTAGGCAGAGAGAGGTCATACCATCGATTTTAAGGTTTTGACCAGGTTTCCTTAATAACTTATGGCAAATTCCGGGATGGCTAATGCGTCGTTTGCCCCTGGTATCGGGTTTTTACAGGAAATTTTTAATGAGCATACATTTCTATTTTTTTTTATTTGTTAAATTGTTGTAGTTTATTTATGTTGATGTTTAGAGGACCTAGCCACCGAGGACTTTTTAACGAATATTCTGAGATAGATAAAATTTAAGAAAAAATAATACTATTTTTTTAATTTTTCATCCATTTTAATAAATTTTTTTGATGCACTTCCCTATGCAGTAAAAACAATCCTTATGACATATAATTAAAAATCATTTATTCCATCTCGGATCAAATTAAGACACCTTCTTGGGATTTTCTTAAAAAAAATAATGCCAACCTGAACTCATGAAGCGATATTTAACTCTAAAAGTCATTGGTGAAATACAATACATCCGAGGGGTGAACCGCGATCTAAAAAAATCGTGTACACCTACTTCCACTTTCATTTCCAAATAGAAGACAATAAATTTCAGATAGATTATCTAATGAATTCCAAAGTAATTCCAAATAATTTCAAAGACGGTGTACACCTAATTCCAATCGCGGTTTACCCCTCGAATACATTTAAAAACTTTGTTTAAGGTTAATTTAAGTTTGGTTGGTGAAATTGATGCTTAAAGTTTAATAATTAGTTGAAATTTGATAATAAATGGTGAATTAAGTACACTACATTACCTACTACCAAGTTTCAGCTTTCTAGGTCAAATTTTTACTTAGAAAAACACACCAACGATGTGTACTGAATCTAAAAATGTTTTTAATTTTTTCTCCAGTTTATTTTAATTATTTAAATAATCATTTATAAATCTTGAATTTAATTGAATTCTTTTCTTTTGAAATTTCCCGCAGAATTTATTTATTTATTTTAAATGAAATCTTATAAGAAAATTCAATTTATTAAATGATAATGCGTTATCTCCTCTAACATTTCAATTTCATTTTTTTATAAATTATTCTCTGTTTGTTTCGTGATTTTTGATATTTTATCAAATTATCAAGGCGTGAATAAAATTAACTTGACTGCCATTTCTTTCGTTCTTCAGTTGCTCATTTTGACATTCATTCATCATTTACCTTCCCTTTTTTGAAAGTAACTAGAAAAGATAACGTTGAACATTTTCATTTAGATAATGAGAACTTGAGGAAAATCGGACATAAAATAAATAGATTGTTGATATCAACCGTGACAGAGCTGTACAAAAAGACCAAGGCTTTTGCTTTCTTTTCTAATTTAGTTCCTCATCTTGATGTTGAATTTGATATCTATGTTTAAAAAAATTTACTTCCGGGTTGGTTGTCGTCCTTTTTAAGAAAATGAATACAATATAATATTCTTGATTGGAAGATTTTAAAAGTTGGAGGAAGAAATTAAAACTTTTTTAAAGATTTATTATATATGATGTCCGCAAATTTTAGTGATTGGGCAGTTTTATGTCATCGAAAGGTTTGATCTAGAAAGTTCGAACTTGACAACAACTTTGCCCTCGAAACTATAGTATTATTATTATTTATTATTTATTTAGGTTCATTAATACAATTTTATTTACAATAATTTTTGGTTCAAATTTTCAGTACATGCTCGAATGGGGCTACGGTACATTCTTTTAATACATTGAAAGGTAATTTTTTGATTACATTTTTTTTAATGCAATCGAATGCAAGAAGGGGCGCACCAGTAAATAAGCAACCCCTATGGATCTCGAAAGACCCTTGTATTACCGAAGAGAAGGGAAAGTTGATTAAGTGAGAGGGTGGAGACGTAGGTGTTTATGCACTCGGGTTTTGAAAGTTTGAAGATTATAAGTGCTGGGAAAGATGGAGGCTGGAAGAGAGTTCCAGTTCCTTGAAGTCATGGGGATATACGGTACGTATTGGCGAATGAAGTGGTCCGGCACTTTTCTAATTTGACCTCGAAAGAGTGTTGGGAGTCGGCAAAACGCGTGCTACGCGCAAAGCATGCTTTCGGGGCATTATTGATTTTATCTCACCAGAGCACCTGTCGTGATAGTATCTATAGAAAAGGGAAAGGGCACAGACATTTCTTCGATGGGCTAGCGAGTCGAGGGAGCCGGTGAGGGTAGAATCGTCAATTAGCCTGACGGCTCGTTTCTGAATTGCATCCAGGATAGCAAGAGAATATTTAAAGGCTCCTCTCCATAGATGAGAGCCGTATTCGAGACAGGGGCGGATTTGGGCCTTGTAGATGGTGAGAAGATGTAGGGGCGTGAAAAATCGTTTGGACTTGAATAAGTGGCCAATCTTCCTTGCTGCAGATTTCGCCACAGAGGAGATGAGTTCATTCCAAATGCGACATTTACTGATTCTATATATATGGTTAAATTCAACTATGTGTTTCAATTTCCCTCTACCTCATCTTTGTCGATGTAGCTCTTGATCCCATGGCCGCTTCTTCTCTTTTCTAGATCGTCTTCATCCTTCAACCGTCTTAGCACACCATCTTCCCTCATTTAACGGTTCTACCAGGTTCTACCAAGTTCTTCCACAGCTTCTCTGTTCTGATCTCTTCTCCTTTCTATTCTGTTGTTTCTTCCTCTCTTATTCTTTTGTTTGTAATAAATATTTCCGCGTCTGGCCCTTGTCCAAATGCGCCTATTCCACTCGCTTATGATCGGTCTCTCTAGATAGTCCTCTTTTCCAATGTTTCCCTTAATTTCCTTATAGTATGGGAAATACTTGAATTTTTTTTTATTTTTACTAGATTCATTTCTATTTTCTGTTCTGCGCCTTTTATTATACCGGGTTCTAATTTTTTTTTTTTTGTAATTTTTTGTAATTTATGAAACGTAAGGATGAGGCATTGGAAATGGTAATGCACAGGGATCGGGCCACCATATTTTCTTTACTATTTAATTTTCTTCCTCATTTAGTAATTCTTGAACTAGTGTGGGCACTCCCCATCCATTCCACCTTTTTCTAAAGCCGTTTCCCCATCTTGTTTCATTTTTATTTTTAATTCCTTTGATTATTTCTCTCAGACAAATCTTCGGCCATCTGTCATCCTCCATCTCTTTGACTTTTGACATATATTTCATCAATCTTTTAGCCTGGTACACATATAGGTTTGATCTCCCCGTTTCTCCCCTCCGTATATAGTCCGGCGTGTTTCTATCTATCCCCATTATTCGAAACTATAGAACCTTTAAATAAAAACAATAAATGTATTTTTCTAGCAGAAGACACACTCTTTTATTGTCTCCTTTAGTTTATAAAAATTATGCTACTCTCGGCAATTTTCATTTTAGTCTAATATAATATATCATTTCTATATATTTATGTATCAACAACTTTGCTACTCTCGACAAAGCAAAATCTTTCCAATCTTAAGTATTTATAAAAAAATGTTCTCGCTTCTCAAAAGATATTATTTCAAGTTAAATTATATATGACCGTCTAGCTCAATTTGCAATGTTGAATTAGAACTGTCTAAGCAGTACGATTTTGTTATTATTTAAAAAAAATTAAATGAAAATAGCACCTATGGCATTTTTATGTGATAGGTAATGAAATAAAAATAGAGATTTTTTCTAACAAAATGAATTTATAGAAATTGATTTAAATATTATTTTTTCATTTGCAAAATGTTTATATATATATATATATATATATATATATATATATATATATATATATATATATAGAGAGAGAGAGAGAGAGAGAGAGAGAGAGAACGAATAATCAAGTTAAATAAGATGTCCAATAAAAATTGATGAGAGAGCAATTTATGGGAATAAAAAAATGGAATTTTAAATACTGTGGATTCATATTTATTTTGTTAATTAATATAGCCTTCTCGGGACTCACAGAATATCTATGAATATCTATGTAAAATTTGGTCGAGTTTGATCTAAAGGGATAAAATTTTCATTTTTGACCCCCATTTCGGGCGGTTAGTTATTGTATTTGTAGCCTTTTGGAGGCCAACATAATATCTATACAAAATTTGGTTGAGTTTGGTCCAAAAGGATAGAATCTTCATTTTTGACCTCCCGCCTCATATTGGGTGTTTATTTCCAAAAATTTTTAAACGAAAGTGTCAAAAATTATATCTTCTACAACTTTCCTTCTAATGGAATTTGACGTAGAGACCAGTTTAGGGGTTATTTGATTCGAATTCATATTTAAGCTATGGTAAATGAACATTGACTGAGTCGTTTTGCCAGAACGCGTTTTTACTGAAATTCATCTTTGACTTCAGTAAATTCTAGTTGCCACAAAGGTATTCAGTGAAAAGCGTTTTAACTAATAAGAACCCGTTCTTACTAAAAATCAGCTTTTACCGCAACATATATATACATTTTTTAACAATTTCATACTGCACTGTATAGATTATATCAACTTTGCGTTTTTTTCTAGCCAGCAAAATATTCATTGTTTATTAAACCAATACATTCTCAATAAGAGAGAGAGGGAAAAAATATCATTTTGATTAAACTTCCACCCACGCTTTGTTTTTTTTGTGTATGTGTGTGTGTTTTTTGATTTATTTTTTGTTTTTTGTTTTTTCATTCAGGATAATATTTCAATAGAGCCGAGTAATGAAATCTCCCGATATTAATTAATAATCAACCTTGTTGTGTCCATTTGCCGTTGGAGATCTTTTAACGAGTGAAATTTAATCCTTTTTCAAAATGCGCGACTATATTTTAATTAACTGACCGAAAGTGAAGCGGCCGAGCGAGCTCGTGTGCTGGCTGGCTGGATTGCTGAGGGATCAGGTTCGACTCTTGCTCAAGACGCAGACAGGATCGTTTTCTTGTTCACTTAATAGACTCATCCCTTAATTAAGTCCGATACACTTCAACTTGAATATAAATTAATGTCTCGAAAATTATATGCAAATTTAAATTATGTTTCCATTAAAAAGAAACTCTATCTGAGAGAAAAGATCGGAAATCGAATAAAGCTGCCCTGGGAAACTTTTATCAAAAACTATTATATTACAATCTTATTTACAATTAGAGAATTAAACAGTATCTGTAAATATAATTAGTATTTACATAATTTGAAGAAAAAGTAAAAACCTTTTTGAGGCTCGATCCCGACTCCGGTTAGAGCTGACCTAAAAGTATTAAATTTAAATATACTAATAGACTAGGAAAATGTTATATTTTTAACCGACTTCAAAAAAGGAGGAGGTTCTCTATTCGACTGAATTTTTTTTTGTGCCTATGTTACCATCATATCTCCGCTAATTGTGAACCGATTTTGAAAAAAAATTTCATTGGGTTCAGTCTAGCTTCCGATTGGTCCCGTTTTTTTTCATTGGTATTAGACCTTTTTTGTTAGGTCTGTTCAGGCCTAACTTCTTTGTTTATGAACCGATTTCGATGATTCTTTTTTTATTGGAGGTATCTTAGGGGTGGTGCCATATTAATTTAGTCAAGTTCTGATGATATGATCAACGACGAAATAACGTAAATCTCCAATTATTATGACCAAATAATCGAAATTATAATAAATAAAATCTTTTATAAAAAAATATATATTAAGTCACTAAAAAGAGAAAATAAAAATAATTTTTAAGAAAAAAATAATACCGACTTCAAAAAATTGAATGCAACGAATAAAATACACTAAAAGTTATAAAATAATTATTATCATATTATAGTTACAACTAAACGACGAAATTTTAACATGAAATTACTTTTTGAAGTCGGTGCCAAACAAACTTTACCTATAAGCGAGTTTACCCGCCAAACGTACTAAGTAAAATCCGTCGAGTGCGATTCATAAAATGTATATATATGGCACCGACTTCAAAAAGTAATTTCATTCTAATATTTCGTCGTTTAGTTGTAACTAAATAAGATAATTATTATTTTATAACTTTTAGTGTATTTTATTTGTTGCATTTAATTTTTTTGAAGTCGGTTTTATTTTTTTCTTAAACATTATTTTTATTAAGAGAAAGATAGAAATAAAGTTTGACTGAAATTTCGGTGTAAAACAATTATTTAGTCTTCCACCGACGTTTCGGATCTCTATACCTATCGTTCTTCAGGACAGAAGGTTAGTTATATTATGTATAGAGGCACTCAGAGGATCAAGTCCATAAATAATAGATTCGAGAAAATCAAGGTTAAAGCATATTAAATCTAGATGAATCCTAAAGTGATTTAGTGGATGTTTTTTTTATTATTGTTATAGTATGAAGACTAACTTAAATATTGGCAATACTTTGAAAAGACAAAAACAATAATTAAGGTGACGATTTAATTTTAAATCATAATTTCCTGGACTTGAAGCACTTTGGCTCACATAAGGTTGATCAAATGAATATATCAGAGTGAATTATTTTTAACACATCTAACATATGGTAAGATAATATAAAAAGTTTGAAATTAAGCTTTAAATGGTATCTATAAAGAGAGGTTCGTCATTATCTGATTCTGCCATTTCCTCAATCAGGGATGTTTGTGACCTAGTGACAGTTTGTGTCTGTAGGCTTTTGAAATGGGCGTGAATGTTTGGGGTAAGAAATAGTAAAAGTGAAAGCATGTCCTTTTTATTTGCCTCTGTGACCACTCTTGGAGTTTTGTATAGTGGGTTTTCGTAGAACGTAGACATAGTTACTTTCGAGAAGCTAAAATTGCATTTAAAGTATTTTTTAACTGCAGTGTCCAAGGATTCTCTCGCTCCAACTTCATCTCCAACCACTTGACAAGATGGCCTTTATCAGTTTTTTTCCTGTTTTGAATATAATATCTTCAAGTTTTTTGGTGGATAAAATTTCAGGTGTTGTTACTTTGACATCCACGAAAAGGTTCTTAGTCTTAGCTTTCTCGGCCACACGATTCTGAAGTAGCTGATTCGTTTTTGAAAGGCACTGAGCCTGAGGATGAATCAGAATCCATTATTTTGAAGTTTTACTAAACAAAAAATATTCACAAGAAAATAAACAAAAACCAAGTGCCACGATTTCAGACTTGATCAACATTGGCGCCGAAATTTTATGAGAGTTTTTCAGGGCCTAAGACATCTGCTGCTAACTGTTAAAAAATAGCAATAGCAGTGATTATATTTATTATGTTTCTGATACACCATTAACAAGTATTAATCCGCAAAAAACAAATTATTTTAAATTTTGGACTTGATCAACTTTAGCTCTGATCGCCTAATTATCTGTGATGTCGTCAGGGGAAAAGGGTCTTATCTTCACCTACTAGTTTTTGCAGGAATGGAAAAAATGTGAGCTAAATGTGGGAATAATTTTTGATTATAAGTATATTTGAATTCAGCACCAAATTTTCATTCGGAATAAAATAATACCTAGCGAGGGGAAAATGGAAGATATATTGATTCGTTGAAAGAGACAATAAAAAAGTGTATCTTCTGCTGGAATTATAAATTTTATTTATATAATTTATATAGTTATAAATAAAATGTATAATTCCAGCAGAAGACACACTCTTTTATTGTCTCCTTCAATATATAAATATTCTGCTACCCACGGCACAAAAACTTTCAATTTAATTTAAATATTGATTCAATTAAAATTTTAATACGAATTTTGATTTTGGAATAAAATTAAAATGTACAACTTGTAAATTGTTTGTTTATGATCTACAATGTTTTGAAAGACAAACATTATATATTAATACTAAGTGGGTCCCAATTTATTTTAGAACGGAACCCTAAATATTATAAATTGATTTTTTCTCCAATCTCTTAGTGATTTGATTATTCTTTAAATTAAATAAATATTAAAAATTTATATTATAAAATGGGCATAATAAAAAATATCAAAATATTAGGAAGTATATCTTGAAGGGGCAAATAAAGAAAAATAATCCAAAAGGGCGCGGATAGAAGAATTGAAGAATTCCTCACTTCCTCTCTATTAGTTAAAGAACAAGTCTAGACAAGTTATAGTTCAATAAAAATGATTGTGACTGAGAAAATAGTATTATTCAAAGAAGGTAATAGACCAATGGGATTGGGGAATTTCTAGAATAATATATTTCTGAACACATCCCCTCTCTCTCTCTATAATGTTTTATTTTTGTCTGCTTAAGGTAGTTGTTTCGCGACAATACTAGCAAAAGTTAATGCTAGAGTATATAGTACAGACAAAAGGATTCATAATTCATAAGCGCAAAACTTTTTGCTGTTTATGTACCACTACTAGCCAATCCCGTTCTCGTTTGACAAATCTGGTAAGACTGTCCGAACTTATATATATTATATCTTAGAAATTTCAGATAAAGTACATTATAAAGGAAGATTTATATAAAACAAAAAGTTCTTAATAAGAGATTGAAAGCTGTTGCGATAATGGCTGAAGAGAAAAAACGTCAAAAAATATACTAAATTTAACATACTTTTTAGGTTAAATAAATGCGTTGTTGCCAGCTTGTTTTTAGTGTAAATTTTTCATTATTTATTAATTAATATCTCAGAAACTCTGTTGTATCTATGAAATAAAATTTTCCTAAAAAATGCATTAGATATTAAATTAATGGTGGTTTAGTTTTTTATAACAATGGTAAGATGAGTTTCTTAATTATAATTAAACGAGCTGCTGCAGTCGTGCCTTCGGCACGCCCTCTACATTTAGACATTTGCAAATAAATAACTCTCAGTTTTCTAAAGAGTAAATGTACAAAAAAGCTAAAAATTTCTATATTTTGCCCCCACCCCTACTTTCGCCGCCATACAGTCAATTTTGATAGTTGATTTTTACAGGAATAGTTTCTTAAAGTAATAAAGAATAACTCTACAAAATTTGATCAAGATCGGAGAGAGTTTTAATTTTTGCCCCCACTCACATTTTGGATAGTTGGGAGTCGAATTTCAAAAAATCCTGAAATTACTTTTTAGATATTTATATTTAGAATTTTATTAAGTAAAAATCAAGTCGATATCTTATCGTTCTTAATTGAAAATGCATAATTAGTGTAAACACATTGCAAAGAAATTTTGCCCCTTTTGACCTCTTTAGAGGTCGAATTTCAAAAAATCCTGAAATTAATTTTTAGATATTTTAATTTACTATTTTTATAAGTAAAAAGCAAGTAAATATTTTATCGTCCTTAAGAGATATCGCATAATCAGTGAAAACACACTTTGCTCCCTTTGACCCCCTTAGGGGTTGAATTTCGAAAAATCCTTAAGAGTCTGAAATACTCTATCTTTGGAATTTAATATCTCCGGAACTATATTGTTCATAAATTTTGTTTTGAATAATAATCTGCCTAAATTTCAAAAAATCCTAAGAAAACCCATAAGGTGAAACAACTACAATTAAATTTGTCAAAATTTAAAAGAGGAGGAAGTCATTTAAATTTGTTCACGTTTCAGACATTTCTAAATACGAATAAATAATCAACAAAATTTTAAAATGAAGTAAACAAGATTGGGCAAGAGTGTAAAAATTTAGAAATCTAAAATATTAGATAATTACTAATAGTAATTTAAATTCATCCCATCTTATCTAAGAAATCGAACCACTAAAAAAGTATTTTATCAATAAATTTGATTAAACCCATTGATTGGCCGTTTTATGTTTCCCCGTTCCCAAGGGTTATTGTTCTCAACTGCCACTAAAAATCGATCCATTTAATTAAAATATTCCAAATCATTAATTTTTGATAAACGATAAAGGAATAAAAAAATGACATAAAAGAATTTCGATCGCCCAGTTTCGTTTTTTGATTCTATATTGTGATAAATAAAAAATATGTTAATTAATAAATGCCTTATCAGTTGAAAAGAAATTCCATCCTTGACTTCCGCTCATTGAAACGTAAATCCAATTACCGGGTGTTACTCCAAGAATGCTCCAATACTATATTATACATTAATCAATTACAATTTGAAATAAATAAATACAATTTTTTGAAAAGATTTAGTTTGCTAAGAGTAGCAGAGTTGATGATTCATAAGGAGAAGTCAATGAGGTTGGCCTCTGCTTGATTCAAATAATGAAGATCACACCTTCCAAACAATAGTCTCTAACAAATAAATTATATATAATTAGAATAGAAAAAACAATTATTGATTGTTATATAATTAAAAAAGTTCAAAACTTTTATAATGCGGGTCAGGTTGCCCGAGAGAATAGCGTACAAGCCTTCTAATCAAGTGGACCCGGGTTCGAATCCGACTCGCGGCAAACGGATAAAACCTGATCTCTAGATACAGGACAAAATTTAAAATAATAGTATCGTAATTTGACTGATGACTAGAAAGGCCGAAAATCCAAAAAAACAAACAAATCTTTTATAAAATCAATCTAAAATTTTCAATAAAAAAATTAAAAAAATGTTATTTTTTCTAAGGCTCAAAAGCAACACTGTGTTTTTTTTTGATTTTTGAGCCTTAAATAAAGCAACTTTTTTGATTGGAAATTTGTCATTGATAAAGATTTTAATTAAACGTTTAAATATTGTTTTATAAAAGATTTGTATTTATTTTATATACAGGGTGGGACAAAAAGATCTGCCACAATTTGAAAAGGTATAAAAAATGAAAAATTTCAACTAGAAAAAACTGAATATATTTTTAAAAACAACATAAAAAAAATTTTTTTAATGAGTTTTAAACATTATCAGACAAAAAGGGGAGGGGGTCAAAAATGAAAATTTTATCCCTTTCGACCAAACTTAACCAAATTGTCTATACATATTCTGTGGATCCCCAGAAGGCTAGAAATGCAAAATCTAACCGCCCAAAATTGGAGGGGGTCAAAAATGAAAATACTAGCCCTTTTGATCAAACTCAACCAAATTTTGTATATATATTTAGTTTGGTCGAAAGGGCTAGTTTTTATTTTTGACCCTCTCCTCATTTCGGGTTGTTAGTTTTTGCATTTCTAGCCTTCTCGGGACACACAAAATATCTTTTTTTTTTTTTTTTTTTTTTTTTTTTTAATGCAATCGAATGCAAGAAGGGGTGCACCAGCAAAGATGTAGCCCCTATGGATCTCGAAAGACCCTTGCATTACCGAAGAGAAGGGAAAGTTGATTAAGTGAGAGGGTGTAGACGTAGGTGTCTATGCACCCTGGTTTTGAAGGTTTGAAGATCATAGGTGCTGGGAAAGATAGAGGCTGGGAGAGAGTTCCAGTTCCTTGAAGTCATGGGGATATATGTATTATAATATCTATACAAAATTTGGTTAAGTTTGGTCAAAAAGACTAGAATTTTCATTTTTGACCCCTTTCACCATTTTTCGTCTGATATAATGTTTAAAACATATTAAAAAAATTATTTTATATTCTTTTCAAAAATATATTCAGTTTTTTTCTTGTTAAATTTTTTCATTTTTAATACCTCTTCAAAATGTGGCCCACCCTGTATTATATACATATATATATGTTTATTTGAATCAAGCAGGGACAATCCCATTCATTTCTCATTATGATTATTTTTACAAATCTATCTATTGTAAGGCCGGTCGTCTACTGGAGGAGAATGTCTATGGAGATGAAGCGCGACAATGAGCGAATACTCTATAAAATACTACTACTAATACTACTCTACTCCATTTGGTAATTGTCACGCTTCATTTAAGTAGTTCGTTGTCGCTTTCAGTGGACGACTGGGGTAATAATGAGCTTGCGAAACGACGGCGTGATCTCTCCCTGATCTGACCCTGATTTGCCGTTAAATAAATACTGGGGAATTCAAAAATAATTTAAAATCTAAAATTTTCAAAGCTGGGGATAATTTTGATTGTTAAAAATATTTTTATTTTATTGTTGTTACAGCATTCAAATTAATTAATCATTTTCAATAAAAGTCACTAAATATGAAATCTGTTCTAAATAAAGCCAGATCTCGAAAAATATTAAAATTATTCTAATTTATGTGTGGGCATTTTTTGGAACCGTTTTACAAACACAAAGTCATAAAAGAGGGGTCTCTCAGGACCGGGGGTTTTCTGTGAATTAAAACAGTAAAAACAGTAAAAAAGTATTGATATATTATTGATTTTTATAAATCCTGATATAAATTAATAAAAAAATGAATATAATTATTGAAAAATTTATTATAAACCAATAAACCTATAGTGGGCCTCACAGGCTCGTGACTTTGTGAACAATTTTTTTAATTTTTTTTATAGCGAATTATAGTAAAAAAATACATAAGTAAAAAGGCATTGATTTCTTATTTATTTCTATAAATATTTATATAAATTAATCAAATGAATATGATTTTTATAAAATGTGTCATAAGCCAATTAAGGTAGTTTTATCACCAAAAGCATTTTCTTAAGATTTTTTTTTGAAATTTGGACAGATTATTATTTAAATAATTCTGCATCGATTGGTGCAAAACGAAATTTATGAACAACATACATAGTTCCGGATATATTAAATTACAAAGATAGAGTTTTTCAGACTCATATAAATTGCACTATACAGGATACTGGAAACATACATATTTAATTATATTTAAGAAACTCTTCTAACGATTGTTATAAATAACTAAACAAACAATAACTAATGAATTTTGAAAGAAAATTTTAATTCATAGTTACAACACAGTTTCTGAGATAATAATTAAGGAACTGGCCACCGAGTGATGCTCGGTAAATTTTTGCTTCAGTTAATAGCTATATACTAATCCCCGAAACCACCCTCGCCCCCAGACTCCCATCACTTCACCCCACCTCCTGCACCCTCCCACCCCACCCACTCCGCCCCCGAAACCCCGTACATCCCCCCCCCACCACCTCCTGCACCCCCACATCTACCCCCGCCCACGCCCACGCACCCAGTTTTTGCATTTCTAGCCTTCAGTGGTCCACAGATTATGTGTATATAAGTATATAAATAAATACGGTATAATTATTTTTTTTTAATTAAATAACAATTTTTGAGTTCATCAATTAAATTGTCAAATTAATATTTGTGGGATTTAAAACTCGATTTTTAATCAATTAAACCAATTACATTAATGTATACATTGTATTTTAGCTTCGACTCCGGAGATTACCTTCTCCACCATCGACTGTCCTTGATCATCTTTTTAGTCCTTGTTTTTAATAAGAGGAAAAAACTATTTAAGTAAAAAAACCTCTTTTCCGATAATTATTCCAATTTCATCATTCCCTCTCCGCCCTTTTAATCAATTAAATAAATTTTATTAAACCAATTATTTTACATTAATTAATGTATACATTGTATTTTTTCTTCGATTCCGGAGATTACTTCTCCACCATCGAGTGTCCTTATTCATCTTTAGTCCTTGTTTTTAATAAGAGGAAAAATCTAATTAGATAAAAAAACCTCTTTTCCGATAATTATTTCAATTCCATTATTCCCCAATCAAGTCGATTGGTTTTAATTACCCTCCAATCCCCCCACCAATCAATTAATTTTTTTTTTTTTTATAAAT
Organism: Forficula auricularia; assembly: GCA_024734495.1. NCBI lineage: Eukaryota > Metazoa > Arthropoda > Insecta > Dermaptera > Forficulidae > Forficula > Forficula auricularia. Next base: position 470,314 of record JALMQS010000056.1, read on the forward strand.
TTTATTAAACCAATTATTTTACATTAATTAATGTATACCTTGTATTTTAGCTTCGATTCCGGAGATTGCTTCTCCACCATCGAGTGTCCTTATTCATCTTTAGTCCTTGTTTTTAATAAGAGGAAAATCTAATTAGATAAAAAAACCTCTTTTCCGATAATTATTTCAATTCCATTATTCCCCAATCAAGTCGATTGGTTTTAATTACTCCTCCAATCCCCCCACCAATCAATTAATTTTTTTTTTTTTTATAAATTTTATTAAACCAATTATTTTACATTAATTAATGTATACCTTGTATTTTAGCTTCGATTCCGGAGATTGCTTCTCCACCATCGAGTGTCCTTATTCATATTTAGTCCTTGTTTTTAATAAGAGGAAAAATCTAATTAGATAAAAAAACCTCTTTTCCGATAATTATTTCAATTCCATTATTCCCCAATCAAGTCGATTGGATTAATTATCAATCCACAATCCCTCTCAATCAATTAAATTGCTCAATTTTTAATATATAATAATAATTGTAATAATCTTATTGTGCCATATAAAATTAAAAACCAATTATTTATTAAAAGGAAAGTGAATAAAAATGTAAATAAACATTTTTATCGAGACAACCACCTGTGAATAATTATTTCAATTAACAAAAAACCCATCAAAAACAACTTAGCCTTAGATGAGACCGTGACAGATCGAATGTCCAACACAAAACCCTCATAACCAGTGAATGTCATCCAAATCGTTAGAGCCCTTTTCGAGAACCCGACCGGTATATATATTTATACAAACTTTGCTCGTTTAATATAATAAGATAAGATATAATGAAAAATTTACACTAAAAAATCTGGCAACAACGCATTTATTTAACCCACTTTAGTACACGTTTTTTTGACGTTTTTCGCTTCACCCATTGCCGCAAAAGCTTTCAATCTCTTATTAAACTTTTTGTTTTATAAATCTCCCTTTATAATGTACCTACTTTATCTGACATTTCTATGATAAAATATATACAAGCTCGGCCAGTGTTGCCAGATTTTTGAAACGACCAGTTAGTTGTACGGGATTGGCCTGTAGTGGTACATAAACAGTAAAAAATTTTGGGTTTATTAATTATGAATCCTAACAGCCTGTACTATATACTCTAGCATTAACTTTTTACTATTACTGTTGCGCTACAACTTCCTTAAACATATATTGGGACCGACAGGTCTGGCTCGCTACTTTGTGTTTATGATAAAGCTTGTGTTAGGGTTAAAAAAGTTTTCAATTTTTGGTTTAATTTCCAAATTGAAATGTTTATTAACAAAAAAGATATAGGATTTGAAGTGTTTTGGTGGGACACCCGGTATATATAAATATATATCAAGATTGAAATTCTCACTTCCCTGGGACGGGTGTGCTCAAATCCCAATCCGATCATTTCTACTTGACTTATTTCGATCTAGGGAAAAAGCCTCTTGTCCATTTGTGCACGCGTGACTTTTAGCCACACAATATATACAAACTGACAACCGGGGTCTTTTTTTACCGCCCCCTCCCTTCCCCCTCTGTCCAACTACTCTTTTCTACACCAGTTTTTTTTCTCTTTTTTTTTGTCCGTCCATCGACTGGTGGAGACCACCTACAAGGCGCGTGCCTTTCGCAAACGATTCTTACTTAAAAAGAATCTTGCAGGTGGAAACAACTCGCCGACAAAGATCGAATCTTTATCCACCCATATCCGGGGGCGGGGAGGTGGAGAGTGAAGAGAATCATTCATTATCGATTATTATATAATATTTATAATTCTCAGTGCACGATGGATTTTAATATAATATAAACGTATTATAGTCTTCTAGGTAGTAATTTAGTATCTATCAAGCTGTTACTGGGAATGTCTATCTTCTCTTTAATTAATTTAAAAAATAAGGTGATGTACCATACGGGGATTATGACGTTACCAAAAGAATTAATTTTAAATTGGCGGGAACAGTGAAAACTTTGTATAAGCTCTGTGAGAATTTTTGTCAGCAAGTAGTTTTGTTTTATATGATATAGTAAATTCGTTATATTTTTTACAAGTATGTATATCGCTACTAAATAAAAGATTCACAGCCTTTTGGACTTTTTTTATTAATGTTAAATATCAATTTTCATACGGCGTTTCGTCCTTTTCAGGATTTTTTCAAGTACTCAATTGTTTAAAACATTAATCGTTGATAAAATAGTAAAACAATCGAGAAAACAAATAAAGTATTCATAATATTCATCCTATAACAAGTTAGCACAACCAATTTAGAAAAAACAATCTTAAATCATACTAAGATTGGAGTAATTTTTGAAGACGGACTGATAAGTGAAATTGAGTGGATATTGATGAGGCAGTCCAAAAAAAGAAGATAATTTATACTATCTTTTTATTCATGAACCGACGTTTCGGAGGCTATCCCCTCCTTCTTCAGGGTTTTGAAAATTCAGTGAAGAAAATCCAATGAGACCTTTCCCTCTGTCTCCTCTTTCAGTGGCAGTAACAATAATATGTATATTATATTTCATTCTCAGCAGAATTATAATGTAGTTCTGAAGAAGGAGGAGTAGCCTCCGAAACGTCAGCTTATGATTAAAAAGATAGTATAAATTATCTTCTTTTTTTGGACTGCCTCATCAATATCCACTTAAATCATACTTTTTTGTAAATTGGTTGTGCTAACTTGTTATGGTGTATTTATTATATTTAAATTTATTATAAGTATTTATCTAATAAAGTTTATTAATAAAGTGAATTAATAAATAAAATCATTTACTGAAATGGTTGGGTTAGATATCGAAGGTAACGATCCTAGCGGATAAAGCACGAAGCTAAAATCAACGAGGTGTTACAGGTTGCATGTAAACAGGCGTTTCTGGAAAAATGATAAAATTTAACTTACATTTCTTTTTAATGGTATTAATTAATATAAGGAGAAGTTTTACTAAAAAAGTATAACCTCTGTAGTCCGAGATGAGCCCTTGCACGTGAAAATAAGAAGAAAAAATTTCAAGGGATTGGATCAAGGCTGAAAGTATCTGTGGATGCGTGTTTTGAAAGACTGAAGGTTATATGTTTATGTAGTCGAAAAGACGAACGGAGCAAGGGAGTTTCAGCCTTTAGAAGTCATAAAGATAAACAAAATTACGAATGCGTTTGTTCGGTAAGTATTTAATTTAATCATGATGGGTTTGTATATTTCGCGCAAATGATATATTCTAGTTATCATTAAGACTCATCAACAGAGAGTAGTCAATTACCAAAAATACTTTAAAATTCATATTCCTAGAAACCTTCATTTGTTTTTAGATGAGAGTTGAAAAATTCTTAACTTGTTAAAATAAAAACCACCCTAAAATAAATAAGATAAAAAAAGAAATGTGTTCAATTCTGAACATTTCTTTGAGTGTAAATTCCTTGAATGCCACGTCAATTTACCATCGATTTGAGCATCGCAAGCCCATTCTTTCTCGAGGTTAATTAGGTCTTTATCATCCAGCTCCTTATCATGTGACTGAAGAAGCTCCTGAACATCACGTTTTCAATTTCTTTTAGTTCTAGAAGCTTTTAAATCAATTCTCGAAAATTGTCATTCAAGTTTTTCTATGGGATCTCCAATGAACAGGTAATTGGGGTTGCATGTGTATTAGGGGTCGATTCGAAACCGAACCGCAATAATTGGAATTTCAGTATTAAATTATAAACCTCGATAAATAGAGAATCGCGATAACCGAGCTATACAAAACTTATCAAAAAATAAGTTTTGGTTGAAACGCCATCTAGTTTAGCCTTTTTTATTGAGCAATATTCTTATATCAGGACAGGTTTTAACACAAATGGATTAAGTTTAAATTAGAAAATGAAATTTAATTTTACTATTGGGTGTCAAAATGAACGTTTTTATAAAATACTGAGTAGTGAAAATCTTTTCTTTTATTTGTTATTTTACTTTGTAATATTTATTTAACAAACCACAAGTTGAAGGAGACAATAAAAGAGTGTGTCTTCTGCTGGAATTATAAATTTTATTTATTTATAAAGAGACTATAGTTTCGAGGGCTTTGCCCTCTTCATCAGTCTATTACAATGGATTCACAGGAATTAATTTATGAATGAAAGGTTAACATCTTTCATGTGGTTAGGTTAAGAAATTATACAGGATGGGCAAGTTAAGAATTGAAATTTATACTTGTTTTATTATTTGGCTGTAGGTGGCGTTCGTAAAGTTTATATTTTTAGCGGCTATTTTTAAAATAAAGCTTTCGGGAATTTCTATTTTCCGATTTAAGAATTTTTTGGTGAATTATTGTATGATTTTAAAATTTCTAACGATTCTAAAATACTAATTTTTAAGGGATCTAATTCTGATCTAATTAATTTAATATTTGATTCATCTGGAAAACAATGTTTCTCGGAGATTAAATGGTCTGCAAATGCACTATGCCCCGAACCCCCTTTAAAAACTCTCTTGTGTTCCGAAATGCGTGTCTTTAAATTTCGCTCTGTTTTTCCTATATAGGTCGAATCACATTCTCCACATGTTATGGAATAGACACCTTTTTTGTCCATTTTTTGAATTTTGTCTTTCTTATTATTGCTAATATCAGATCCCAATGTTCTAGAGGATTTGAAAATAGTTTCATATCCTAAAGTTTTGAATTTTAATTTTAAAGTTTCCGAAATTTTTCCATAGTATGGGATTATTAATTTTGGTTTTGATTCTGGCTCGGATATTTGGGAATAAATCATTTATTGTCTCCTTCAATATATAAAAATTCTGCTACTCTCTGCAAAAAACTTTCAATTTAAACCACAAGTTATCCAAAATCTTAATTTAAAAAAAAGGGTAGGAAAAAGAATCTTTAATTGAAATTTATTGTTTTAGATTCATACTACTTTTTTAATATTATGGCAGAATGTATGTGTATTAGTGTATATTTAAATTTGTGAAATTATTATCTTTGTAGTTGTAATTTTATATCGATATTTTTTGTATTTGTGTTTTACTATTTCTAGTTATATTTATCCCTGAAGTAATGCAAATAGCGGTTCCGGGGTAGGGTGAATCGGGGAAAGGAGGTAGGAGTCCGACACTATCCATGATGAGGTGTCTATGAAGGATTTCCCCACAAAAAAAAAAAAAAAAGTTATATTTTATGTTATTTATACGAAAATTGTTGTAAAAGTTTTGATAATGTTAATCAATGTTAAATGTAAAATTTTGTATTAACAAAATCTGATGGCTGAAAGACAAAGGAAAAATAAATAAAATAAAAAAAAAGCAAGTACTTAAATTAGATAATTAAGATGATTAATCTTACATATATTTTACGAATTATTTTATTAGATTTTTATTATAAAATAAAAATGTGGGAACTACAAACGAGCAACGAAACATTCTCTGTTAAGCTAAGGCCCGATCCTGGTCAGTTACTCATTAGTAATTCCTCCTTTTTTAATTTAATACAAAATAATAAAATAATTCTTAAGATATCAAGAATTAACAATGATTACAAATGCCCACCGTTATTTAAGAATTTTAAAGTTTTTTAATTTATAGTTTACTCTGTTTTTAACTCTACTATTAGTTTTTAGTAATATTAAATCGAAACTTTTCGCATATACAATAAAATCATAAACCTCATCTACTAGTATCGTTATAATCATTAGAAATATATAAATAAATAAATACATGTTTAATGATTATGAAACCAATTTCAAATATAAAAATATCAATCCAATTAGTTCTATAAATGGAAATAACTCAATTTCATATAGCAATTTATTATTTTCCTTAAAAAAACGAAAAAATCACCAAAGCATGTCAGATTGGATTTGAGCATATTTTTTTTTTTTTGTATGTTTGTTTGATAATATCCTAATTGTGTATCCATGATCAAACCATTCAGAGGCAAAAATGTTATCTGATATATCCGTTTCGGTTGTTCCTCGTTATATTCCAATAACATTTTGATAAGAATCTCTCGTACAGCCATGACATCCAATTTTTTAGTCCTCTATAATCCACCTATCTATATACAAATACATAATAATTATACTTTTTCCACTCTAATCAAGAGTATTATTTTTTTTATTATATATATGGGTATAGGTATATTAATATATTGTCGTTGTTTTATTAAATATTATATAAAAATAATGAAGTTTGATGAACACCTGTCATATGCATATAAATATGAAAATATTTTACCAATTCATAGAATATGCAAATTTTGTATTGTTTTGTTATATACATATATTTATTTATTTATTTTTTGAGATGAAAGAGTATATTTTTATATAGAAACTACAAACAAAATTCAAATGATTGACATATTTGATATATTTTAGATTAATTTTTACCTTTAATATAGAGAAATATAATTATGAGAAAAAAAGTTTTTCAAAATATCTGAGAACGGGTAAATAAACTAATGGAATAAAAAATTTTTTTTAATCAAATGAAGGCGTTAATGGTTTTAAAAAAAGAAGCGACCCTCGAAGCTAGTTATAAATAAGTATAATTTCACGAGAATTCAAATTCTATTTTTCCAAAAAAAAAAATATCTCTTAAGAGGGTAGGTAGGTACAATTTTCCTTCTCTCTCAGGGTCGAAAATATAATTTTTTCTCCATAATAAAACGATTTTATATTTTTTTATGTCTATATTAAATACTCTATTATAGAAATAACTATAAGTTTAAGAGAATTCAACTTTTATTTTTCCAACACAATTCAAAAATATCTCATTAGGGGGTAGTACCATTTGTAAAATTTTCATTTAAGAAAAAAGGTGTAAATATACACTTTTTCATGACAATAGAGCGAAATTATATTTTTAACCGACTTCAAAAAAGGAGGAGGTTCTCTATTCGACTGATTTTTTTTTTTTTTTTTTTGTTTTTTTGTGCCTATGTTACCTCATATCTCCGCCAATTCTCAACCGATTTTGAAAATTTTTTTTGCATTGGGTCCAGTCTAGCTTCCGATTGGTCCCATTTTTTTCGTATTTTTTTCATAGGTATTAGACCTTTTTTATTAGGTTTGTTTAGACCTAACTCTTTGTTTATGAACCGATTTCGATGGTTCTTTTTTTATCCGAAAGGGGTGTCTTAGGGATGGTGTCATATTAATTTGGTCAAGTTCTGATGATATGATCACTATTAATAACATCACTAAAAAGAGAAAAATAAAAATAATTTTTAAGAAAAAATAAAAACCGACTTCAAAAAATTAAATGCAACAAATAAAATACACTAAAAGGTATAAAATAATTATTATCTTATTTAGTTACAACTAAACGACGAAATATTAACATGAAATTACTTTTTGAAGTTGGTGCCAAACATATACCTTTTATGAATCGCACTCGACGGATCTTACTTAGTACGTTTGGAGGGTACGCTCGCTTATAGGTATAGTTAGTTTGGCACCGACTTCAAAAAGTAATTTCATGTTAATATTTCGTCGTTTAGTTGTAACTAAATAAGATAATAATTATTTTATACCTTTTAGTGTATTTTATTTGTTGCATTTAATTTTTGAAGTCGGTTTTTATTTTTTGCTTAAAAATTATTTTTCTTATACCTTTTATGAAATACTTTATAATAAATAAGTATAATTTCATGGGAATTCAACTTTTATATTTCCAACAAAAACAAAAAATCTCTCATAAGGGGGTACGCTTTGTAAACTTTTCCCCTCCTAGATAGGGTAGAATAAAACAATATACAAGTATCTTAGGATTAGTTGTAATTTATCCTATTATGGTTTTTCGCTTGATATGAAAACAGAGCAGGCTGATTTTCTATTTCAATTCAGCCTTGCCCCAGGTAAAATAAATAGCCCCCAACTTTTGAACCTAGTCACTTTTAATTTCAATGATCATGAAGCTTAAAATTCAAAAATGTTGTCGATTCCCTACCAGAAATTTTAATTCGTGATATATTCTTATAAGAAATGTATTCTGAAAGCTGGAAATGACAAAATTACTATTCGACATATTTGGCAGTACAAAGGCCAATTAAGGGTAATTTTTGGAAAGATTAATTAATAATGATAGGTAAATAAATTATAATATCTTAAATGGTGAATATCTCTTCTAGATATATAGAATTAATAATTACACGTGAAACAAAATCATTTCTCCCATGAGAATAATAATTTTTCTTTCCATTAAGGCAGCGGTTTCCAACCTTTTTGTTACTACGCCTCCCAAAAAAAAATTTTCCGCGCCTCCCTTACCTTTTATTTTTAAATTTCTCCGCTCCAGATAATTTTTTTAATAGGAATTAAATATATGTAAATGTAAAAAAATGAACATTCATGCACTGAATTTTCACTGTTACGTTAATATATCAAGTTTTATTCATTTGTAGATATTATGGTATAAAAAATAATTCATTAAAAAATGTTGGCGCCTCCCCTGGCAATGGTCCGCGCCTCCCCTGCGAGGCGCGCCTCCCAGGTTGGAAACCGCTGCATTAAGGAGATCCTCTGTCAGCTGTTGATTTTAGCAATAAATGGGCTTTTAGCCTAGGGATGCTAAGTTTTTTTTTAAGAGGAGTTGTCCTAATTTTCAGGATCAAGATATTTTAATTTTTGAAGATAGACTACCCAAAATTTAATAACTTCTCCAGACTGGAAAGAATAAATTTAGACTCCAGAACGAAATTTCTAGAATTTTTCGTTCTTGAGTAAAAGTCAGTATCGAAATCCAGATACCTGGACATAGAGACAGTAAAAATATATTTAAAATGATATTTAACTAAAATTCATACATTTTTTCACACAATTGGTTAAAATATAATTGTGAATTAAATATTTTGATCGCTCGGGAGTTTCAACTCATAAATCTAGAACAAATTTTAAGTGTTTTTTAAAGAGATTCGAAGTGAAAGAATAGAAAGGTAAAGATCAGTGTCTCATCAAAAATGTCTAATCTAGGTGATTTCAGCTGAAATTTCTATTTCGGAAAGTATTTAAGTAATTGAAAAGATTGTGTTTTGACGAGAGTAAAAAAGTTGTTGATTTATAAAAAGTAATCATTGCAGTTATCCTCTTCTTGATGCTTCTCAAGTGAACACTATTACAATAAAACGAAGACATTCAATCGAGTATTTGACCCCATGAGAAAAAAATAACAGATAAAATATTTTTAATTAAAAAAGACTGATGAAGATCAAACATTCGAAACTATAGTCTCTAAAAAATAAATATATCCGTTATGTATATTGTAGCTGACAGTCATCTCTCTTTTTAGATTGAAAATATATTTTTTATTTTGAATCTACCACGTCACTTCAACTAATTTCATCACAATATATGGACGCTTAAAATCATCTTTACCTCAATTTTACTTATTTTAATAAACATATTAAATGAATATGCAATTACGAAAATGGGCTACGAAAATTGAAAATGTACAGGAATGAAAAAAAACTAATTATTTTCTAAAGTAGGTAGTGTAAAATTTATTTTTGAGTTACATTTTGGGGGCAGTAAAATTAATACCAGAGTTGTGCCTTTTTTGAGCTTAGTAAGTGCAGGAAAGCTCTTAGATTTATTTATATGAAAAATTGTATTTGTCAAAATATGCGAGATGTGCTGTTTTAGAAATTACATATTCAATTAATATAGTAATTAATAATCAATTAGTTATAGAATATAAATTTATTAAACCAATTATTTTACATGAATTTATGCATACATTGTTTTTGAGCTTCGATTCCGGAGATTACTTCTCCACCATCGACTATCCTTGATCATCTTTTAGTCCTTCTTTTTAATAAGAGGAAAAACTAATTAAAGAAAAAAATCTCTTTTCAATAATTATTACAATTCCATTATTCTCTCCCAATAATTTCCAATCCGTCTCCATCCTCAGTTATAGAATATGTAAAGTTTGTTAATTTATGAAGTAATTTGATGATTTTAAGTGTCGGAATATTATGATGAAATTAGTTGAGATGAGGTGGTAGATTCAATATAAAAAATATATTTTTCATCTAAAAAGATAGATGACTGTCAGCTATGTTTATTTACATCAAGACGACGAAATAAAGTCATTAATTCCTCCAAAGACTTCATTTACTCGAAATACAAGATGTTTCAAGATTCTACACCCTTACTCGCTTAAATTAGATACTAACCAAACAAACGCATTCGCCAACTCGTTTATCCCCATGACTTCTAGAGATTGGAATTCTCTTCCCCTGACCGTCTTCGCAGCAACATAACATAACATAACATAACATAACATAACATAACATAACAACCTTCAGTCTTTCACGACCCGCATCCACAGATACCTTCGACTTCGAACCCAATCCCTAAATCTCTTATTTTCACGATGCAAGGGTCCACCACGGACGACAGATGTTGTACCATTTAGGTGAAACTTCTTCGTGTATCAATATCATTATAAAAAAACACAGGACAACCTTAGTGATTTCTCTTTATTTACTATTAATTTTCTTAAACACTTTGATAGATTCTAAATATAAAATAATTAAAACTATCGGAATGTTTTGAATACCAGCAAACACCTAAAATATATTTCAGGTATTTGATGATTAATTAATTGAGTAGCGAGGAACGATCTAGCGGCGTCTCTTGACTCTTATTTATCTCTTTGGGTGATCTTAAAAATGTGACAAGTGGTCGATTAATCTTTCTTTAGCCGGTCAGAGACGAAGCAATTACCGGCGGCGCCATCATCATCATTATCAGCACTAGAGTCCTGTGTGGGACCAGAGCAACGATTACACCAAATTACCACCCCTGAATCGGTAATTGGACCGTTTCCATCTGATAAGCCATTGTCCAAAGGGTTATCAAATAAAAATCCGCACTCTTTGTGTTAATAGCTTTAACAATGGTGAAGTGTTAACAAAAAGTTGATCAAATTGGTTTTAATAACTTCACAGTCAGATGGAAGTAAACATCTGCCTACGGTAGAATGTAAGACAGATTGTTAACGGTTAAACACATGGTAATGAGATAAATAGTCGTCGAAAATTTTATATTATGCTCACTGACAATATAAAGGACGATTAAGTTAAAGTAGTGTATTTTTTTATCAAATTCAATTAGAAAAAAACTTTTTTAAGAATCGGTACGCACACTGTTGATTTAGGGGCCGTCCATAAATTACGTCATACGAATTTTAAGATTTTTAGACCTACCTCCCCCTGTGTCACATTCAATCACATTTCCATTGAGCCGAAGTCATTTAGGGCAAGTATTTATTTTAAATAAAAAATAAAACGTTGGGTCCCCAGAGCTTTAACTTAAAAAGAAACAAATATAATATAATTTTAATAAATGAATTTAACTTTTAAGGACATCATAGATATTAGAGAAATATTTTTACATTGCATATCGAGAGGTTCGTCCCCATAGGAATCGAACCCAAGCGCTAACTAAGCTTGCCGGGCCAGTAGCCTGGTCTTAAGACCTTGGCTACTGGCCCGGCAAGCTTAGTTAGCGCTTGGGTTCGATTCCTAAGGGGACGAACCTCTCTGATATGCAATGTAAAAATATTTCTCTAATATCTATGATGTCCTTAAAAGTTAAATTCATTTATTAATATTATAGGTCTGGGTTGATTTTTGAAATAATTTCCATCTTTTTTCAAAAAAAGACACCCAAAAAGATACTTAAATCTTTGCTTTCACTGTATAATATATTTTATTTTTAAAATATTATATTCACCTTGATTATAGCCGACATTTTGGTGTAAAGAAAAAAACCAATCGATTTCAGGAGGTACACCTTAAACATATCAAAAGAACACATTAATAACAAACTTTCATTTACTTTATACTCCGGATTATAAGAGCAGACTGTAAATGAAAGTAAAACTCGCGGTAAATCAATCAATCACTCGGTTTAATAAATACATTAATATATGATTGATTTAAAAACAAAACAAACCGTGGGAAGCATGAAGAAATTTGTATCAGTGAGAGTGGCTTTGATTTTTTGGAATACGGAAGTGAAACGAAACCTGGGCGAACTGAAAAAAGTCTACCTAGTTTGTACCACTTGCCTTAGTTGCATAAGATTTTAATAAATAATAAAGAAAGCCAAAATGTAAAAAAAATCCCAAGAAATTTTATTTTAACTTTAGCTAAATGCCATGCGAAAAAAGTGTATATATACTTATATTTGGTGCGCTATTTGTGTGAAGAATGCGAATGTATCGGATGAGACAGATGACAGCATCAGATCATGATCATGAAAGATAAAGGGAAAAAATGTGTTAAAAAATGTAGAAAATTAAATTATTATAATATATTAAATTTAATAAATTATAGGGTTTTTAATATCATGGATTAAAGTTTCTGTATTTTATATTTTATGTGACTAAAAAATCCTTTAATTTATAAAATTTAAATTCTACATAAGTCACTTGAGTTTTGGAAGAATCTGATAATATATTTGATAAAAAAGATAAGTGTAATCCAATTGATTAATAAGACATTTATTTGAGCACTTTTGATGGTGAATAAATTTACTGCAGTGACACTAACATTTAGAAATATATATATAATAAAATAAAAAAATATAAAAGAAAATTACAAGAGGAGGTCATCTATTAATCCGAGATGGAATGGATTACATATTTCGAAAAAATTCAAAATTCGAAACACTCAACCACCTTTATTTATGTTATGGATATCTATTTAAATTTACAATCATTAGACCACAAAATTTTATAAATGAAATTTAAATGTTTGAATGAAATATTTATTGCATTTACACATGTGAGAAGGGCTACCTATCATTTTGATTGCTAATTTTGGCACTCGGGTTCTGTTCTTGAGAGAGTAAAAACAACTCTTCTGACATATGGTATAATTAAAAATAACCTATTCCATCTCGCATTTAATCAATCACAACTTGTGCGTTTCTTAGATAAAACCAGCAAAATTCCAATATCTGATAATTGATTCAAAATTAGATATTGTCAAAAGTTTGGTGGAGATTTACTAATTTAGAGAAAATAGGATTTTTTGGTGAATATTTGCAATATTCGGTTAAACAATTACATACTATTTAAAATATAGATATAAGTAAAACTATAGGAACCGTTATTATTTTAAATGAATTTTCAGTCAAATAATATTAATAAACTGCAACGGATCATTGCTAAACTTTATCCAAATTCATTTGAAATATTAATAGTCCAAGAGCTGGTGACACATTTTTGAGTACGGATTTGACCCAACTAGAAATAATGTGTAATAGTACCGTCTATGATAGTTGTACAAGGAATGGCCAGTCTGGCTGATCTAAGCAGGTGGACCAGTTACTGCGCATGGTTTGAGTGCGGTAAAAAATACATATGTGTTAAAAAATATTTTTGACCCACAATGAAATTATAAAAATTATAATTTATAGTCAATTATAAACATAATATATTCACCCCAGACCATTTGAGTGGTGGGACGTGGAACCAGACCACCCAAAGTGTATTTTTACAACATGCAAAAAAATAGCATGATGCTGGCAAAACCGTCACGTGCTAAAATTCAACCTAATTAAATACTACAATTTGTGACTTTAATTGAGTCCATGGGTTCCGTAGTCTTTACCTGAGAACCCTTTGAAGTCGCGCTTGCCTCGAGACCGATTGCAATATTTCCCCCATGCTTCGCATTGGATAAAAGTAAAAAATTAAAAAATATAAATAAAACTTAGGTAAATTTTTCAAACAATCATCATTTGATAACTCACTACAAATTTTTCAAGTCATTAAAGTCATTATTTTATTGAAGTACAGTAGTACTAGTGTTTGATAAGCATTCCATTAGAAACTAACGAAATACAAACAAGAAGATCGTTATTTTTTTTAGGTTTTGCAAAAAAAAAAATACCTACTCTTCTCTAAATATCTATGTTAAATAGTTATTAAAGCATACTAACCTCGTTGTTAAAATATAAGGCTTAAACTCGCAGATAGCCGGTGATCCTCCAGGTTCCAGATGATTGTGGGTTCTAAAAGAAATGAATTTGAAATTAGACAATGAACTTATATATTAAATGTACAGATGTATACCATATGTGAGAGAGTAACGAACAAATTTATAAATATATGCGAAGTGTTCGGAAGTCAGTAAGTATTAATTTTAAAATATATTTTTCTTTCTTTACTAATTTATAACAGAAAAATTTAATATAAAGATGTATATTAATAATTACTCAGCTCGACAAAAATTAAACAGAAATTTCATCAAAAAATCTAAGAAAATCTATATTTTTTTAGCCTAATACACAGATTTTTTATTTCATACACAATGTCAAGGTTTTTAGATATTTTTAGTCAAATTTCCGAAATTTTGACTCATTTTTGAGATGTGAATAGGTATATATGCAAATATTGCTGTTCCATATCTATCTATGGCACCTCGGAAATAGGCCAAATTGATGTTTTTAATGTTTTGACCAATGAGGTAAAAATTTGAAAAATACCAAGAGAAAAATTCTAAACTCTGCGAAGATCTTAGAATTGCTTTTCAGATGAACTCATGAAAGATCGTAACTTTTTATAATTTTACTACGATATAGTATTATTTTAATATATTTCTTAACAAAAGTTTCCTCATACTAAATGAAACCTCTTATGGAGAGTCAATTTAATTTTCACTAGTCTATTTGAACCCTTTCACGTAGTATAACCTCAGTTTATGGCGATCTAAATAAAAAGAGAAATATACGTTTACCAAACTATAGTCTAAAACAAAAAATTATATAAACCTATATAAATATATATTTATTTATATTATATTTGATATATTATATGTATATATAAATATATATGTGTATGTTTATTTGCCTCAAGCAGAGGACAACCTCAATGGTTTCTTATTAGTTGAATAAAAGATTTCACTGTCGATGGTAACAGAATTGTTTTTATTTTAGGTTAAAAATAAAATAAAATGAGAGAGTCTTCTGTTTTTTAAATGAAAATAATTTTTAATTATTTCTAGAGACTATAGTTGAAGACATTGTTCATCATCAGTCTATCACAAATATTTCAAATTAGTTACAAATTAATATTTATACATAGAAAAAGACATTATATATTTTTCAAAATTTTCTATGTATAAATCTTAATTTGTAACTAATTTGAAATATTTGTGATAGACTGATGATGAAGGCAATGCCTTCGAAACTATAGTCTCTAGAAATAATTAAAAATTATTTTATTCAATGGTTTCTCTTTATAATCTGTTTCGTATTCTAATTTACAATAAAACAAATGGGAGAGTCATATATAATATATATATATATAATAAGAATAGTCCAGATTAATTTGCAGCAACGCTGACCTAATGCTGTCGACAGGGGCGCTGATGCCGTCGGTATATTTGTGTTTTGAGTCGAGATAAGTCGAGGCAAATTTGAAATATAATTGTAATTTTAACTCGAATTTTGAAATGAAAGACTCCAATTGATTTTAAATTAAGAAACATTAAATATATTGATAATTATTCCTCCCCCCCTCCCTTCACCACTCAAAAATTAAATATTCAATTCGCTTTTCTTTGCGCACAGAAGAAGAAATTAATCACATCTTGTTTGATTTATATTTTATATATTATTTGTTTATTTTTTAATAATTTGCCACTTTTTTATAATTTTTTAAAAATCTAAATTTTGTTATTCTTATTTTTTGATTTTTACAAAATTGAACGACTTAAGACACGCATGCCCATATGAGTTTCTCATGGCAATACTGGATGGAGCAGCCTGTCATACAAACAACACCTGATCTCTTTTAAATATTTGGAGCCTTATATCGATTATCGATCCCAAATTTTAAAAAAATGATATAATATAATTCTCCTCCTCACACGATCCCACTTATTTAAATAAATCTATTTCCACACAAAAACTATCCCAATGCTGTAGATTATAGAAGAAAAAAATACTTCCATATTCATATCTAGAGCCTCATTTCTGTAGCTGTGTCAGGACGAAAATGAGGCGAAACTTTTAAGAGACTATGTATTTTCGGGAGTTTACAGATATACATTTGGAGTGTGGTTTTTTAAGAGGAATAAAATTTTTGGACCGAGACGCCGCCCGCCAGGGCACCAGTCCGGAGGGCCGAGCTTCGAGGGCGTGCCGGAGGCACGCACGAAAAGCTCGTAAATAATACATTTGGAAATTGTTTCAAATATGAGAATGCAATCCAGAAATTCTCCTCCCCAATTCCCTTTGACTATTCCTTTCTTTGTTCCTCAGCAAGAATAATTTTGATTGGACTAAAACTGGTCTCGACGTGTCTTTGAACTAAAACTCGTCTGAACTTGTCTTTGGACTAAAAACGATAGCAAGAGAGGAATTCTTTAATTCTTCTATCAGCGCCCTTTTGGGATATTTTTATTCACTGACCCCTTCAAGGTATAATTCCGAATTGTATGATTTGTCGGGAATTAATACACCCAGTATATTGGTAATAGAAATCTTTAATAATATTATTTATTTAGTTTAAAGAATAATCAGATCAAGAGAGAAGGAGCAACGCTCGGTGTTCCAGGTAATTATTGTTGTATACTATAGTGGGGACATCATCTACTAAAGTCATATTTACCCTTAATTTTAAAATAGAAAATGAATTAATTTGTTAATGCTTTTAACATAACAACGGTTTAAAATCTCAATAAAACAATTAAAAAAATATTTTCGGCATTTTTGAACACAAAGTTCTGAACCTTGGACTAAAATAAATTTAATCTGTTCTCCTCATTAAAAAGAGAAACCTTTTTTTTTTATTTGGTTATCCTAGGATATTCAAGTCCATTTAGCTAAAGAAAATCTAAATACTTAAAATTTTAACTCGGAAAATATTTCAAAATCAATTCGACTTTTTTGACCTACAATTTTTTTTCAATCAAGATTCATTGATATGTATATGAGAATAAATTGAATTTTAATTGATGCATACTCAATAGTTTTTTCGTCTTATTGTTATTCACATAACTAAAGTGAAAAATAGCAAGGGTGCATATATTTCATCCCCATCTATCAACCCTCTCTCTATTTTGTATACGAATAATAATGTTATTATAATTTAATCGAGTTTAGGTTAGAATCTTAAATCGAATCTAATGCATGTGTAATCAAATTCAATTAGATTTATATTTCATTGATTTGCGTGTAGATTTGTTAATTTGTATATTCATAGCTGGAGCAAATTATTATTGCTTTATAGATCATTGGCTCGTTCATAATTTTAATAATGTCCGGTAATTCAATTAGGAATAGTGAAATTTATACGGATTTGAAATGCTATTAATTATTTTTTTCAATTAATTAATCAATCAAGTGGGTTCGATTGATACTTTCGAAACTATTTAAAGGAAAATATTTGAGCAAGTGAAATTTTTTAAATGTAAAATAAAACCAGCCAAATGCGAGTCGGGCTCGCCACAGAAGGTTTCTTTCCTTATATCTTCCAAAATATGTGATATATCAAATTTGTTCATTATTGTCGTTGATTAAAAGAGGACGGGAATTTTTATATAATTTTATATTAAGTCACTTCTGAACGCTGACAGGTAAAATAATAACTATCAATTTTAAGTGAATTCACAAAGAGAAACAAAGAGGTTGTCCTCTGCTTGATGCAAATAAACATACACAAATATATATCGAGATGATATATCTGTATATATATATATATATATATATATATATATATATATATATATATATATTTATTTGTTTGAGACTATAGTTTCGAAGACTTGGTCTTCATCATCAGTCTTTTTTAAATTATAAATGTTAGCGTTATGGATTCAATATCGTATGGATATCTATACGATATTGAATCCATGAAAAACAACATTTATAATTTAAAAAGACTGATGATGAAGACCAAGTCTTCGAAACTATAGTCTCAAACAAATAAATTATATATATATATACAGATATATCATATCGATATATATGTGTGTATGTTTATTTGCATCAAGCAGAGGACAACCTTTTTTTTTCTCTTTGTGAATCAACAACTCTGCTACTCTCGGCAAAACAAAAACTTTTTCAATTTAAGTGAATTAAATTTTGGCCTGTTTTTGTTTTTAATGCAATCGAATACAAGAAGACCACCATAGAGATGCGGCCTATCTGGATCTCGAAAGACTCCTGAATTACCGAAGATCAAGCGAAAGGGTTGAGGCCTAGGTGTTTGTTCACCCTGGTTTTGAAGGTTTGAAGGTTATAACTGTCTGGAAAGGATGTTGGAAATCGACGCTACGAGCAAAGCAAGCTTTGTGGGGAATTACTAACTTTGACTTATCACACACAGCACATGGCAAACTTTCTTTCCGAGCAGTTGAGTTAGTCCTAGAAACGATATCTTCTGAAAGATGAATGGTTCACTTGCCAAATCGATTAACTCCACTTTCTGAATTTTATAAGCACTTGATTGACTCCTAACTATATGTATATATTCAAAACAAATTTCTCTAATAATAAGTATTAACACCACTAAATAACAAAAAGTTTTTGGCCATTGAATAATAAATAATGTAATAATGTATATTATTTCATCACATTTCTCCACTTTTTATTTTATGGAGTAAATCAATTTGGCAAGTGAATCATTCATATATCAGAAGAGTATCGTTTCTAGGACTAGCTCAACTGCTCGGAAAGCAAGTTTGCCATGTGCCAGGTGGTCAAAGCCATTTATTCTCCAGCTTGCTTTGCTCGTAGCACCAATTCCCAACATCCTTTCCCGATATTTATAACCTTCAAACCTTCAAAATTCGGGTGCACAAACACCTACGCCTCAACCCTTCCGCTTGATCTTTCGATAATTCAGGAGTCTTTCGAGATCCAGAGAGGTCGCATCTCTATGATGGTCGTCGTCTTGTATTCGATTGCATTACAAACAAAAAATAGGTTAAAATTTAATTCACATAAAATTGAGAGTAATTCTTTTACCTGTCAACGTTCAGAAGTGACTTAATATAAAATTATAAGAACTCCTAATCAACGATAATAATAAACAAACTTGATATATCAAATATTTTGGAAGATATAAGAAACGGAACCTTCGGTATGCGAGTCCGACTCCGCACTTGGGTGGTTTTATTTTACCATATATCTAAAGAAATTTCATATACCCAACACTTTTTTACAGGCTTATTATTACATGAAATTGAATTAAGTTCCAATATTCAAAAAGGTCTTCCCTTTTCTTGTTTTCTTTGTATTATAAGAAGATTTTTAAAATTACTGAACTAATAAATATAAATTTTTTCAAACATACCCAAATTTTTTACATGTTTTTTCTACGCTAATTTCCGAGGAACGTATCTGTCAGGTAAATAAAGAGTTTGATGTATATAGATATAATGTAAGAAAAAAATTTTATGCATATTATTGTAATTAAGTGAGTTTTTCACTAGTTTATAAAAAATAATTTGAAACGAATTTCTTGCCGAAAGTAACATACCTAGTTGTCGATTTTCAAGATCAATGAAACTATCAGGGCCGAACCAATTATCGGGATATCTGCCCACCGGGTGCAAGATATAATTTGCCGCCCTTCCTCATCAGAACATCAGACAGTATAGGGTCAATTGCAATTATATTTTCATTTTTGACGCCTCTAGTAGGATGCCGCCCGGATCCTGTGCACCTCTTGTACCCCCGGCACGGACCAGCCCTGGAAACTGTCCTTTGATCGAGTATCCAACAGGGATTTACCATAAATAAAAATTTACCTAAATAGTTGTGTTTTTACTCAAAATATTTTATTTTTAAGCTATTACATAGCTTTTATCGCGGGCTTTGAGCGCGGCGACCGAATCAAGAAATTCCGTAACGAAAATAAACCTAACACCACCCACTCCGATCGGCACAGCGGTGCGGTTTTGAAAGCCGTGCATCGTCTAACGTCGTTTCAGTTCGGCAGACTGTGTTTGTGTGCGTGCGTCAGAGAGGTTGACAACTTTTCTTTCGGAAAAATTGAATTTGAAAATGAATAATGATCCACAAGAATCCACAACAAAATATGTGACCACCATTGACGCGGTATTTTCCAGATATTTAGAGGATATCAAGTCTCAAACTGTTTGTTTCTTATTTCAGTTACTCATAAACCTATAGTTATAATGATAAAAATGCCTTAATAACCTACATGTATTGTAAGATAATACAAAATATTTTAAACAATATTAACTTCTCATTTATTCAATAAAAGAAAAAGAAAAAGCATTGTTTTCTTATCGGTCACCACGCTCAAAAAGTGTAACTTGAATTAATATCAAAGAAAAAACTTGAATTAATATCAAAGAAAAAAAATATTGCATAAATATTATAATTGCATAAGTTGATAAAAATGCTATGCAATAGCTTTACCTCGGCAGTCCCAGAGTGCCACACATCTATTATTTTTATTTTTTCAAAATATAGTTTCTAAGCCTTCAACTTGAGTCTAATAAATATACATATTTCATTTACAAAGTACCAATTTAGTTATTTTGAAAATTAATTATAATAGAGTTGTTTCTAGAGCAGTTTCAAACAGTTTAGACAAAATCAGTTTCGGATGATTTTGAAACCGTTGGCAACTTCTCTAAGAACAAACTCTCTATTCCCCTATTTGATATCTAAAGAAACCTTAATTAAGGGTTAAAAAAACATTTACTAAAATTTAATCAACAATGATTTTTCAAAATAAATAAATAAATAAGTACATAAAAAACGTCTCCCTTAGGAACAACCAGCGCCTTGTGTTAAAAAATATCACCCTTACGTTTATATTTTCTACCGCCCTATGATGTATATGTCTTTTGTTTCTCCTTTCCCCTGCCAATTTCTTATTTTCTTCCTCAAGAAACCTTTATTATATTTTCGAAACGAAAATTGAATGTTATTTTTCCATATTTTATTAATGGCATTCTAATCTTATTTGACTTCTTTTCTATCAATTTGATCAGTCTTCTTTTAATTCTCCATTTCTTGGAACAATGTTGTCATTACATGCCCTTAAAGGTTTTCTTCTCTCTCTCTATATATATATATAGGTATATTATATCTCTTCCACTTGACTGTTCCACCCCTGTCCCCCACAAATGCCCTGTTTTCTTCTTCCAATTCGACCCCCCACCCTTGAGCTTATCAAGTCGGTATACGAAATGTCAAATATAACACAGTTGTCATTGTTATTGAAAGAGAGGACTCTCCTGGGAAAAGGGATTGGAATGGGCTGAGGGTGTTGGGAGGGGTGATTCGAGAGACATTCATTTAAATATAAATTGAAAAAAATATAAAATAACGGATGAATGAAGCGTCTTTTTATGGTAGACAGAGTGAGGGAGATATGAGTACAATCGTTTGTTTGTCCAACTAAGGTTATAATTTAGATTTTAGTATAATATTTCTACTGTCCGTGTAGTTATTCCCATTAATATGCTAATTTTGAGAAATCAATGTTTTTTTTAGCGAACAGAAAAACATTTTTATTTCACCTGTTCTGGAATGTTTGTGAATATTATTAATCCTATAAATTAGTTAAAACTTTGGCGTTGTTGATCAAATAAATTTGCAGAAAATAACTAAATAATTAGGGTTCAAGTTGGCGACGACGACGAGATAAAATCATAATTCCTTCCAAAACTTCATTTACGCGAAATTCATTACACTCCTTCGATATTACATTAGAAACGCAATTATTTTTTCCTATGACTTCTAAAGACTGGAATTCGCTTCCCCCGTTCGTATTTCCGGCCACATATTAGAACCTTCAGTCTTTCAAGTCCCGGATCAACTAATACCTTTAACCCCGATCCAATCCCTTAAATGTGTTCTTCTTTACACGATTTAAGGGTCCACTCATCATTACAGAGTTTGTACCTTTTCGGTGTAACTTCTTCTTGTATCAATAAAATAACAAAAAAAAATGGCAGACTGGTTATAGTCGTTTCTTGTAAATTGAGCAAGTCCGAATTCAAGCCCAATGCAAATATTTGACCGATTATAATATGATCTCTACACCAATTTACACATACACACAATATTCATGGAAAAAGAGAATAATCGTTACTGTGATGACTTGCTAAATGGGCAATTACCATAATTTCCGAGGCTAAAAAACTACAACTTCATATTAATAGTAATTTCTAATTCTTTATTTATTTAACGTCAGTGGAACCTCGGTTTTCGTTCTTAATACGTTTCAGATCCTTGGACTTATACCGAACAGGACGTAAGCCAAGCGAATTATTCCCATAAAAAATAAATGGTAAATTATTAATACATTTCCATTAAAAAAAATCCTATTGACATAAGTATTATTCATTATGAGGGTGTATAAAAAATTTAAACACTACTTAATACTAAAATACATAAATTCAAAAGCAATTAGATGAAATAAATGAAACTTTATCAAATCTTAATTTTCTCTATGCTGTCTGTTTTTCGAGTACAAACTAAATGTTTATCAAGTTGGACTTAATATATAATTAATAAAAAAAATTATATTTTTCGAGATAATAATTGTTTTGTCAAAATGTCTGTTAGTTAGTTAGTTAATTAGTTAGTTAGATAGTTAGTTAGTTAGTCTGTGCGTTACCAAATTTGTGGACGAGCTAGCTCAAAAACTAGTGTGAATATCGAAACCAAATTTCACGCGTAGTTTTGGTCCATTGAGATTAAGTAAGCTGATTAGATTTTGGTGCATATCGATCCAAAATTAAGGGGGGTCGAGGGGGGGGGGGTTAAAAAATGAAAATCTTTGCCATTTACCAAACTCAACCAAATTTTGTATACATAATCAGTGGGTTCCAGGAGTCTAAAAAAGCAAAAACTACCCCCCCCCCTTACATGATTATAAATAATTTTATTAAATATTAAATATAAGTGAGGGGCCAGGCTGTATGGTAAAGTCAAGTGGATGGCCACATCAGAACACGTTAGCTTATTTAATGATATTAAGGTGAGAAGATGTTATAATTATATTATAATCAATACAATGTATAACGTTTTGATCACTACCTCTATGATCGTTATCAAGATTGATGATATTTTGTGCCAACCATTTCTTTTAATTATAAGCTTCCTGCTTAAGCCCTTCACTACTTCCACACCACCAGGCTGTTAACTCTATTATTTCCGGATTTTTCTAAAGTTTTAATGCTAAATTTAGTCAAGATAAAACAAAAGGCTCAAATTATATTTTAATGACCTCCCCTCTTCCATCAGTAAATAATTTTCGCAACATTACCTACTTTCGCAGGGCCCTAAAGATTATCTGACCAAAATATGGTTCAGATTAGAAAAAGGATCAAAAATTTTCAATTCCTTTCCCCTCACATTTTGGAAAGCTGATTTTTGCAGCATAGAGAGTCTTATGCAGAATCAGGGATCCTGCAATCTTCAGAAACATTAAGTGTGGCCTTAAGGGCCTGGTGTGAAAAATGCTAAATTTTGTAAGAAATGTAAAATATACGAAAAATATAATTTTGAAGTTACATGATTGCAGAAAAATATGTTAAATCCTATAAATATTATAAGAAACATAAAATTGATTAATCACATCATATTTAGTAGGTACCGAGGGGTGAACCGCAATTGGAATTAGGTGTACACCGTCTTTGGAATTATTTGGAATTACTTTGGAATTCATTAGATAATCTATTGTCATCTATTGTCTTCTACTTGAAAATGAAAGTGGAAGTGGAAGTAGGTGTACACGATGTTAGGTCGCGGTTTACCCCGGTACCATCGGTAGTTTTCTTTTTAATAAAATGTTAAAGTATTATTTATTTTCATGTAATTTTTGATTGTAACTATTTAACTAACAACAACAAATCAAGTTATATTCAAAATTATTATATGCGGCCTTCTTGGGAAATGGTTATTGCGTTTAAAACAAAAAATTTCCATCCTAGGTTTTTCTAGAGCCCTAGAATTATACGTAAGTAAACATAATTTCTACTCGAATATAAGAGTTCAGAGTGTAGAGAGAAATAAACTTTAAATTTCTGATAATGATTGTCATCTATTAGATCCGTGATGGAATGGATTATTTTTAATTATATGTTGGAAGGGTTGTTTTTATTTTAAAGAAATTCAAAATTTGAAACACTCAATCACATTTTTTTATGCTATAAGGCATGGATGGGGGTCGGGTTAGACTAGGTGTAGCGTGCCAGCCTGCTAACCAAGTGGACCCGGGTTCGAATCCGACTCGAGGCTTCCGGCTAAAATCTGACCCAGGGGTAGAGACAAATTTTAAAAAAATAAGTAGTATCGTAAATTGGCTTATGGCTAGAAAGGCCAAGAAGCCAAAAAAAGCATGGATGGCTATATGTTTAATTATATTTAGAATCACTAGAACGCGAAATTTTACAAATGAGTGAAATAATTAACGCAATACATAATGTATGTCAGAGAGGTTCACCTCACATGCTAGTTAATTAGTCCGGATTGCTCATTTTGGCACTCGGGTTCGATTCATGTGGAAGTAAAAACAACCCTTCTGATAAATAATTAAAAACAATCTATTCCACCACGGATCTATTAGATGATAACCTCTTGTGATTTTCATATTAATATTTATTTACTCTCAAAGTCAACAGCATTTATTAAAATTTGATTAACGCTTGTTTGATTTCCGTATTTGGTTAAATCAGGTAATAGCAATTATTTCATTGTATCTTTACAAATTAATTGTACGGGTGAAAGATAATAATTCGCTGGGTAAAATGGTAATGATTAATTAGCAAATGATAATAGCTGGTTAAATGATTCCGGTTGAATGCTCACACTGACGATGACGTCATATCCACCCTCTGCGCACCCACACATTCAGAATTTATATTTTCAGATTTAATAATATTAATAATATTTTCCCCCCACGGACAATCTGTTTTCATTATGCGTTGTACCTTTTTACCACTAGCGGTCGAGACAGCTGGGGGTGTATTCAGCAACCAGGGGAGGAGACACAGAATTGTTATAATTTATATTAATTAAAATTTCCAGAATTAATCGCGGATTATTTCGAAATATAAAATAATAAATCACACAATTTATATGAATTGAATATTATTTAGGTATTTAAAATCGTTCGATTTTATTTATGTACCTGCTTATAGAATAAAATAATATTAACACTTCAAGTGAATTATGGGTGAACTTTGCCAACTCTGTAGAAGGAAATTCCGGGAGCTAAGAAAAAAAGAAAAAAGAAAATTACCAGAAACTAGTAACAAGAATACTAGGGAATTGGATAAAATTAAAAACACAGAGTTTTTTTATTATATGGCTCATTTAATAAAAAAAACTCTGTGTTTTCAATTTTATCCATTCCTCACTATTCCTGTTACTAATTTACTATGGATACGAATTAAATGATAGAACATTAACAGAAAAGATTTTTTACTAGACAAAAAGAAAAATAACTGATATATAAATTATATAAAGCAGTAACACTTTACATTTAACAGCCTTGACAAAAAACATTAAATGAAATTTTTTTTAATCAAATCTACTCTTATTAACCGAGCCTCGCCGGCGGGTCTCTTGCTACCCTCCTTAATCTCCATCCACTCACTGGCCCTATCCCCCTAGATCCACCTCCGATCATCATTCACCTCGCCAACTCTATACATGTACTCTGGACTCCCTCCTCTTCCCCTAACTCTGATCACCTTCCGAATCCCACGAATCCGGATGGAGGATTAAAATTTGTAGATCTCCACCCATTAGAAAGTACATATAGGTCAATAGAAAAAAATCCACTTTTTGGCGGCTGGATTCCATGCACACATATTTTTTTTTAATTAATTCATAATCCAAATAAAAATCGACCTTTTTACCTGAATTTTAAATTAAAAAATAATATTAATATATAGTTTTTAACTGAAGCAAAATGTGGTCGGTGATCCAGGTACTATCTATTACTAATAGCAGTAGAAATACAAGTATTACATTAAATCAAAGTATTGTTTAATTAGTTTTTACACACAGCAATCAAGTAAAAGTAAAAATAAAGTGTAGTAAATACAATAATACGATTGAAGTAGTTTTTGGAGGCGGGCTGATAAGTGAATTTAATGGATTTTGATGAGACAGTCCAAGGTACAAAAGATTCTGCTGAGAATGAAATACTATATGTATAATATTGTTACTGCCACTGAGAGAGGAGACAGAGGGGGAAAGTCACATTGTATTCCTTCACTGTCTTTTTTCTGAGTAGAATATATAGTGGCTGGCTAAATTATTATACTGAAATGTTTTTTACCAAGTAAATTTATTTTATTCAAACTTTTCAAAAAATAATCTAGTAGTAATCTAGATATAATAACTCTTTTTGGACTGGCATGGAAACTCCCTAGAACTCAATCCGATTGATAATGTATGGGCGGCCCATAAAAAAATAAATTTACAAAGATAAAATATGGTAATTACTAACAAAATGGTTTGATAGAAAATATTAAAGGGAGGATTCACTAAATATTGAAATTGTATATGTATTGTCCTAAGCTAATAAACCTATAAAGGATAACAAATGAAACGATATTATTATTTATTTATTTATTTAAGGGCCTCCACATCTCCCCTTATAGCCCTCCGATCCTCCCACTCAGGATCCGCTTGAGTGGCTCAGGGTGTGGCCACAGCAGAACGGTGTGAAACCTTAGAAATGACGGCCGACCCATAGTAACAATACCCAGAGTTCATCTAGCCCTACTGACTATATAGTCCACATGCTGTGAAAAACGCAAGGGCGCGTCGAAAATAATTCCCAGGTCCTTAATAAGCGTCTGACGTTTAATTATGTCACTGTCCATATAATAATCAAAATTTAGGATGTTGGCATTTGACCGCATATGAGTTTAATAGTAAGCTAAACCCTTAAAAACATATGAAAGATATATAATTTTCCAACTGAGTATAATAATTTGGCTATCCACTGTATTAGGTATATTATTTTGTTAAAAAAATTGTATATATGTATGAATTATATTAAATTTATTTGTAATAGTCATAATGATAAGGATGACAAAATCCCATTTTAAACTGATTACCGACCCTGAAGAAGGAGGAACAAACCTCCGAAACGTCGGAATAAAAAAGACAATTATAATTATCTCTCTTTTTTGAACCTTGGACTGCCTCATCAAAATCCATTAAATACAATAATCTTAATAAATTCAACTTTTTTTCATCGTTATATCAGTATTATGGTGTGCATTCCAAATTCCGGGAGACTTTTAAAAATTGATGCAGATTCTGGGAGAATCCGGAATTTCGGGAGGGTTGGCAACCCTAGTGATCAGGTGGATTTTCTTATTTCTTTCATTTATATACAGATTGTAATAAAGATCTAGGCCGCTACTTCAGGACCATATTCTATTCATCAAAAATAAGACTAAAATGTTATTAGGTAAAAATCTCCTATCTCGCGCTTCGTTGCCCGAAAATCTTTACTGATATTCTGCCTTTAATCTTGAAATTATGAATTTAGGGAGCCAAAAATCTAATCAGAATTGCTTGAAAAATTTTTTAGCATAAAAAAGAACTGATTAAGAGCTTTTGTATTCAGGAATTAATTAGGATGAAAAAAGTCAGAAAACTGTCGAAATGTTGTTTAAATCTAAATAAAATATTCATAAATTTGGGCTGAAATGTTTCCATTGGAATAGTTTTGGAGTTTTTCTAGAGGGGGCAGCCGCCCAGCTGATTAGCCACCACAAGGTTTCAACTTAGGTAATCCGATTAGAGATCAACTAACTTTTTAGTAGGATTGAAAAATTTTGGAAGTAATAATTTAATAAGAAATACATAAATGATGCCTCGTAATAATGGAGTTTCGATTTTTCTAGGGGGAGCAATGAGTTTTGTACTGCCCCCATTGCCCCCTCCCTAACTATGCCCATCCTTGTTTCCCTCCTGTCTTATTGAAATTTTAACCGAGCTAAAATAAATAAGCAGATCGTTATTTAAACTTGGTTTTAAAATAAATAAGTAATAAAAAACAGATAAATAAATTATAAGTAAATAATATATAGCAGTACAAACAATAATAAATTCTGAATATTTAAAATATTACTTAATAAAAAGAAGAATAAACAAACCATTAAATAAAATACAGGACATAAAATAATATGTATATAGAATTAAAAATCAACAGTAATAAATAAATTTTAAATTATTTAAGCTTCATTTGTCTCCTCGAAAATAATAAATGGCCCTATTTTGAGAGGTCAGGTTTCTATATTATACACGTTATGAATCTTACCAATATCCTTGAAAATTAAAAATCAATCATTTTGATTAAAAAAATATGGCTTATTTGTGTTTAATAAGTACATTTATTTATTTAATATTTTACTTTATTTAATATTATATTTTATTTAAATTTATCATTTATCTAATAAACTGAATTTATAAATCGAATTATTTACTGAAAAGATTGGGTTGGATATCGAAGGTAACGATCCTAGCGAAAAATACTCGAACTAAATTCAAAGAGGTTACACAGGTTGCATGTAAACAGGCGTTTACGATTTTATATATTATTTAGGAGGGTAAAAATAGTACTAGCTTTATAGTTCTGGCTGTTAATTAGGCTTATTTAAAATTCAAATAAGTATTAGATTAATTGTTTGCTAATATTTTTATTGTCATATAATTATTTATTTGTTAATTTAAATAGTTTTTAAGTGAAAATCTATACAAAGTTACTTTCGCTACTCCATGAAAATATTTTTGGTTTAAAAAATTCTTTGAAAAGATGTTACTAATGAGAATCGGAGAAAAGTAATAGTTTTGTGACATCGTTTTGTATATTAATTTTATGTACTTGATAAAGTAGTCGATTATTTCTTCATAATTTTCTGACTTTAAAAAGAACAACTTGGATCAAATTTTCAAAAGCAAAAGAGAAATTTTTTATCGAACCAGTACCCTGTTTATTATAGGTTTAATGGACTACAGGGTTTTTATTGTAGCGTCTCTATTTAATTTTTTTGCTAAAATTTTTTTAAGTAATCAAAAATCACATTTTCTATGTTATTTATAAATTTTATAAAAATATAATCTTTGGCTAAAATTTTGTTATGATCGATTGTGAAATTTTTTATTTTTAATTTTACTATTTTTTGCTTAAAATCTGTGTCTTTCAAATAAAAAAAGGAAGAAAACGTGAAACTTTTTCAAGACTCAGTTGGCTATTTGCAGTTTCAGTGAATAAAGCAAAAAAAACAATCATTTTTCCTACAGAAACAGGTTAAAAATCTCAAAAAAATATTCGTTAAATAATTTTATATTTTTTAACGGGAAGATCTAAAGGTGAAGAGCCTAAAATCTCAATCAGTTCTAACAAACATTTTAGCGCAAGAATGATCTTTCTACAATTTTCGTTCTCAAGTTATCATGAATATCTTAATCCAGTCTATTACAGTTCGAATAGACACACAGGCAGACAAAAAAATCATGGGTGAAAATTATTTTTTAGCAAGGTTTCCAGACATTGTTTAACAAAGTGAATGAAAAAATTAAAAAAAAATTTGAGTCAATTTAATACTAGGCGTGGCTGTCAGACTTTGACTAATGCGAAAATTAAGTATTCTGAGAGATTCAATACTCCGTCCGCCTAGTGAACGTCATCAAATATTGAGAGAAATTGCATTTTAATTCAATTTAAAATTTATTTTGATATATCTTCTAAAAAATTAAATTTATAATCCATTCAACAATTGTGAATTGGTTATAAAAGGTCCCCACTTATCTTCATTTTTCGGATGTTTTAAAGAAAATATAGTTTTACTTTTAAAGAAATTTTAATTTATTCTAATAGTATATTATATACAGAGCTCGGATATAACATTTATTTTTATATCTCTCCCAAAAATTATATTTTTGAATCACTTCAAAAATGATGAATTGATACAAAGGATCCCTCCTTACCTCTCATTTTTCGGATTTTTATAAGAAAATACAGCCCGAAAGTATATATATTGAAAAAGAAAAAAAATTTATATCTTTTAATTTTTTAATTTTAATGTGAAATAAGTTACCTAGTATCCTTAACTCATAGTAAATCCATATTAGAATTTAATATTTATTTACTCTTATCTTTATTAAAGATGTTTCACCTTGCACCAACACCACAATCTCTGCTAATTAGAAAATACAGCTTTTCTTTTAAAGATATTTTAATTTTTTTCAATAGTATATTATATACAGAGCTCGAAATAATATTTATTATTATATCTCTACTTAAAATAATATTTTTGAACCACTCCAAAAAAGGTGAAGTGATTAGAAAGCCTCCCCCCTACCTCTCATTTTCGATTAAAAAATAAAAAATAAACTTTTACTTTTAAAGAAATTTTAATTTATTCTAATCGTGTATTATTATATTCAGAGCACGAATATAACATTTATTTTGAAATATCTTAAAAAAAAATGAAATTTATAAACCCTCCAAAATTGATTATTTTGTTACAAAAGGGTCTCCCCCTTACCTTTCATTTTCAGATTTATTATAAGAAAATAAAGTTTTTCTTTTAAAGAAATTGTAATAGTAAATTATATCTCAACAAAAACACTTGTGTAAAAAAAGGCCAAGTTCGATTAATAAAATCCGTTTGCCAAAAAACTAGTGAGATCTAATGTGCTGCCAAGTTCAACATCATCAATTTATTAAATGAGTCGAGAATATATTAGTAACTTCAATTAAAACGCATGTTTTTCATTTCACATGACCCTCTATATTTTTTATTGATTTCACATTTTTAGTTGAAATTATTTTCCTAAAACTTGGCTTTTACGCATTAAATTATTATTATTATTGTTTGATAGGGCCTCCACCACTCCCCTCTTATTAAGATCCCATGATATGGTAACTAGTAATTCGTGACATACATAATAATGCGTAAAAGCCAAGTTTTATGAAAATAACTTCAACTAAAAATGTGAAATCAATAAAAAATATAGAGGGACATGTGAAATGAAAAACATGCGTTTTAATTGAAGTTACTAATATATTCTCGACTCATTTAATAAATTGATGATGTTGAACTTGGCAGCACATTAGATCTCACTACTTTTTTTGGCAAACGGATTTTATTAATCGAACTTGGCCTTTTTTCACACAAGTGTTTTTGTTGAGATTTCACTTCTTTTTGTAAGTTGGATTTATCCTATAAATTTAACCCCTTCATTTCGGGCCCTGAAGAAGGAAAAGTTTCGATTTTTCAATTTCCTCCTTTATTAATGTGTCAAGCTATACCAGTATGCCAAATTTCAGCATTCTAGGTTCATTGAATTTTTAGTATATGTTAATTAAGTCTATAAATTTCACCCCTTCATTTTAGGTCCTGAAGAAGGGAAAGTTTCGATTTTTGGATTTTTCCCATTAATTGTACCCCAAACTCTACCTGCCTGCCAAATTTCAGCATTCTAGGGTTAGCGGAAGTACTCTAGAATTTTGATGAGTGAGTAAGTCAGTGAGTGAGTGAGTGACGAAAAAGCCTATCTTTGGCTTCTTGTAACTTGGATGGTATAAACAGTAGAAATATGAAATTTTGTAATTTAGTTAAGCTTATGGACCAGTATTATGGAAAAAAATTTCAGCCATGTAGAGGTTTCCATCACGAAGTTACAGAGGCGTCAAAATGGCCTGAGTTGTTTCCTGTAAAGGGTAGTCTGGCAGTCCCCGCTCGAATCGAACTTGGCTGGGACACTGCCGTGCCCCCAGATATAGAGGACAAATCTAATATTTATTTTGATATCTCTTTTAATAGACGTATTTATCTATATAATTTTAATTGGTAGTTTATTATTAAAGTGAGTTAAGTGAAATGTGCATACGACACTAGAATATTTTTTATCATTGAATCATTTTGAGCGTTTATTTTTTGCTTCCAATTACCAATTGAAACGTATCAAATTATCTAGTCTAAATTTAATTAAAATTTATCCAAACGGAAGAGGTAGAATTTTTATATTAATTCATCTTGTAAACGAGTATAACTGTTTATTCAAATAAAATGATCGAACATGAATGAATTAATCACCGGCAAGTAGGCGTGAGTATTATCGCTCGGGAATATTTTCAACATCAGCTTATTTGATGATTATAAAATCATCAATTTCTTGAAGGATGGTATTTATCGCCCTCTTTGGCTTTGTTTATCATAGGGATGGGCTTTGAAGAAGGGGTTAGTTTCTGAAGAAGGGCTGGACCACTCGATGCCTTTCATCCATCATCGGATCGCGAAACGTTCACCCTCGCTTTTATCTCACACACATCTGTCAAAGTTCAATCCGATCACAGAATCGCCTCTAAAGAGTTTCGATATCAGCACTTTATATAGAACTCACTCTAAGGTCAGAAGTTATAATAACAGTTTCTGTATGTATGAAAATAAAATGGAAACTCAACGTTCCAAAACTATATACAGTGAAACCCCTCAAATCCGAACCCCGGAAATTCGAAACCGTGAGAAATCCGAACGCAAAAAAGAGAAACTTATTTATTTAGTCATAAAACAATTATGTATATATTCTACATTATAACCTTATTTTAAATAATTAGTTGAAAAATTAACAAAGAAGTACAGTTAGCATACCTAACAAAGTGTAAACGTGTCTACATAGTTATGTCATCCAGGATTGAAAAACGGCAAAAGTTAGTTATTGAAATTCTTTAGGTTAATCAATTTGCAAAAACAATGAAATAATAATAGAAACACACAAAATATCAATTAATCTTTCACTTGATATCAGTTATCTTCAATTTCCGAAGCTGCTTTCGGCTAATCCGAACAAATTGAAATCCGAACAGGCTACAGCCCCATTTAGTTCGGATTTGAGGGGTTTCACTGTAGTGAAAAATTAGAATAAAAATATTTTCAATTTATAGAAATTTTCGTGCTGAAAATTGCGAAATTAGAAGATATAATGGAGTACAAGGGATATGGATTTTGACAAAATCTCAAGATACCTAAGAAAATCACAATAGAGTGTCATCTATAAGATCCGAGACGAAATGGATTATTTTTGATTAATTTTAAAAATGTTGTTTTTTACCTCCTCTGGAATCGAAACGGAGTGCCAAAATTAGCAATGCGGTTCAATTGCGCTAGCATATTAGATGTACCCCCAACATATGTAAACGCTCATAGATCATTAAATTTTTATTTCTAAAATTGTGTGCTCTAGTGAATCTAAATTTAAACATATAGTCTAAATAAATCTGGTTGAGTGTTCGAATTTCTTCAAAATTCGATGGGCACTGGAATGAGTTTTCCAAATTGAATATAAGAGCTCAAGTTGTCGATATGGAAATATATAGATTTAAAATTTTTTAAGAAAAGTTCGACAGAGTTAGAGTTTTCTCATTTCCCGGCAAATAATAGTTCCCGGGAAACGAGAATATTTCGAAGATATTCCCGGGAAAAGCAATTAAAATATTCATTTATTTTTTCATTAAAACAAAAAACTTAATTACTAATAGAACAAAAACAAGTTATTTATCAGAAAAGTTTTTAAAATGAGTTCTGAGACAAACTAGCGCATTAAACGAATTGTCGTTGAGACGTATCCTAATTTTGTGACAAAAAGACTTGCAGGCGAAAATACTCTTTCACTTTACACTGAGGTTAATTTAATCCAAACCATTTAAGAGCATTTACAAATTTTTTGTTAGATTTCCACTGGTTTCAAATAAATTAAATTCTTTTAATATAGTCTTATATTCTGTAACTCCTGTAATTTGTTTTTTGGTGCCTGACATTTCTGCTTCTAGGTATATAGTTTTCCGTATCGAAAATCAATACGCTAAAACAAGTAGTTTTTGAATATGTATTTTTCATTTATATGATAATAAATTATAAAAATAATCCCAGGAATTGACTTCTTTCTCGGGAAATCGGGAATAGATTTTTTGCGAGTTTCCTGTGAAATCGGGATCGAGAAATCCCGGAGAGAAACCCTGGAGAGAGTGTCATCTATTAGATCCTATATGTAATTAATTATTTTTAATTATATATCAGCAAGATATATGTCACATCTATCTATATGTCTATCTGTTATTTCCCATAGGTTAATTAATATGATCGAT
This sequence comes from Forficula auricularia, assembly GCA_024734495.1. Taxonomy (NCBI): domain Eukaryota; kingdom Metazoa; phylum Arthropoda; class Insecta; order Dermaptera; family Forficulidae; genus Forficula; species Forficula auricularia. The sequence continues at coordinate 504,432 of JALMQS010000056.1, forward strand.
ACGATGTAGGCAAATTCGTTTTGTTGTAATAGTAAGCTGGTCACACAACATATGATAGTCTTTGATTTCTCTTCAAGAATCAACAACTCTGCTACTCTCGGCAAATAAATCTATTTCATATATATATATATATATATATATATATATATATATATATATATGGAATATAATGGCCGTGTCAATACGCAGCCGAGGGGGTCCGAATACTGGCGGGAATGTCCGAAGACATTTCGTTAACCTCCTAGCATGGACTAAGTGCTTCTAGGCCAAACGACCATTAGTTAGCAGGTTAATATTAAGAAAATCTTTCAGTATTCAAAATTTATTTTTATAAACTTCAAAAGAAATCAATGATATATTGCTTGGTTGTGTTAATAGTTATTATTCATCTTTATTTATATAAAAATCAAGGGGGAAAACTCAAGAGCTTGCATAACAAAAAACATCTCACACGAAATGTGGATTTTTATAAAAACAAAAAACAGAAACAATCTTTTCTATACAATCTGATGTGTAAATACGATAAAAAGTATAAAGAAAGAAGGAGAGGGGGACGAATAGTGTATACAAAAATAAATATCTAATCGAAAGGATATATGAATTATCTATGTATCTTTGATCAAACTTGGGAATTCGCCACGAACGTGAAACTCTCTAGCAGTAGTAAATCATATACTTGTCAGCAGAGAAATGAAACAACCTTTAAAACACGACGAAAGTTTTAATGTTATTTGATTGTATTTTAAAAGAATTTTAATAAAAAATTGAATATTCATGATTTGATTTATCATTTAAGAATAATTTATATTTACCGTGGGTTGCTACCTGATTAACTAGACTTTTGAAATAATACAAGTTTTGAACATCCGTGTCGAAACGTGGAAAAATAATTGCAAAACGAAGAATAAATAAAATTTGGCGCCTCCCGACTTTCGCTTGTATTTTTATTTTCTTTGAAATCATCATCCCAACTATTTTCTACTCTCTAATACAAAAATGACAGAAGTAAAGAAGTAGGTATTTCGGAAAGGACTAATCTCAACAAAAACATTCTGTGATAAAACAGGACAAGTTCGAAAAAGTAGTGAAATCTAGTGTGCAGCCAAGTTATATTCGTCAAGAATAATTAAATTGAGAAAATAGTAGTTTCAATTAAAATACATTCTCAAAGAGAATCTCTGCTTGATGCAAATAAACATACACACATATATATCGAAATTATATATCTGTACATATATATTATTTATTTGTTTGAGACTATAGTTTCGAAGACTTGGTCTTCATCATCAGTCTTTTTTTAATTATAAGTATTGTTTTTCATGGAGTTAATATCGTATGATATTGAAAATTTTCGATCTTTACTTAGCTAGGAACCAGTTAAAATTAAAATCAACTCCCAGTTCACATTCACACCTCTTTGTTTCTCTTGAGAATCAACAACTCTGCTACTCTCGGCAAAACAAAAACTTTTCAATTAAAATACATTGTTTTCATTTTGAATGGCAATCTAAATTTATGGATTCTAAATTTTAAATTTAGATTATTTTCATGAAACTTGTCTGTTACGAATTATACTATAAGGGTTAATGAACTAAATTCGTGACCAGCCAAGTTTCATGAAAATAATCTAAGTTAAAAATTTAGAATCCATAAATTTAGATTATCATTCAAAATAAAAAGAATGTATTTTAATTGAAACTATTATTTTAGCAACTTAATTATTCTTGACGAATATAACTTGGCTGCACAGTAGATATCACTACTTTTTCGAACTTGGTCTCTTTTTTCACAAAATGTTTTTAGTTGAGATTTCTCTGCTTTTTGTAAGCTACGCGAAAATTATGAATATGTATACAAAATTTGGTTGAGTTTGGTCCAACGGGATAGAATTTTTATTCTTGACCCCCCATCTTGGGTGGTTAGTTTTTGCATTTATAGCCTTTAGGGGACCCACAGAATATGTATACAAAATTTGGTTGAGTTTGATCGAAGGGGCTAGAATTTTCATTTTTGATATTTTCTTCAGGGTCTACAATTTAATAATGCTATAATTTTGGCATTCGGGTTTTAATTCCTCCTACTTATTATAATCGATTTGTGAGATTACGCCTGCGTGATATTTTTAATTTTAAAACCCACTAATAGTTCAGAAGAAATAAAATTTATTCAAATTTGGAAATTTAAAATATTATTTTAAAACCCACTAAAATAGTTCATGAAAAATAAAATCTATTAAAATTAGAAAATTTAAATTATTATCTTAAAACCCTCTGACCAAGGAGGGTTCGCAGAAGGTTAGAAATAATCCATCTTTCTCGTATATAATGAGACCCTCTTGTAATTTTTATCCTACTCATTTATACCTATATATATTCAATTTTATTCGATATTTCTAATTTCCATTTCAACTCTGCTTGTTATTTGCTGCTTGTTTCTTAATGGGGATCTTATTAAATAAAAAAAATAAACTCCCTTATCCATTTTTTCTCCCCTCTTCTTTCTTTTGTGTAAGCCGGGCTCGTATCGTCGAGAGGAATTTGCAAACTTTTCCCTAGGCGTATTAGTTTGTTTAAGCTTTAGGGGTTTGCAAATATCCCTACTCTCACAGCCCCCCCCCACCCCACCCACACACCGGGCCTCTTCTTACTGAATTTATGCATAGCTAAAGTGGTCGTGGTTGGTGGTTTATTTTAAGTCAACATTAGCGGAGGTTGAAGAAAAAAATATGATTTTTTTTTCTATCCCCTTTATTGGAGTTTTTAATATCAAAAATAAAGAAAAAAACATTTGTACTCTTTCTACACCTTTTCCAATTTTATTTCAAAAAATATCAATTCAATTACAGAAGATTGGAGGCCCTCCAAAATGCCTCTAATTCCTACAACTAAATTTATTATTTTTATAGATTAAATGATAATGTAACTAATTTTTTAATAATTTTCAAAGACAAGAGAAGACAGCAAAATCTTTTAAGAAAGCATCCACGAATACCTTCAACTCTGACCCAATCTCTTAATCTCTTCTTATTTCTGAGATACAAAGGTCCACCTTGGACTACAGAGGTTGTACCTTTTTTTATGATAATGATGAGAGAAGGAGTTACACCAAAAAGGTGCAACCCCTAAAGCCCTGGGTTGGCCCCTCCATCGTTGGGCGGGGGTCGAAGATATCTGTGGATACGGGTCTTAAATAGCTGAAGGTTATAAGTCGCGGGAAAGGTGGTGGCAGGGAGCGAGTTCCAGTCTCTGGTGGTCATAGGGATAAAAGAGTTGGCGAAAGCGCTTGTTCGACTTTTATCCAATTTGACAGCGAAGGGGTGCTGAGCGTTAGAAAACCGCGTGTTTCTCGCAAAGAGGGCATTAGAGGGGATAAGTGATTTCAGCTCGACTGAACAGACACCGTGATAATATCTGTAGTACAGGGAAAGGGTAGAAACGGTTCTTCGGTGAGCCAGGGAGTCGAGTGAGTTGGTGCAAGTTCTTCTTGTATCAGTATCATTATAAAAAAATGACCATTTTTTATAACTCATTATTACATTATATCTCTACGAATTCAAATTGAATCAAAGCGCTGCCGAAACAGCCCGAAAAATTAACCAGGCATTTGACAATGATAGTGTTAATGAATGCACTATTCGACGTTGGTTTGCGAAATTTCGTTCCGGAGATTTTAGCGTCGAAGATGAGCCCCGAAGTGGTCGACCTAGAGTAATCCAGGACGAGGATTTGAGGACCCTGGTGAAGACTGACCCATCACAAACGGTGCGTGGGATGGCGAAAGAACTGGGCGTCAGCTCCCATGCTGTTTTTGATGATTTAAAACGTATTGGAAAGGTCAAAAAGCTCGGAATGTGTGTGGCCACGATTTGAACGATCGACAGAAATCGTCACGTTTCGAGGTCTGTTCTTCTTTGTTTTTGCACAACTAAAACGATCTTTTTTGGATCGGATCGTCACGTGTGATGAAAAGTGGATCCTCTACGACAATAGGAGACGTTCAGGATTGTGGTTGGATACCGATGAGCCACCCAGGCACTTCCCAAAGGCAAAAACCCACAAAAAAAGACTATAGTTACTGTATGGTGGTCAGCGGCTGGTGTGATTGACTATATCTTTCTGCAACCGGGCCAAACCATCACAGCAGAGTCCTATTATGAGGAAATCGACGAAATGTACTGAAAATTGCGTCAGCAGCAGCCGGCACTGGTCAACAGAAGAGGTCCGATCCTGCTTCACGACAACGCCCGACCGCACGTTTCACAAATCACCGTCTGAAATTTAAACGAATTGGGCTTCGAAGTTCTCCATCACGCACCATACTCCCCAGACAAAAAGTGCACTGATTCAAATGGCCTTATTTCGATTAAATTGAATAAGTATTCACTGAGTTATTACACTTTAAAGTAGACTCATCAAAACGGACAAAACTTATGAAACAACCTAATATTTGAGCCCTGAAGAAGTCAACAAAGTTGATGAAACGTTGGCAATAAAATATAAATTATTTCCATAAAAAAAATAATCCTTATTTCCCGATACCAACTTTAATAATTTAATCGATGGGCATAACTAATCAAAATAATTTTTACAATTATTGCATATTTCACGCCAAATACCCAGGGCCGCATTAAGCTATTTAGAGGCCCCTATGCACTACAAGTCTCGGGGCCCCTCTCCCATTATGTAAGGTAGGTCTCTAGGTAGGAAAGTAGAATTTAAATAATAATATATAATAACACCAAATTTTAATATCTTGTTATTAATGAATTTATCTCATTTATTAAATGAGCCCATAAGCGGCACAGGCCCCATAGGCAGTTGCCTACATTGTCTATTGGATAATGCGGCCCTGCAAATACCTACAGATGTTTTCAAAGTAAATTTTCGGAGTAAAAATAAAAAAAAGAAGAAATAAAACATTTGGAGGATTTGAACAAAAACAACAAAATCTTCACTTTATACGGCAATAGGATCTTTTACTGCATATCTTTACATATTACAACATAGTATACTGCATATTTTAGCATTTTAAAGTGCATATTTTATGGCATATTTTGGTAGTTTTTACTGCATAAAAATCCAGTCTCTACTCATTATGAAGGAGATTTTGTTTTTGATTTTTTCTGGAGTGCTGAGAAATTAATTATTTCTGATTTAACCATTCATGCGAAATTAGAAAATCAACCACTTTAACGTTCAGGCTTGTGTGGAGCTCGGGAAAGTATTGTCAGATTGAGTAATTTATTTCCAAACCATCCCTAAAGGGCTTATTCAAATGTATCAGCAGATAAACATAGAGACCACCAGCATTTTTTTAATGTAAATTACAACCTTTTTCAAATTAATATGTTATAAAATACCAATATATTAAAAATCTAAATATTTTTACTTATTTGTTTTTTTATGCTTTTGATAGCATTTTTTTATTTGTAGATTATATTACTTCCGCTAGGTGGCACCATACATCAAACAACCTATCTTTCTATTAAATATTGTAATGTATAAAAAAGTGTATCTACATATATGATTCGTTTATTTTCATTAGAAAATAAATATTTAAATAATTAATGTAAAGATTTAAACATCATTTTTAATTTACCATACAGGGTTTGGTCAAGTATTGTAATCGTGCATAAAAAAGTGGTTTTTCCTTCATTTTTTTTCAAATATCTCATAAACGGCTCAAATAATTTTGATTAAAAAAATTGAGCGAAACCACGGCATTTCGGTCTACAAAAAAGCTTTAATAAGTAAATGTCGAAAAAATTATAATTTTTGAGATAATAATTGTTTTGTCAAAATGTCTGTTAGTCTGTGCGTTACCAAATGTTTGTGGACGAGCTAGCTCAAAAACTTACTTTATTTACGGTAAATCTAAGATTTTAGTAGAAACTATTTTTACATGCATATCAGAGGGCTTCGTCCCCTCAGGAATCGATTCCAAGCGCTAACTTGCTTTCCAGGCAGTCAGCCAAACCCTTAAGACAAATCTCTCTCCGATATGCAACATATAAAAAAAAATTAGGAAATTTAAATTGTTATCTTAAAACCCACTACGTACCTCCCCTGGCTGACTACCCGGAAAGCAAGTTAGCGCTTCGGTTCGATTCCTGAAGGGACCAAGCCCTCTGATATGCAATGTAAAAATAGTTTCTACTAAAATTTTAGATTTGACCTTAAATAAAGTAAATTCATTTTAATAAAAATATTTAAATTTATCATGAAATATCAAAAAAAAAAAAATTGTAATTAAAGAGAAATTAAAAAAAGCTTATTAGAGCATTTTCGTTTTTATTTGGGTGGGCTGATTCCTAGACTGGAAAATAATCTGCTAGGCTAAATAAAATATATTAAATTAATTATGAATTGTATTAAACATATGTATGAAAGCAATGAGGAGAATTAGGATTATAAAAATATTTTTCGGTATCCCAAATATTTTTTGAGAAAGCGTCTTTAAAGGGTGCCATCGTGATTATATTAATATTAATTTATCACTGCTCTTAACAACAGTAGAAAACAATTGAAATGGAATCAATTAAGATTTGCTCACAGACTAGGTCGACAATGTTTCGGAATCTTAAATATTTTTCCAGTCATTCGCCACTAAATGAAAACATGACTTTATAAAGCCGTTTATCACAAATCGAAAATGGCTTCAGAATTAGAAGCCGAAACCTAATGAAAAATAACAAACAAAAAAACAATCACATAACAAAGTTTAGTATCACAAGAAATCGAAAACATTCAATCTGCTATTTTAAACCAAGGGAAATACCAGATAAAATATTTCTAATTAAAATACTGATGATAAAATTTAGACTTTAACTCTTAAATTTTATAAATTATATAAAAGTTTATTTGCATCAAGCAGAAGACAGTCTCATTGATTTCTTTTTCTTTCTACAACTTGCGGTTCTTAAGCTGATGTGGGTATTGGAATCCAGACAAGCAAGCAGAAAAAGAATCCTGGTAGAAAATTATTTGACTTCATTTTTAAGCAAAAAGTCTTCGGTATTGGGTAAAATCTTTAATATTGGGGGAAGTTGGCAAAATCGTACCTGTCATTAAAATCGCAACACATTCAAATTTGAATCAATTGTTCACGGTTACTATCAACAACTTTTACCACCCAATCTAAATTTATTTCAAATTAATCCAAAATAGTATAAAAAAGTAATATACAGAAGCTCTTAAGACGAATTGAAAAAAATACTTAAATCTATATATATAAAATTAAGGTTTTGTCTGTAAATTGGTCCAAATCACGCCAAATTTTAGTTGCACACGTTTCAAGCAAAGTTATGAACGAAAACACCCTCAACAAAATTCCTGTCTGTATGTACTAGTATGTCTGTTTCAGTGGTTTCCGAAAAGTTGCTCACGATTCACGTAAAAACGGCTCAAGGGATTATTATGAAATTTCATATTTACATCAGATGTCTTCTAACTTACGTTTTTAGCTATATAACGTTTTGATATTTTGACCCCAGAAGGGGGTTGGGGGGGGGGGCGCACGAATGAAAATTATCAAATAACTCCTAAACTATTAACCCTACAGCAAATTTTATAATAAACAAAGTTGTAGGGGGATGTGATTTTTGACAACTTTTGTTTAAAAAAATTTCCTCAAAAAACTTCCCAAAAAGGGGGGGAGGCTGAAAATATGTAAATTCTTGCCCTTGGAGCAAACTCAGCCAAATTTTGTATACATAATCTCTGGGCCTCTAGAGAGCTAGAAATGCAAAAACTCCAGGGGTCCAGTGGGCGTGCCTTGCAGCTAGTCTAGTATAAATTTTTGATTATATTGTAATTGCATTGACTCTCCAATTCAGGGGCGTCATCTTAAAATTCACTTTAAAATTAAGCAACGTATCTGTTGAGTACCCGAAATCGTATTGCAGTGTAGTTTTAAAAACCATAGCAGTACAATTTAATCAACTGATTAATTTTAAGTTCTACTTGAAGATATGATACATGACGCCTGTGCACGTGTCACAAAAACCAAAAATCTTATTATTGACCACAATGTTAAATAAAATTAGTTTATTATTTATTAGGCACGATTTTGAAAATAAACCTGTCTCCTTTTTAAAAAAAATGTTTTTAAAATTATAACAACTGTTTTCAGAATAAAATCAATGTTATACACAGGTTATTTAAATGCCATTCTATAAAATTGCAATGCTAAATTCCTAGACAGACTTAACAGAACTTTACATTATGCATAATTTGTTAAGTGGTACGATTTTGCCAACTTTCCCCTACTTTTTAAATAATAGCGAATTTAATTACTCAGATGACATAATGATCAGATACCCTATTGCGGAATGTCAATGAAATGTATATCAATTAAAGAAAAAACACTGAAGATCAAAAGAACACAGCATTTAGGTGACGTATTTCTTCGGAGGGTGCAGAGCCCACCCTCAGCTGTCAGCAGAATGATTTCATTTCAATCGGCAGGGGGTAAGGGCGTTCTTGTCGAAGAAGGGGTGTGTTTCGTCGGTTGGCTGACACGCAGACCGAATTTCAAACAGCAGATGAAAGGGAGTCAATAGCTGGCCCAGGGATGTTCCGTTTCTCCGAATAGAACAACTTTCACAAAACACTTGCATGAAAAAAAGCAAGTAAGAAGAAAGATCCGAATGGGATGGGATTTCAAAACACACGTATAGTCGAATAAGTCAAGAAAGGCGAAAAATCTTTCAACCCAAAATACTACTATAGAACTAAGGAAATAAACGGCTTAAATGGGTGATATTGTTTCTGAATTACAGAGTGATTAGTGTAGTACAGTGTTCGTCAGGAAATAGAACTATAATGTAAATAAACATTAGGAAGAATTTAAAGGCCGAGAATCAAAGACTTATTTGATATATTATAAATGACCCGTTTATTTGAAAATTTCGTAAGGGTAGTCCCCAAAAAAATTGAGTTTGCTATTATAATATTTAGTACCTGAAAAACCGAGGGTTGCTCAGTAATTTTTTGCTTTATTTAAAAACTATATATTAATATTATTTTTAATTTTAAATTTCGGGTAAAAGGGTCGATTTATTTGCAGCCAGAAAAATGTAATTTATTTTTTTGACTCGCTCATCACTCCTGCTATCATCAAGGCATCGCTGTGCACAAGTTTTGAGCTTATTTGTAATTAAAAATAATATTAATCTACACGTAGGTTACTTCGTGCCCCTTTGAAAAAAGAAGGAGGGTCTGGGGTTTTTGAAGAGGATGAAAGTCGAGGTTCTAATAAAATTGTGGTTTTAATTATTCTTGGTCTGTCTTTGCATAAATTAGAATTCTACTATTCCGTCTTCAATAGAAAACACTAACAAGTCGATTTTCATCGTCTTGAAAATCCTGAAGAAGGAGGCAAGATCCTGCGAAAGGTCAGTTTTCCAAGGGGATGAAAATGGAGTTCCAATAAATTCGTGCTAAGACCAGGTTGATGGTTTGAAAGTTAAAAAATTTTGAATGAAATTGAATTGAATTGATTTTAGCAACCTATAAATCTGTTATCACTTGAAGGATTTAAAATTAGATTCCATTATGAAAAAATTCAAAAATATGAACTTATTTTGCAATTTTACAATAGGTAGTCTAAGCTGTAAAAATCTTTCCAAACAATAATAACATGATAATATCAAGGACTTGAATAGGAAATATTTTAATCAGTAGAAAATGATAAAAAAGTAAAAAATTCAAATTTAAATTTAAATTTTTATTTAAATCGAACATAATTAATTATAATTATTTATTGAACACGAACAAATAATACAATATAACTACGACGTTTCGATCGACTTCTTCTGCGATTGTTCTCAAGTATGAGCACCCACTTTAAATAAAAATTCAAATTTTAATCAAATGAATCACAAAAATAAAATAAATTTTTTATAATTTTTCTAACTGATATGACAAAGAATAATTGACCTATCAATGAGAAGTGTTTTGGCCGCGCTTTATTTGAAAAAGATATTTTATCACAAGCCTATTGCGGATTATGCTATTAAAGTCTGTGGAGTTAAATATGGACCAGGAGAAAAAAAGATGTGATCCACTTAGCTACAATCCAACTTCATTTTGCGTATAGCCCGCTAGACATTCGGATGGATCACCTTCGTGATTCGTGATTGAATCAAATCTAGAAAACATTCGGTTACAAAAATAAAAGCTCCAACAGCTTCATTACTAATAAGTTTAAATTGATAAATAGTAAGGTAACGAAAAAATGGTCAAATCACTAATATTGTATCGAGTCTTGAAAATGTTTAAAATTGTCCCTCTAATTTTAAGATATTGATGCAAGGTTGAGCTCACGAACAAACCACGATATTATTTATTTTTCATTATTATGAAAATTGTAAAATATTTAACTAACTACTGTACTGATCTGTCTGTATTTATAATGTTTACAGTATTGTATTATATTACTTATTGTATCTGTTCTATGGGGCATCTGCCTCATAGAGCATTGTTAAATAAATAAATTCTAAAAAACACTTAAAGTAAAATAAATCCTAGTTATTTAATAAATAATTGAAAAAAAAATGTTTTATTTATTAAATAATTAGAATATCATGACAATATATAGAGATAGGAACTCTTAATAGAAGCTTGAGTGCATGTACTTACTCTATTTGTTGCTAGATGTCCAGGAAAATAGAGAATATTCTTCTCTAATAAAGGAGAGCATCGAACTTACTGCCAGGAAGGCTCACTTGCAACTGAAATAAAAAAATTGATAAATTGGTCGATGTTTTTATCCATATCTAATTCGGAGAAAACGATAATTTTAAAGAAAAGGAAAAAAATAAAATTGAAATCGGGGCAAGCTAGAACTCGCACTAAGTAACCACTAATTAGTCAGATATCAATACAGGGTGGATGTATGGTAAATAAAGTCTCTTATAGGGTGTTTGGAAAGTTTGATCTCTTTTGAATAAATATTCATATTTTTTAGTTTTTTTATTAATTTTATATATACGGGGTGTTTGCAAAGTCTCTTCGACGGTGTTTAGTAATTTTCTATATTTTGGGGAGAAATGTTAATAAGTTTTACTTTTTAATTAATAATATATATACTTGGTGTCTATAAGGTTTCTTAGAGGGTGTTAATAAGTTCCAATAATTTTTAGAGAAATATTAATATTTTTTTTTTACTTTTTGATGAATAATTATATACCTACATATAGGGTGTATATTTAAGACTGTTTGAGGTCCTTTAGAAGGTTCCCATGTTTTTTAAAGAAACATTGATATTTTTTTAGCTTTTGATGAATATTATATATATGGGGTGTTGATAAAATTTCTTCGAGGGTATTTAGAAAGTTACCCTGATTTTTTTTTAAACAAATATTAATATTTTTTACTTTTTGATGAATATTATATATATGGGGTGTTAATAAAATCTCTTCCAGGGTATTTAGAATGTTTTTCTGATTTTTTTAAAGAAATATTAATATTTTTTACTTTTTGATGAATATTATATATATGGGGTGTTAATAAAATCTCTTCCAGGGTATTTAGAATGTTTTTCTGATTTTTTTAAAGAAATATTAATATTTTTACTTTTTGATGAATATTATATATATGGGGTGTTAATAAAATCTCTTCCAGGGTATTTAGAATGTTTTTCTGATTTTTTTTAAGAAATATTAATATTTTTTACTTTTATGATGAATATTATATATATATGGGATGTTAATAAAATTTCTTGGAGGGTATTTAGAATGTTTTGATGATTTTTTTTTTTAAGAAATATTAATATTTTTTAGTTTTTGATGAATATTATATATATGGGGTGTATATTTAAGATTGTTAGAGGTAATTTATAAGGTTTTCATGTTTTTTTTCAAATATTGATTTTTTTTGTTGAATAATAGGTCTAAACCATATGGGGTGTTTTTAAATTTTTTGTAGGGCATTAGAAGGTATCCATCTTTTTTGGAATAATATTAATATTTTTTACTTTTGATGAATAATATATATAGTGTATATTTAAGACCCTAAGAAGTCGTTAGATGATGTCCATCACTTTTTAATTAAAATTAATAATTTTTACTTTTTAATGACTGCTTTTAAGGTTAATTATAGATATTATAGGAAGAATCCATCTTTTTGAGAAAATATTATTTTTTGTCTTTGATGAATAATATTGGTATCTATATACAAAATTAAATCATTTTTACCTTACATTATCTTAAATTGAACGTTTTCTCAATATTTCTAAACTATATTTTTTTTATTTTTAATTCTTTTAAAAATGAATTAATACCTATTAGTTATAATAAAGTTTAGATTTTTGGAACTGAATATGAAGGATCTGTGCTTGTTTTTAAGTAGGCAATGAAAATATACAGTTTGGAGAGTTGTCGAATTTAATTGATTTTGATAAAGTCGACTTTTTGTAAAGGACTGTTTATTTTATATTATGAAACTCTCCTTTGAACAGCTTATTAATGAATGATTTTAGATGGCAAAAGATGACTTTAAGGTACAATGTAAAAATCGACAAGTGCTATTTCTCTGTTAACTTAATTAAATTCAAGCATAGTAGGTTGATTAATCTAGTTTGAAATTTCTTTATCAGGTTTTCAAGTTAAAATTGATTGATAACAATCATCTTGAAATTTGTTTTCTTAACCTGATAATATTTTCAGTTCATTTTTCATTAATGGTTCAAATATTAATAACTTAACAGAGAGTACGGGGATGGAATTATTAGAATCGAAAGGAAATAATGAAAGGGCTGGCTGAATGGCTTATAAATCACAATACTCAGCGATCGTATCACGGAGATATAGAGGACTTGTTAAAAACACTTGTAGCTATTTATTATATCACTTGTTTTGGAAATAAATCACAAAGAGCATAGAGAGAGTGAAATAAAATAAGAACGAGGTGATTTATCTACAACACCCCCGAAATTCGTTCTAGATTCGCTCGAAAAACAACTGTTTCTATTTTTACAAGAATCAAATTTGAACCATTTGTTGATAACGAATTTCAGTTAATAAAACAAAAAACATATTATAACTTGTTCGCGATACGACTTTTACTTACGACTTTATCTTTGAAAATTATTCGTCTTTAAATGTATATAAATTATAAATATCGTTGATGTGACAAGCTTGCTATAACAACAAAAAAGAATTTTCCATATCAATCGGGTAATTGAAACTATGAGAAAAAAAGGTAAAATATTTCATATTAAAAATTCTGAGTAATTTTAACCTTAGAATACATAAGGTTTTTCACAAATCGCGACCCGGGCCTGTCAGGGCCATTATAATTATGTTTAATTGGTTTAAACACATTTTTCAATAATTATTATATATTCATTTTTTTAATTATTAATTTTTTATAAAATTTTATAATAAATCAATACTTTTTTAGTGTTTTTATGTATTTTTTTAAATTCCTCGCTCTAAAAAAATAACAAAAATAAAAATAATTTTTAAGAAAAAAATAAAAATCGACTTCAAAAAATTAAATGCAACAAATAAAATACACTAAAATGTATAAAATAACTATTATCTTATTTAGTTACAACCAAACGACGAAATATTAACATGAAATTACTTTTTGCAATCGGTGTCGAGTGCTATTCATAAAAGGTATATGTTTGGCACCAATTTAAAAAGTAATTTCATGTTAATATTTCGTCGTTTAGTTGTAACTAAATAAGATAATAATTATTTTATACCTTTTAGTGTATTTTATTTGTTGCATTTAATTTTTTGAAGTCGGTTTTTATTTTTTCTTAAAAATTATTTTTATTGTTCTCTTTTTAGTGATGTTATTAATAGTGATGATATCATCAGAACTTGACCAAATTAATATGACACCATCCCTAAGACACCTCCTATCGGATAAAAAAAGAACCATCAAAATCGGTTCATAAACAAAGAAGTTAGGTCTAAAAAAACCTAATAAAAAAGGTATAATACCTATGAAAAAAATGGGACCAATCGGAAGGTAGGCTGGACACAATGCAAAAAAAATTTTTCAAAATCGGTTCACAATTGGCGGAGATATGAGGTAACATAGGCACAAAAAAAAAAAAATTCAGTCGAATAGAGAATCTCCTCCTTTTTTGAAGTCGGTTAAAAAAAGGTCTAATACCAATGAGAAAAAAAAGGGACCAATCGGAAGCTAGACTGAACCCGATGCAATTTTTTTCTTTCAAAATCGGTTCACAATTGGCGGAGATATGAGGTAACATAGACACAAAAAAAAAAAATTCAGTCAAATAGAGAACCTCCTCCTTTTTTGAAGTCGGTTAAAAAATTACACAAAGTCACGAGGCGGTCCTGTAAGTCCACTATAGGTTTATTGGTTTATAATAGATTTTTCCAATAATTATATTCATTTTTTTATTAATCTATATAAGCATTTATAAAAATAAATAAAACATCAATACTTTTTTACTGTTTTTACTGTTTCAATACACAGAAAACCCCCGGGTCTGAGAGGTCCGTCTTATGTTTGTAAAATGGTTCCAAGAAAAAATTAGGTATATAAATTTATTTTTAGAAAAATCTTTTTATTATGTATTAATGAAGGAATATTAAAAACTTAGAATTTATGGGACCCCTTTTCTGAAAGTTTTTAGTCACACTAAAAAAATTAAATATTTTGAAAATAAACACAATGATACAATTTTTTGATAAATATAAAAAAACATTCAATATTTGAACTTTTCCTAATTGAATTTTTGTTGTTTGAAATTTCTACTTTAACAAAATGTCATATATCGTCTGTTTTTCTAATATTAATCAAAAATATTTTGTAAATATTAAATTTATTTTGATTAAAGGTAATTTCGTCACCAAGACAATTTCTATCATTGTGTCTATATTCAAAATATAGTCGACTCTCGATTATTCGAAGAAAAATTCGAGAGGAAAGAAAAAAATTGAATTATTAAGAGTTTTTATTATATTTTTGAAAATATGTATGAGCTTATATAAATTTTACTTATATACCTATAGCCTCAAGTTAAAAAGTAAAAATAATGAAAACGACAAAAAAGAACAAAAAATTACATTTATATTAACTTGAAGGAGACAATATGTGTATTTTATTTGTTCCATTTAATTTTTTGAAGTCGGTTTAATTTTTTTCTTAAAAATTATTTTTGATACGCTCAAATACTCGAAATTCTTTTCGTAACAAGAGGGAGAGAACGTTCTATAATTCGAACTAGACACTTCTCTCTTTATAATTCGAATTTTCTCCTAGCAATGTTATTATCTATTTCAACGTTAATATATATTGAAAGTTTTTTGGCGAGGGTAGCAGAATTTTATATATTGAAGGAGACAATAAAAGAATGTGTCTTCTGATGGAATTATAAATTTTATTTATAACGAGACTATAGTTTCTACTATACATACTATATATACTATCTATTCATACATTAATTCCTGTGAATCAATTGCAATAGACTGATGAAGAGGCAAAGCCCTTGAAACTATAGTCTAGTTATAAATAAAATTTATAATTCCATCAGAAGACACATTCTTTTATTGTCTCCTTCAATATATAAAATTCTGCTACCCTCGCCAAAAAAACTTTCAATATATATTAACGTTGAAATAGATAATAACATTGCTAGGAAAAATTCGAATTATAAAGAGAGGAAGTGTCCTAGTTCGAATTATAGAACGTTCTCTCCCCTCTTGTTACGAAAAGAATTTCGAGTATTTGAGCGTATCAGAAATAATTTTAAGAAAAAATTAAACCGACTTCAAAAAATAAATGGAACAAATAAAATACACTAAAAGGTATAAAATAATTATTATCTTATTTAGTTACAACTAAACTACGAAATATTAACATGAAATTACTTTTTGAAGTCGGTGCCAAACAAACTATACCTATAAGCGAGCGTACCCACCAAACGTACTAAGTAAGATCCGTCGAGTGCGATTCATAAAGGTATATGTTTGGCACCGACTTCAAAAAGTAATTTCATGTTAATATTTCGTAGTTTAGTTGTAACTAAATAAGATAATAATTATTTTATACCTTTTGGTGTATTTTATTTGTTGCATTTAATTTTTTTGAAGTCGGTTTTATTTTTTTCTTAAAATTTTTTTTATTTTTCTCTTTTAGAGATGTTATTAATAGTGATCACTATGATCAGAACTTGACCAAATTAATATTGCACCATCCCTAAGATACCCACTTTCCAATAAATAAAGAATCATCGAAATCGGTTCAATAAACAAAGAAGTTAGGCCTGAACAAACCTAACAAAAAGGTCTAATACCTATGAAAAAAATGGTACCAATCGGAAAAAGACTGAACCCAATGCAAAAAATTTCAAAATCGGTTCACAATTGGCAGAGATATGAGATAACCTCTATGAACATAGACACATAAAAAAAAAATATAGTCGAATAGAGAACCTCCTCCTTTTTTTGAAGTCGGTTAAAAATACACACCATTTTTTTTCGATTTACCTAAGTTAACAGCTGAAGAGTTCGAATTATCGGAAAATTCGAATTATCGAGAGTCGACTGTATTTAATTTCTTTAGTGTTATTAGAAAAAGCAACTTTTTTAAAGATTTGAAAATTCCAATGATAAAGGGAAGAATTCTATTTAAACGTTTGTTTTTTATTAAACGTTTGAAGATTGTTTTTAAAAAAATTCTATTTATTTTAATTATTAAATAATCAATATTTTTTCTATATACATATTAATTATATTCGAAATATATATGGGATATTCATTTTTCGAGCAGAAGACAACCTCATTGATTTATCTTTATGAATCAACAACTCTGCTGCTCTCCGTAAAACAAAATCTTTTCAATTAAAACATGACCTCGTAAAATTGAGATCACCTAAGTATTATTACTTTTATTGTATTTGCAAAATTTCAAAAAAATTAGCTCTAGAGAAGAAAGTCAAAAAATTCTGATCAAGCAGACAGAAAGCTAGAGGATACAAATTAAATAAAAACATGTAAATACACAAATATATTCTTTTTGATTTAATAATTATAAAATTTAAATATAAAAGTAAAGATTTGAGCATCTTATTTTTGAAAATAGTTGGAATGTTTTTCAAAAATATGCTCGAGTTCAGATTAACAAATCAATTTTTAAAAAGAGAAAGAATTTAATTTTTAGGACAGATTCTAAGATATTAATAGAAATATTATTAAATTGCGATATCAGAGGGGATTCATCCCCCAGGAGTCGAACCTGAGAACTAACATGCTTTCAGAGCAGTCAGCTCACACTTCGAGACAAAAACCTTCTCTGAATCGCAATATTTGATATAAACATAGAAATTCTTCACTCCATTAATATATAACGGAAATTAAAAAATTTAGCTTAAAATGAAAAAAGGTTTTCATTCAAGTCCTCCTATTTTAATATAAAAGTAAAGATTTGAGCATCTTATTTTTTGAAAATTGATTTGTTAATCTGAACCTGAGCATATTTTTGAAAAACATTCCAACTATTTTCAAAAATAAGATGCTCAAATCTTTACTTTTATATTAAAATAGAGGACTTGAATGAAAAACTTTTTTTCATTTTAAGCTAAATTTTTTAATTTCCTTATATATATTAATGGAGTGAAGAATTTCTATGCTTATATCAAATATTGCGATTCAGAGAGAGGTTTTTTGTCTCGAGGGTGTGAGCTGACTGCCCGGAAAGCATGTTAGTTCTCAGGTTCGACTCCTGGGGGATGAATCCCTCTGATATCGCAATTTAATAATATTTCTATTAATATCTTAGAATCTGTCCTAAAAATTAAATTCTTTCTCTTATTAAATTTAAAATTTTATTTTATTACAATACTAAAAGGTATAATAAGTTATCTTGCAGTGAACGGAATCTTAAATTGAACAGAACATTCATTCAATAAATAAACCGAAAATTTAATTTGAATGTAATCCACGAGATTCGTTAATTGGTAGTAGATTTCATTTCTTTATCTTCTATTCATCAAAGCGTGTGCAATAGAATTATTTAAATGATAGAATCGGAGACTGGAGGATTGGAGGCGGGCTGGAAGCTGGAAGAAGAGGGGCCCACCGTCACTTTAAAAACGAAATTTATAACTCAGTTATAATATAGCGTAATAAATTTGTTTCAATTTGAATTAGATTAGGAAAGTAACAAAAGGGAAGAGAAGAATCTTATCAAAGTTCGATTAAGATTTCAGTCTTGTTTCTAATGAATGGAAATTCAATTTGGAAAATCGGTAGACCAGCTATTTTATTTCTTAAAGGATTTTTTTGAAGAAAAATATATCCTGGTACTTTCTTTATACATTATTTTTTCCGTTGTGATATTATTCAATAAGAAGTTTGGATTTAATTGAAAAGATTTGGTTTTACAGAGAGTAGCAGAGTTATTGATTCATAAAAAGAAATCACTGAGGTTGTCTTCTGCTTGATACAAATACATATACCTACACATAACGAATATCAATATGCATATATTTGGCTATTGATTTTTTTGATTAGTAAAATAAAATCTTTGAAGGAGACAATAAAAGAGTGTGTCTTCTGCTGGAATTATAAATTTTATTTATTTATAACGAGACTATAGTTTCGTTTTATGAATTCATAAATTAATTCCTGTGAATCAATTGTAATAGACTGATGAAGAGGGCAAAGCCCTCGAAACTATAGTCTCGTTATGAATAAATAAAATTTATAATTCCAGCAGAAGACACACTCTTTTATTGTCTCCTTCAATATATATAAATTCTGCTACTCTCGGCACAAAAACTTTCAATTAAAAAAAAATCAATAGCCTAAAATGGTATTTTGACAATAAATAAACTATTAAAAATTTCTTATATAATTTTAATAATTATAATTTTAATTTTAAATGGGAAGACCGGCCTAAAAACTTTTTAGTAATCTTACAACAATTTTTTTAATAATAACAATCTAATTAATACAAGTTACAATTTATTTTTGTATTTTTGCAATGAGTTAATGTGATTTTACCAATAAAATATACTATTATTTTTTTTTACAAAACTCGATCTTGTAAATTTTCTATCTATTTGTATTGTAAACATTTAGTAAATTTACAATTTTTTTAACAGTATATACTTTAATACCGATTTTATTTTTAATATCGTCCTCTATTTTTATTAAGTATGTTGTAAATTGATTGAAAAAAAATAAAGTATTAATATTTAGAGGTCTCTAGAAAACGTTCAAGATGAACCACTTAAAAATCTTCAAAAATTTTGAGCGACCTTTGAAAATTTATATTTTCAGCCGGTTATTTTTTTACATAGAGAAACAATTTCTGTATATTATAGAATAAAAATTTTCGCAAAGAAAAAATTGATTTTTGAGCGTGGCGAAGTGGTGGGGAAGATTTACAAAGGGTGTAAAGATCATTTTAATATTTATCAAGAGGATAGACATAAATTATGAAGAATCCATGGACCAATTTAAATTAAATTATAAATTATGTAGGTATGTGATCTCGAAACGCGATAAAAGTAAGTTTTTTCTAATAAATAAAAATAAATAATAATTGTTTATCAAAATTGAATTTATAAAATTTATAAATTTATTTATTTTCTATATTAACTACAAAACATACCTGTTGAATTAGATAAAATTATAAAGCTACTTGCTACTTGAGAGTGTTAGCTCAGATGGAAATGGCTATTCCTAGAATAAAATAAATTAAAAATAAATTCAATTCAAATTAAACTTGTCTGGATCTGTCTTTACCAGGGAAGTAGGGAGTGCCTGTAGGCTTAGAACATAGGCGAGGAAATTGTCTCCTGAGCCGGGGGAAGAAGAAGATCGACCGCCATCTTGCATAGTTCAAAACATTGCCAAACATAACGTTATCAAATGAGAAATACATGTTTAACAAAGAGCTAATACTCTCATATAAGCACGTTTTTCTTTAATATAAAATACAGTATATGTTCCTATGACTATTTTGTGTATATTCATCTTATTTTAATGTGAAATAATTTTAATAATTAATAATTTTAATTAATTTCAATTTTCTCTAGATATCTGTAAAAATCAAAAAACTATAATTTAAAATAGTTCTTTTATTAGTTTTTTATTTAGGTGACCTTATAATTTTGAAAATCGAAGGTAAAATGATATATATTTTAGTATAGGACCATATGGAAATCTCAATGTTTTGAAAGATCCAAGATTATCGGACTGTAAGTCAGCGATGACGTAGGCAGGCGACAGTTTTCTAGCCATATGCTCTCTCCCTATCTCCCTGGTTACCAAGTTAAATCTTATTAGATTGGTGCAGGATTCTTCTATCAGTGACCTTTTTGGAAAAATAAATTAAATTTCTTTGATCACACGTTCTAATTAAATAAACGGTTACAACGAAAATACACTACACTATATTAATTCAAATATGTATTTAGTAAATTGATGAGAGGGGGATTTTGCGATTTTTCATCAGTGACTGATTTAAGCTAGAAAGCTTGTCAGAATTTGAAAGCAGGGGCACTATATTTAATCATATGAATATATTTGTTATTGAAATCTCAAAATAAATGTTATCAATTACTGTCCATCTAATTTTGGTTCACTCGGCTCGGTAAAATTTGATTACGAGATTCTACCCAGATAGATAAACAAATTTAAATAAAAGTATATAAAATCTGAAAATCTGAATTCTATCTGATTTTGGTATTGAAATAAACTTGGTATCGAAATATGTATATCGATTCCATTTTATTATTATTTTTACGAGCTAAGGGGACGCCGCCTCGTCGTTATCTTCTCTAATTAATCAACCCCAATTGTTTCGTTCTTCCCTTGTATGAAATTTGGAGTGTAAATAGACCCAGCTTGCATTGCATTTAATTTCATTTTGCCAATCAGACAGAATTATCATCCAAATCCATGTATCAAAATGCATTGCATGTCTGTCTGTCGGTCTGTCTCCAAGGGCCAGCCACGGAGGGTGAATAAAGAGCGAAAGCCAAGGGTGGACAATCCCAATTACTTGTTAGAAAAGTCACTCGGTGGCGGATGAATATGGATTCAGTGAGCCATTGGGTATATGCAATCAATTGTGATGATTTGCTCAGGGGCTGACTACTCTACGAGTATGATCTCAGGGTCACATCAAGCCATTTATTTGGATGAATAGTGATCACTCGGTGACGCATTTTGCAAGAAAACTTTATTTCCCTCTCATTGATTCTCAAGGGATAAAAAGAGAAGTTAGACTTTCTGATTTTTGTTGTTGTTGAATAAATTGATTAAATCCAATATACAATATACAAAACAGAAGTTATTGTCTAAAATTTATTTAATATAAAATAAGGCTTTCTAGAATATAATTCTGAATTAGACAGAAAATTGAATACTTTTTCAAAACTCGGTATGATTTCTATAAATTTTGGTTATTTAACAATATTTTTAAACTGTAAGAAAAATTTCCTAGTTGTAAATTATTTTTCTCTACGATTTAGTGACCCGACCTTTTTTCTGACATGAAAAATTTTATAAAATAATTTTTTTTTGTTATTTATGTAAATTTATAGTTAGAAAAACAAAATTTTGTTAATTAGTATTTTGTATGGTTTTACATTCATTTAAGTGTATTTTATATTTTGTTGTAGCTATACTTACTATCAAATTTTGTTAACTTTCATACCATACAGGCTGGTATGGTCAAGTATTGTAAACCTTCATGGAAAAGTGTTTTTTTTGCTTCTTCTTTTCGAAATATCTCAAAAACGGCTGAAACTATTTTGATTAAAAAAATTGGGCAAAACCATGGCATTTTGATCTAGAAAAAAACTCTAATAAGTGAACATCGAAAAAATTATATTTTTCGAGATAATAATTGTTTTGTCAAAATGTCTGTTAGTCTGTTAGTTAGTCTGTGCGTTACCAAATTTTTGTCAACGAGCTAGCTCAAAAACTAGTGCGAATATCAAAACAAAATTTCACATGTAGATTTGGTACAGTGAGATTAAGAGCTGATTGGATTTTGGTGCATATTCTTGACCCAAATGAGCGCAAACTCAACCAAATTTTGTAGACATAATCAGTGGGCCCCCGAAGTCTAAAAATGATAATCTTGGCACTTGTAGCAAACTCAACCAAATTTTCTATACATAATCAGTGAGCCCCTAGAAGTCTAAAAATTAAAAAAATTAACCGCCCGAAATGGGGTGTAGGGTCCAAAAATGAAAATCTATGCCCTTGAATCAAATTCAACCCAATTTTGTATACAAAATAAGTGGGCCCCCAGTAGTCTAAAAATACAAAACTACCCCCCTACATGATTACAAATAATTTTATGAAATATTAAATATATGAGAAGGGCCAGGGTGTATGGTATTTTATTAGGCCCTTTGTCCTGCTCAGTAGTAGTAGTATAAAAGGCGACGAATTTCCATTCTCTTGAAGTATTAATTCTAGCAGTATTAATTCATAGTTGGTAACATTAAAATTGATGCGATTGTTTTTCCCTAGGGAGCGTGAGGGTGGTGGGGTGGTGGCTTTTTTCCAAGCTTAAGATGAGTCAACGTTTCAAATGTATAATCGTATTATTCACGCATGTGCGTATTTTCCGGAGTGTACATTCTAATATAAGCGCATCATGTGATAAGTAAAAAAAAAATTAAAAACAATTGCAGGGAATAAATACTAGATTGAATTGTCTTGTTCTGGCCGAGCGGCTCAAGAGAATTTAGTCCAGTGGAAAGTCTCTTTTAGCATGGTAAAAAAAGCCATTCGACATGACGCTCTTTCAAAAATCCTTTTAGAGCACGATTTCAAAAAAAGAGAATTATAAAAAACCATTGTTAATAAATAAACGGTTAAGTAAATTAACTCTGAAAACAGATATTGATATTTGTGGATCGACCGTCAAAATTATGAAGATGCTTATCACGTACCAGATTTTCGGTCAAAAATAACACTAATTATTTACTTTAGCTTTCGATCCTTCATGAAAGGGGTCCCCAAACTTTTTTCAGATAGGGCCATAAGTGAACAATAAAAACTATGGGAGAGCCGGGTATAACGTATTATACGGAAATTTAATTAATAATAGGTACTGTATTATATGGCATTAATATTTAATATAGGTAATATTTGTGAATTATTTCTGTAGTAGCCGCAAGCCAGATGGAAAAATTTCAAGGGCCGTATTTGGCCCCTGCTTTATTAGATCATCTTCTTATAGTATAAAGTTTAGTGTGACCGGCACATGCTAGTAATAAATAGCAAACTTAATTAAAAGAGACAATAAAACAGTGTGCATTCTGCTGAAAAATAAATTTTAAATTTATTGAAGGAGACAATAAAAGAGTGTGTCTTCTGCTGGAATTATAAATTGTTAATTTATTTATAACGAGACTATAGTTTCGAGAGCTTTGCCCTCTTCATCATTCTATTACAATTGATTAACGAAAGTGAAATTGAAATATAAATTTTTTCTCAATATAATTAAAATAAAAAATAAATTTCTAATACTATATTATTTTAAATTTAATATTAGGGTGGCTCTAACTGGTAAGTCTTGAAAAAGTTTTAACTTTGATCTAAAGTTATTATTTGAATGTCCATAAGTTTGAAAATAGACAGACATAAAGACTTTTGGAAGAAACATCTTTATTTAATTATCTTTAATTATTATACAATCTAAATATTTAATTAAATGATAATTATTTAGTGAATATTATAATATAGGTATAATAGGAGATTCAACTCAGCCCATGGAAGAGCAGAGCAGAACCCTGAAGTTCACCAAATCATCCGCCTGGATAATGTACGCTTATGATTTAAACTTGAAATTCTAGAAGAAAATGAAAATTATTAAAAATAATCTAAGAAGAGCAAGTGAAATAAATATTTCTTAGGAATTATTTTTCTAATGCAAATTGTATTTTTTTTTTTTTTTTTTGTATAAAAGATATCTAATGTTTCTCTCTTGAAATCGTATTTGAAAATGAATAAATATTAAAAAAAGAAGATTTGAGTTATTTGTAATAAAAAAAACCATATTTGGAATAGAAATAATTCTCATTAAATCAATGCAAAATATATTTTTCATTGTTTTTAGAATTTCGATAAAAGATATCAGAGAGACATTCTAAAGAATAGATAAATTGACTAATATTATAAATATCGAGGAAATCTTTATTTTTTTATTTATCTAATTTAATTTTAAGAAAATGATAGAATGTCAAAATAATATTTTAATAATATATTTAATAGATAATTTGCGAATCAAATCTCACTTCATGGATCAGCAAAAGCATAGATTCGAAATTCACGAAAGTCACTCAATGTTTTAACCCACGAATCCCTATTAGAAAATAAATAAATATTTGGCTGATCCTTTTTGTCTGTAATAAAAATAATCTTTTCTTCATTCTCTAAATTTAACTTTATTAAAAATAAATTTGAAGAAATGTTTAATAAAAAAAATCATCTATTCAATACAAAATCAATTTTTCAATTGCTTTAAGATATAATATAGGTATCGTAGAGAAAAGAGAATCAAGGGAAAAGATAAAGTAAATCAACCATTATATTTTTACTTATTTAATAAAATACTATAATTTCTCTGTTAACTACCAAACGAATGAGACGAGGTATTTAGAAAAGGTTTAATTATGTAATTTGAAAAGGTAATATTTATATATCAACCAATTGATTGCAATTAAAGTTAATAATAAATTTGCTAAGTTGAAGTAGGATCTAAAGTTTTTGAGATAATCATAGCATTTGTATCAATCCATATGATATTAATGATTAATTTCAAATTTCTCATTAATAAATAAATATAGATTCACTCAATTAAAATAAATAATATGAAACTTTTAATAAACTCTTTAAGGAAAATCGAGGTTCGTGAAGCTGTTCGAACCATCTAAAAATCACTTACACGGGAATTAATTAAATAATAAATAAATGACACTGAAAAAAATAAATGATAATTATTAAACGTATTAGATATTTCGATGACCAGGGAACCGAACCGAACCGAACCGAACCGAACCGAACCGAACCGAACCGAACCGAACCGAACCGAACCGAACCGAACCGAACCGAACCGAACCGAACCGAACCGAACCGAACCGAACCGAACCGAACCGAACCGAACCGAACCGAACCGAACCGAACCGAACCGAACCGAACCGAACCGAACCGAACCGAACCGAACCGAACCGAACCGAACCGAACCGAACCGAACCGAACCGAACCGAACCGAACCGAACCGAACCGAACCGAACCGAACCGAACCGAACCGAACCGAACCGAACCGAACCGAACCGAACCGAACCGAACCGAACCGAACCGAACCGAACCGAACCGAACCGAACCGAACCGAACCGAACCGAACCGAACCGAACCGAACCGAACCGAACCGAACCGAACCGAACCGAACCGAACCGAACCGAACCGAACCGAACCGATTGGTCACTCCCGCCGTTTAACCGCGCAATTTTACATTGTGGTAGGGTTGGTCACTCCCGCCGTTTGACCGCGCAATTTTACATTGTGGTAGGGTTGGTCACTCCCGCCGTTTAACCGCGCAATTTTACATTGTGGTAGGGTTGGTCACTCCCGCCGTTTGACCGCGCAATTTTACATTGTAATTGGATTGGTCACTCCCGCCGTTTAGCCGCGCAATTTTACATTGTGGTAGGGTTGGTCACTCCCGCCGTTTGACCGCGCAATTTTAGATTGTAGTTAGGTTCGTCACTCCCGCCGTTTAACTGCGCAATTTTAGATTGGACTAGTTAGGTTTGGTCACTCCCGCCGTTTAACCGCGCAATTTTAGATTATAGTAAGAATTGGTCACTCCCGCCGTTTACATTCCCCCACCGCGCAATTTTAGATTTAAAGTAGTAAAAATTGGTCCTTCCCGCCGTTCATCTTCTGCCGAGCATTTTTTAGATTTATATTAGTGAGTAAGAATTCATCTCTCCTTCCCTTAACTTGCCCGCCGCGCAATTTTAGATTGATAGTATTTAGATTTAATTACTAACGCTGTTTACCTACTCACCGCGCAATTTTAGATTTTTTTTTTTATTAAAATATAACCTTGTTACAGAGAACATTAGATCATTAGGTCAAACAAATTTTAGATTTATAGTAGTAAAAATTGGTAACTCGAGCAGTTTAAAATGAATTACATCATTGCCAGCGAGCGCTGGAAAGAACTTTATACACCGGGGGATCAACCGATAAAAATGATAAGAAAACCATTTTATTGATCCATAAGAAATCTTCGAAAATTGCTTTTACATTGAAATTCTTCGAAAAACGAAAATGCTTACAAGCAAACCGGTTTATTTTGTATGTTTTCCTTGTTTTTAACAATTAAATAATAATTTTAAGTTAAATGTTACAATAAAATGTTTTAAATTGTTTAAAATGTTGTTCTAAATGTTAATAAAAATAAATATTAAAATTAAATTTACCGTGAATAAGCATAATTTTATTTAAAAAGAAAAAATATTGGTGGCCAATTGAGATGGGACGGGGCTCGTATAAGGGATAGGACATGATTCTCTTGATAAAAGAATCATGTCTCATAGGCAGGAAAGTAGGTCTGTACTTCTTACTCTATACTACCCGTTACCCAGACATTAATATTTTATTCAGCATCTCAGATTAATTTAGAAAAATATGGACTTAGTCATTGTATTTATTAAATTATTATACTACTAATTCTTAAAGACAATATGACGTCGAAAAAATTTCCTTTTTATTTTCAGTCGAATATAAATATTTCGAATTTCTTAAATAATATATTATTATTTGCATAAATTTTGAATGAATTTTAGTTATTAATATTAAACAAGAATTTTGTTATTATATTTAAAGGAAAAATGAACAAAAGATGGAAAAATAAAAGGATTTGATTTTCCAGGAAATAAAGAAAATCAAATACTTAATCTTAATGTTACTAATAAGTAGGGCGAGCATCTACCTGAAAAAGAAAAGAAAAGCATGATATCAGTAAAATTATATAGTGAATTTAAAAAATTATATTATATTTAAAATATTTTCTATTTTCTTCGATTTTTTTTAGTAAATTAATATGAAAAATTTAGACTCTTTCTTAATTATTTTATTATAAGCATCCAGAATTAAATATATATCTTACACGCCAACGTCTCGCGCCTGGACCTGGAATAATGTTATCCCACAGGAACTCACTGGCACTCCAGCACAAAGTAAAAATATACTGGCGATATGTTTCGATTTCGAAGGAATAAGGATTTGTGAAGACATGGATTAAAGTTAGCTAAGATAAGGGATAGGATATGATTCTCTTGATAAAAGAATCATGTGCTCACGTGGGCAAGGAGGCAAACCCCTGAAGTAGGCCTGTACTTATTTCACAAAGAGAAACAAAGAGGTTGTCCTCTGCTTTCTCTTTGTGAATAAACAACTCTGCTGTTCTCGGCAAAACAATAACTTTTCAATCTGTACTTATTTCTCTATAATAACAAAGAAGTATACTCCTACCCGTTACCCATCTATTTAAATTAATTTATTATAAATAAAATTTTAACTTTTATATATTAAGTTTCAAATTGATCAGAAAATAATAAAAATCAATATAATAATATAAATTTAGTTTTTTCCGCTTATTTATCTGTAGGTAATTTAAATAAAAACTATTAGTAGGATGAGCACCTACCTGAAAAATAAAAAAAACATGATATTAGTAAAATAATATAGTGAATTTAATGTATTTTTTATAGAACTATTCTAAATAAAATTAGATTTAATACATCATGAATATTATCTGATCTTTTTTTTTTTGTAAAAATCGAAAAAAAAACTTGAAAATTTTTGACTATTTCTTAATTATTTCATTATAAGCATCAAGGATTAAATAGATATCTTACCTTAACAGCCAACGTCTCGCGCCTGGACCTGGAATACTGTGAGCCTAAAAGAAGACACTGACACTCCAGCACTAGTAAAATTATACTCGCGATCCGATTCGAGATAGAGAATGTAGGAAATTAAAGGTATAATGGAAACAAGATGGAAAAGATAAAAGGATTTGATTTTCTAGGAACAAAGAAAATCAAATAATTAATCTAAATGTTAGTATTAGTAGGACGAGCATCTATCTGAAAAAAATAATAAAATATTAGATAAATAATATTGTGAATTTATAATATTTTTTATACAAATATATGTTTTAAAATTATGTTTAATACATTAGTTATTTTATTTGATGTTTTTATTGACAATTTAATTCATACACTAAAAGTCCCATAAGCTACGGTGTTTTTGTCACTATTGTTATTAAAAAATGTTTCGTGGATTCTAATTAACTGTTTATTTATTCAATCAATTTTACAACAATTAAAAACTAAAGAATATAAATCTTAATTATTACATCAAATCCCCCTTTTAAGATTTATATCTTTAACATTTTATTTTTTTACACAATAGTTAAATTTGTCTTGATATAAAGTTTTTGTCAAAAAATCTGCATCCATTTCTTCAGATTTTACATGCTCTAGTTTAATATTTTCTTTCATAATTTCATCCTTAACAAAATAGTATTTTCTATTTATATGTTTTGTTCTTGATGTATTCTTCAATGATTTTATCCAATTGATAGCAGCAATACTGTCTGTTCTAAGCGTAACTGGAGAAATATTCAAACTTTTCAAATTTAATTCACTTAACAAATTCTGAATCCATTTCACATCGCATATGCCTTCTGAAATTGCTATCAATTCTGCCTCACACGTAGATAAAGCAACTAAATTCTGTTTAAACTTTAATGAATAGTTTGAAGTTTCTTTTATGTACCTATAGATTCTTTTCAAAGCTGTGAAATGTATTTGTCTTGGGTCGTTACTATATTGAGATAGTTTACTCACATTATAACTTATATCTGGTCTTGTTCCGGTTGATAGATACATAAGGGACCCAATCATTTCTTGATAAATAGTTTTGTCCACTTTGCTCGACTCTTCATAATTATCTAAGTCTTGATTTACACATCCAGGTGTTTTAACCGTATTCACATTTTCAAGTTCATATTTCTTAAGAATTTTAATTATGTATGATTCTTGACTCATTTCATATCCCCATTTTTCTTCTCTTATCCTTATATTTAAATAAGGTTCATCTACTTCTTTCATTTTCAATTCTATATATTTTGATAATTCAGTTGAGATTTCTTTTATAAAATTTTCACTTGTTCCTGCTATGATAATATCATCAACGTATAAACCAATTATAGCAAATTCATTATTTTTCTCAATTTTATACACACAAGGATCACTATCCATTCTTTTAAATTTGATATCTTTTAATATTTGATCTATTTTCCTATACCAACATCTTCCTGATTGCGGTAATCCGTAAAGACTCTTCAACAATTTACAAACCATATTTTCTTTTTTTTTCTCAATGAATCCTTTAGGTTGTTCCATATACGTTATCTCTTCTAAGTCTCCATACAAATAAGCAGTTTTCACATCAAAAGTTCTTATTTTTAATTTCAATTGTGCCGCTAATGCTATTATAATTCGTAGACTTTCTATTCCTATAACAGGTGAAAAAGATTCCGCATAATCAACCCCCAGTTTTTGATTACAACCCATTGCAACTAATCTTGCTTTCTTTTTATATCTTCCGTCGGTAAGTTCTTTTAAATTGAAAACCCATTTGTTTTTTATAACTTTCATCTCATTATTTCTTTCAACTAGTTCCCATACTTTATGTTGCTCCAAAGATTTCATTTCTTCCTTCATAGCTTGAAGCCATTCTTCTTTTCCTTCAATTTTCATTACATCTTCATAATTTTCCGGCACTATTTCTTCATTTAAAATTACTGTTTCCGCCCTATTTTTTTCTTTTATGCGATTTGATCTTCTTACTCCTTCCCTTTGCAATTTTTCTTCTTGTTCTTCTAAATGCCTTTTATGCCTTTCTTCTAAAATTTCTTTTGTTTCTCCCCTTTTTCGACCTCTCATTTTAAATTGAATTTCATCTTGATTTGGAAAATTTTCCTCTTCAACTTGATTCGTAATAAAATTTTCTCTATTTTCTTCTCCATTTAGATCTATGTTAACCAAATTTTCATTATTTGTTTGATTAATTTTATCATTTAAAATAACTTCAATATTTTCTTGATTTAATTTTTCAGTTTTGCAGTCTTCACATGTTTGAATTGGATAAAAATCTTCATAGTTATTATTATTTAATTCTATCAATAAAAATTCTCTACCTTTCTTTTTCTTCACAAAATTTTACACTTCTTGCTTCTTTCACAATTTTATTAACAGGATCATATATTTACGTATTGATTCATTTAATTAATTGTCTTACCGAATTACACTCAAGCTTTTTTTTTGGGTCGAAGTAAACTTGATATGTTATAATTCGAGTTTTGTTGCCTTTGGGCAATTTAACTCAAAAAACTACCAGAAAAAATTACTCGTCCTACGTTTATTTTTTTCCAGATTTTATGTTGCCAGGCAACAAAATTCTCATTAAAATGTCAAGTTTACTTCGGCAAAAAAAAGCTCCTCGTGTAATTATAAGTGAAAAAACAAACAAACAAAAATACTTACAAAATTTAGACTATTTGTTATATATTGTTGCGGACCGGAAACCCCACGACCAGCACCCACTATATATCCTCCTTTACCCAGGCTTTGCCTAAACCCTTACCACATTGAGAGCGGCGACGACCAAGCTGCTCCCGGAGGAAGAAAATCATTATAATTATCGTCAAAGGGGAAATAATTTTGAAAATAATAGAAAATTAAATTTTAATATTCAAAATCAAAGAGTTAATTTTAATCAAACACATAATTTTGATAGTAATTCATGCAATTTTTATAACAGAGGAAATTACCAAAATCAAGGGAGAAATTTTTATAGTTCGGAGAAGGAAAACTATTGTAATAAACAGGCCGATTTTTCAAATCAAAGGATAATCAATTAATTAATGCGGAAAATAAAAATGATAGTGTAAAAAATGATATTATTGAAGAATTAAGTGAAACAATTAATGAAGAAGGAGTTGAATTTAAAAATAAAATAGACTAAAAAATTAATGAATTAAATCAAAATAATGTTAACTGTTTAATCAATGGGTTAGATTCCGTTGCAGGTTTAAAAATTGAGTCTCTTCAGCTAATACAAAAAGAATTAAAAATAAATAATGAAAACTTAGAAATAAACTTGGATAATGAAATTAATGAATCAAATGTAGGAAAAAATTTAATAAAAAATATAATTAAAATTGAACAGAATGAGCAAGCGATTAGAATTGAAAAAGTAGCAAATATTGAAGTGGGCGATGGTTTTATAAATAAAATAGATAAAAAAATAAATCGATTAAAAATGGGAGATGAGAGCGATGATTTAAATAATGGGCTAGATTCATTTTCAAATTTAAAAGTTGAGGATAATCTAATAATTTTGAAAGAGAGGAATGATTTAAATAATGATAAAATTAAAATAGGTGTAAGGATTAAAGATAAATCCAGTAAACGAAAAAGTAATGAAATAAAAAATGATATTAATGATGAAATTGCTTCCGAAAGTCAAAAAGAAAGTAAAAATAAAATAAATAAAAATCCTAAAAAACAAAAAAGTGTTGATTTAAATATTAAAAATTTAGAAAAAAATAAATTGCGAGACAAAGGTATTCAAACAGAAAAGAAAGAAAGAAAGGAAAATATAATAAAAATTATTCAGGTAGAAAGGATGGTAGCTCCAGAAAAGGTTAATTTCAAGAATATGTCTCGGTTTAAAAATAATACAATTATAATTACATTATAATTCTGCTGATAATGAAATACAATATATCTCTTAAATATTTTTTAAGCCTATGTTGAAACCAGTTTGAGATATGGTATAGTAATTTGGGGAGGGTCTACACTTGCTAGATTGTTTACTGCACAAAAAAGGTGTGTTAGAGCTATTGAAGGGGCGGGACCGAGAACTCACAGCAAAAGTATCTTCCAAGAATTGAACATTTTAACTGTATATGACGTCTGCGTTATGGAAAGTGTTTTATTTAAAAAAAACACACCCAGAACTTTTTCATAAAAATATCTTTAGTCACGAATATAACACTATAGATGCAGGAATGATCTGAGGATAAATGCCAGTTGATTGTCTTTGACATTAAAAAGCCCAGTTAATGACGTCATAAAAATTTACAATAAGGTACCTTTAGAAATTAAGAGTTTGCCAACGCTCTTTCTTTTGAAGACAAAACTAAAATGCTTCTTGCTAACTCTAAATCTCTATAGACTGGACGAGTTGTAGGCATAATTTATAATTTGTGAATTAAGATATATTTTTGTATTTGTGTGTTGTTCTTTTGTTTTCTTTTTTATGTTAAAGAAAAGAAAAAAAATGTTAATTTTAACTATTAATCTTTATAAACTTTTAAGATATATTTGTATATTTGTGTGCTTTTGATGTTTGTTCTTTGTTGTACTTCTAATGCATGAGAATCACAATTTTGTAATTCTAAAATACTTTTTGTATACTGTATTTGTATTGACAGTCTATTCAAAAATAAATAAATATTCCTATCTATAATACCAAAGAAGTACACACCTACCCGGTAGGTACCCAGATATTAATATTTTATTCACGATCTCAAATTAATTTAAAAAATGCAACGTGTAATCTTGGAATGGAATATCATATGTGAAATCTATAGATTTTTTCTCATAATAATTTGTTCGAATTTTTATCCCAACAACCATTTAATTTAGAAAAAATATGCACTTAAGCAATTGTATTTATCTACTCTTATTAAACGAGCAAAAATTGTATATTTATTTATTTGTTTATATATTTGTATCTTGGTTATATTTTGAAAACGACTCTACCGATTTTGATGAAATTCACGGGTTAGGGGGTTTTTTGGGTGACAATTCGATCTGTCACGGTCTCATCTTCGACAAAATTGTTTTTGATGGGTTTATTCGTAAGTTAGACTCAGTTAGACAAATCCCATTCTTAGGGTTTTAAAAAAGGTTTCCCTTTTCCTTTTATACCCAGGCGGACAATGGGTTGTTTGTTTTATTGTTCTAAAAGGCCTTGAAGAAGTATTGTGATTGTGGATTTTAACATATTTTGTTCTCCCTAAACGTTAGAAATATTAATAAACGTTTTATAATTGTATTTATAAAGAACTTTATTTATTTAATAGAATAAAAAATAATCAAGAATTTATTTAAAAATATATTTCGCATAAGCAGGTCTCAATTTTCTGAAAAACAACACATTTTGATAGGTTTTATTTATTAATTGGATGAATAAAAATGAATCATATGGTTGAATCAAAACAGGTTCAGAAGGTGGGGCGCAGTGGTGGGAAATCCGGGGGTAGGGAGAGGTTTCGGGGTGGGGTCGAGCGGGGTGGAGGTGGGGGGGGGGGGGGGGGCTACATTGGGCGACTATTATATAATTTTGTATTTTTTTAATTTGAAAGCGGCTCTCAAATAAAAATCGACTTTTATATCAGAATTTTAAAATAAAAATAATATTAAAATAAAGCTTTTAACTGAAGGAAGAAGTTACCGAGCATCGCTCAGGGCCTCCAGGTACTTACTTATTAAATTATTATACTAATAATACTTAGAGAGAAAAGTTTCCTTGTATTTTCAGTCGAATATAAATATTTCAAATTTCATATATAATAATATAATATTATTTGCATAAATTTTGAATGAATTTTACTTATTAATTTAAAAAAGTAATATTTTTTATCATATTTTGAGTTTTAGAAATTGAAAGTGATCATTAATGTGTATTATATATGTAATAATTCATGCAAATGTAATATTATTATATATGATTATATCTCAATAGTTAATTTATACACAGAGACATAGACAGCTGTTTAGCGAAACAGGGGGCACCACGAGTAGGCAGCTGTCACCACCCCCCACATGGATAGATAAATAAATAATAATAAAAGGAATATAATTTTGATCGCAAATTATATAATATCATACTCATAGAGTGATATTTTTAAAATTTTAAATATTTTCTTTATTTTCAAAAGTCCAATACAATTTGAAAGCCGAAAATAATTAAAATCTCAAGGTTAGACACGTATTTTGAAACAAATAGGAGACATTATATTTGTAACAGAATACGTCTAGACTTGAGATAAGTAATTGTTAATAGACCTTGTACGAATCAAATACCAGTACAATGTCTCCAATACTGCAATTTGATTCGTATCAAAGTCTTTTAAACATTGGAAATTTTGTATAAAAATTTTGTCAAATATTTGTTTAGAAACAAATATAGAAAAATTTATAACGTCTAAGTATGATGAGAGAAAGTTCGATATTGAGTTGAGCATAAAATCAGAAAAAGAAAATAATTAGATTGAATTATCGAGGGGAAAATTTAAAAAGAAGGGGGTAATTTTGAAAAGTGTATTATTTATTATTTATTCATGAATGTTATTTTTTTAAACAAAATTGAAATTGTATTTATCTATCCATGTGAAATAAATTTATTAAACTGAAAATATAAAGACGAAATTGCTCGGAAAAAATTTAGACAAAAAAGAAAAGATTACAAAATTGGATATAGATAATTTTGAAATTTAATTAATTTATTTTTTTGTACTTTATAATTTATTAAAATGTTAGTATTAGTAGTACGAGCACCTACCTGAAAATAGAAAAAAAAATTTATTAGTAAAAGAATTTAGTGAATTTAAAGTAATATAGAGTATTAAATAGTTATATTACCTTAACATCGAACGTCTCGTGTTTCGACCTGAGATGCTGATCCCACAGTAACACTCTGACACTCGCGCACAATAAAAAATAAAGTCGCGATTCACTTCGAAATGGGAAGAGTAAGGAATTTACGGGAAAAAGGATAAAAGGCTAAAAAGATTAAGGATTTGATTTTCCAGAAAATAAGAAAATCAAATACTTAATCTAGTAAATGTTAATATTAGTAGGACGACCACCTACCTGGAAATAGTAAAAAAAGAAATTATTAGTAAAATAATTTAGTGAATTTAAAGTAATATAGAATATTAAATAGATATATTACCTTAACAGCCAACGTCTCGTGTTTCGACCTGCGATGCTGACCCCACAGTAACACTCTGAAACTCGCGCACAATAAAAAATATACTCGCGATTCACTTCGAGATGGAAAGAGTAAGGAATTTACGGGAAAATGGATAAAAGGCTAAAAAGATTAAGGATTTGATATTCCAGGAGATAAGAAAATCAAATACTTAATCAAGTAAATGTTAATATTAGTAGGACGAACACTTACCTGGAAATAGAAAAAAAGAAATTATTAGTAATATAATTTAGTGAATTTAAAGTTATATAGAGTATTAAATAGATATAGTACCTTAACAGCCAACGTCTCGTGCTTCGACCTGCGATGTTGACCCCAGAGTAACACTCTGACACTCGCGCACAATAAAAAATATACTCGCGATTCACTTCGAGATGGAAAGAGTAAGGAATTTACGGGAAAATGGATAAAAGGCTAAAAGATTAAGGATTTGATTTTCCAGGAGATAAGAAAATCAAATACTTAATCTAGTAAATGTTAATATTAGTAGGACGAACACTTAGCTGGAAATAGAAAAAAAGAAATTATTATTAAAATAATTTAGTAAATTTAAAGTAATATAGAATATTAAATATATATATTACCTTAACAGCCAACGTCTCGTGTTTCGACCTGCGATGTTGACGCCAGAGTAACACTCTGACACTCGCACACAATAAAAAATAAAGTCGCGATTCACTTCGAAATGGGAAGAGTAAGGAATTTACGGGAAAAAGGATAAAAGGCTAAAAAGATTAAGGATTTGATTTTCCAGGAGATAAGAAAATCAAATACTTAATCTAGTAAATGTTAATATTAGTAGGACGAACACTTAACTGGAAATAGAAAAAAAGAAATCATTAGTAATATAATTTAGTGAATTTAAAGTTATATAGAGTATTAAATAGATATAGTACCTTAACAGCCAACGTCTCGTGTTTCGACCCGCGATGTTGACCCCAGAGTAACACTCTGACACTCGCGCACAATAAAAAATATACTCGCGATTCACTTCGAGATGGAAAGAGTCAGGAATTTACGGGAAAATGGATAAAAGGCTAAAAAGATTAAGGATTTGATTTTCCAGGAGATAAGAAAAACAAATACTTAATCTAGTAAATGTTAATATTAGTAGGACGAACACTTAGCTGGAAATAAAAAAAAGAAATTATTAGTAAAATAATTTAGTAAATTTAAAGTAATATAGAATATTAAATAGATATATTACCTTAACAGCCAACGTCTCGTGTTTCGACCTGCGATGTTGACCCCATAGTAACACTCTGACACTCGCGCACAATAAAAAATATACTCGCGATTCACTTCGAAATGGGAAGAGTAAGGAATTTACGGGAAAATTGATAAAAGGTTAAAAAGATTAAGAATTTGATTTTCCAGGACATAAGAAAATCAAATAATTAATCTAGTAAATGTTAATATTAGTAGGACGACCACCTACCTGGAAATAGTAAAAAAACGAAATTATTAGTAAAATAATTTAGTGAATTTAAAGTAATATAGAATATTAAATAGATATATTACCTTAACAGCCAACGTCTCGTGTTTCGACCTGCGATGCTGACCCCACAGTATCAATCTGAAACTCGCGCACAATAAAAAATATACTCGCGATTCACTTCGAGATGGAAAGAGTAAGGAATTTACGGGAAAATGGATAAAAGGCTAAAAAGATTAAGGATTTGATTTTCCAGGAGATAAGAAAATCAAATACTTAATCAAGTAAATGTTAATATTAGTAGGACGAACACTTACCTGGAAATAGAAAAAAGAAATTATTAGTAATATAATTTAGTGAATTTAAAGTTATATAGAGTATTAAATAGATATAGTACCTTAACAGCCAACGTCTCGTGTTTCGACCTGCGATGTTGACCCCAGAGTAACACTCAGACACTCGCGCACAATAAAAAATATACTCGCGATTCACTTCGAGATGGAAAGAGTCAGGAATTTACGGGAAAATGGATAAAAGGCTAAAAGATTAAGGATTTGATTTTCCAGGAGATAAGAAAATCAAATACTTAATCTAGTAAATGTTAATATTAGTAGGACGAACACTTACCTGGAAATAGAAAAAAAGAAATTATTAGTAAAATAATTTAGTAAATTTAAAGTAATATAGAATATTAAATAGATATATTACCTTAACAGCCAACGTCTCGTGTTTCGACCTGCGATGTTGACCCCAGAGTAACACTCTGACACTCGCGCACAATAAAAAATAAAGTCGCGATTCACTTCGAAATGGGAAGAGTAAGGAATTTACGGGAAAAAGGATAAAAGGCTAAAAAGATTAAGGATTTGATTTTCCAGGAGATAAGAAAATCAAATACTTAATCTAGTAAATGTTAATATTAGTAGGACGAACACTTACCTGGAAATAGAAAAAAAAGAAATCATTAGTAAAATAATTTAGTGAATTTAAAGTAATATTATAGGCTATTAAATAGAAATATTACCTTAACAGCCAACGTCTCGTGTTTCGACCTGCGATGCTGACCCAACAGTAACACTCTGACACTCGCGCACAATAAAAAATATACTCGCGATTCACTTCGAGATGGAAAGAGTAAGGAATTTACGAGAAAATGGATAAAAGGCTAAAAAGATTAAGGATTTGATTTTCCAGGAGGTAAGAAAATCAAATACTTAATCTGGTAAATGTTAATATTAGTAGGACGACCACCTACCTGGAAATAGAAAAAAACGAAATTATTAGTAAAATAATTTAGTGAATTTAAAGTAATATAGAATATTAAATAGATATATTACCTTAACAGCCAACGTCTCGTGTTTCGACCTGCGATGCTTACCCCACAGTAACACTCTGACACTCGCGCACAATAAAAAATATACTCGCGATTCACTTCGAGATGGAAAGAGTAAGGAATTTACGGGAAAATGGATAAAAGGCTAAAAAGATTAAGGATTTGATTTTCCAGGACATAAGAAAATCAAATACTTAATCTAGTAAATGTTAATATTAGTAGGACGACCACCTACCTGGAAATAGTAAAAAAACGAAATTATTAGTAAAATAATTTAGTGAATTTAAAGTAATATAGAATATTTAATAGATATATAACCTTAACAGCCAACGTCTCGTGTTTCGACCTGCGATGCTGACCCCACAGTATCACTCTGAAACTCGCGCACAATAAAAAATATACTCGCGATTCACTTCGAGATGGAAAGAGTAAGGAATTTACGGGAAAATGGATAAAAGGCTAAAAAGATTAAGGATTTGATTTTCCAGGAGGTAAGAAAATCAAATACTTAATCTGGTAAATGTTAATATTAGTAGGACGACCACCTACCTGGAAATAGAAAAAAACGAAATTATTAGTAAAATAATTTAGTGAATTTAAAGTAATTTAGAATATTAAATAGATATATCACCTTAACAGCCAACGTCTCGTGTTTCGACCTGCGATGCTGACCCCACAGTATCACTCTGAAACTCGCCCACAATAAAAAATATACTCGCGATTCACTTCGAGATGGAAAAAGTAAGGAATTTATGGAAAAATGGATAAAAGGCTAAAAAGATTAAGGATTTGATTTTCCAGGAGATAAGAAAATCAAATACTTAATCTAGTAAATGTTAATATTAGTAGGACGACCACCTACCTGGAAATAGTAAAAAAACGAAATTATTAGTAAAATAATTTAGTGAATTTAAAGTAATATAGAATATTAAATAGATATATAACCTTAACAGCCAACGTCTCGTGTTTCGACCTGCGATGCTGACCCCACAGTATCACTCTGAAACTCGCGCACAATAAAAAATATACTCGCGATTCACTTCGAGATGGAAAGAGTAAGGAATTTACGGGAAAATGGATAAAAGGCTAAAAAGATTAAGGATTTGATTTTCCAGGAGATAAGAAAATCAAATACTTAATCAAGTAAATGTTAATATTAGTAGGACGAACATTTACCTGGAAATAGAAAAAAAGAAATTATTAGTAATATAATTTAGTGAATTTAAAGTTATATAGAGTATTAAATAGATATAGTACCTTAACAGCCAACGTCTCGTGTTTCGACCTGCGATGTTGACCCCAGAGTAACACTCTGACACTAGCGCACAATAAAAAATATACTTGCGATTCACTTCGAGATGGAAAGAGTAAGGAATTTACGGGAAAATGGATAAAAGGCTAAAAAGATTAAGGATTTGATTTTCCAGGAGATAAGAAAATCAAATACTTAATCTAGTAAATGTTAATATTAGTAGGACGAACACTTACCTGGAAATAGAAAAAAGAAATTATTAGTAAAATAATTTAGTAAATTTAAAGTAATATAGAATATTAAATAGATATATTACCTTAACAGCCAACGTCTCGTGTTTCGACGTGCGATGTTGATCCCAGAGTAACACTCTGACACTCGCGTACAATAAAAAATAAAGTCGCTATTCACTTCGAAATGGGAAGAGTAAGGAATTTACGGGAAAAAGGATAAAAGGCTAAAAAGATTAAGGATTTGATTTTCCAGGAGATAAGAAAATCAAATACTTAATCTAGTAAATGTTAATATTAGTAGGACGAACACTTACCTGGAAATAGAAAAAAACGAAATTATTAGTAAAATAATTTAGTGAATTTAAATTAATATAAAATTTTAAATAGATATATTACCTTAACAGCCAACGTCTAGTGTTTCGACCTGCGATGCTGACCCCACAGTAACACCCTGACACTCGCGCACAATAAAAAATATACTCGCGATTCACTTCGAGATGGAAAGAGTAAGGAATTTACGGGAAAATGGATAAAAGGCTAAAAAGATTAAGGAATTGATTTTCCAGGAGATAAGAAAATCAAATACTTAATCTAGTAAATGTTAATATTAGTAGGACGAATATATACCTGGAAATAGAAAAAAAGAAATCATTAGTAAAATAATTTAGTGAATTTAAAGTAATATTATAGGCTATTAAATAGAAATATTACCTTAACAGCCAACGTCTCGGATTTCGACCTGCGATGCTGACCCCACAGTAACACTCTGACACTCGCGCACAATAAAAAATATATTCGCGATTCACTTCGAGATGGAAAGAGTAAGGAATTTACGGGAAAATGGATAAAAGCCTAAAAAGATTAAGGATTTGATTTTCCAGGATGATAAGAAAATCAAATACTTAATCAAGTAAATGTTAATATTAGTAGGACGAACACTTACCTGGAAATAGAAAAAAAGAAATTATTAGTAATATAATTTAGTGAATTTAAAGTTATATAGAGTATTAAATAGATATAGTACCTTAACAGCCAACGTCTCGTGTTTCGACCTGCGATGTTGACCCCAGAGTAACACTCAGACACTCGCGCAGAATAAAAAATATACTCGCGATTCACTTCGAGATGGAAAGAGTCAGGAATTTACGGGAAAATGGATAAAAGGCTAAAAAGATTAAGGATTTGATTTTCCAGGAGATAAGAAAATCAAATACTTAATCTAGTAAATGTTAATATTAGTAGGACGAACAGTTACCTGGAAATAAAAAAAGAAATTATTAGTAAAATAATTTAGTGAATTTAAAGTAATATTATAGGCTATTAAATAGAAATATTACCTTAACAGCCAACGTCTCGTGTTTCGACCTGCGATGCTGACCCAACAGTAACACTTTGACACTCGCGCACAATAAAAAATATAC
Organism: Forficula auricularia; assembly: GCA_024734495.1. Taxonomy (NCBI): domain Eukaryota; kingdom Metazoa; phylum Arthropoda; class Insecta; order Dermaptera; family Forficulidae; genus Forficula; species Forficula auricularia. Next base: position 545,216 of record JALMQS010000056.1, read on the forward strand.
TCGCGATTCACTTCGAGATGGAAAGAGTAAGGAATTTACGAGAAAATGGATAAAAGGCTAAAAAGATTAAGGATTTGATTTTCCAGGAGGTAAGAAAATCAAATACTTAATCTGGTAAATGTTAATATTAGTAGGACGACCACCTACCTGGAAATAGAAAAAACGAAATTATTAGTAAAATAATTTAGTGAATTTAAAGTAATATAGAATATTAAATAGATATATTACCTTAACAGCCAACGTCTCGTGTTTCGACCTGCGATGCTGACCCCACAGTATCACTCTGAAACTCTCGCACAATAAAAAATATACTCGCGATTCACTTCGAGATGGAAAGAGTAAGGAATTTACGGGAAAATGGATAAAAGGATAAAAAGATTAAGGATTCGATTTTCCAGGAGATAAGAAAATCAAATACTTAATCAAGTAAATGTTAATATTAGTAGGACGAACATTTACCTGTAAATTGAAAAAAAGAAATCATTAGTAAAATAATTTAGTGAATTTAAATTAATATTATAGGCTATTAAATAGAAATATTACCTTAACAGCCAACGTCTCGTGTTTCGACCTGCGATGCTGACAAAACAGTAACACTCTGACACTCGGGCACAATAAAAAATATACTCGCGATTCACTTCGAGATGGAAAGAGTAAGGAATTTACGAGAAAATGGATAAAAGGCTAAAAAGATTAAGGATTTGATTTTCCAGGAGGTAAGAAAATCAAATACTTAATCTGGTAAATGTTAATATTAGTAGGACGACCACCTACCTGGAAATAGAAAAAACGAAATTATTAGTAAAATAATTTAGTGAATTTAAAGTAATATAGAATATTAAATAGATATATTACCTTAACAGCCAACGTCTCGTGTTTCGACCTGCGATGTTGACCCCACAGTAACACTCTGACACTCGCGCACAATAAAAAATATACTCGCGATTCACTTCGAGATGGAAAGAGTAAGGAATTTACGGGAAAATGGATAAAAGGCTAAAAAGATTAAGGATTTGATTTTCCAGGAGATAAGAAAATCAAATACTTAATCTAGTAAATGTTAATATTAGTAGGACGAACACTTACCTGGAAATAGAAAAAAGAAATTATTAGTAAAATAATTTAGTAAATTTAAAGTAATATAGAATATTAAATAGATATATTACCTTAACAGCCAAAGTCTCGTGTTTCGACGTGCGATGTTGATCCCAGAGTAACACTCTGACACTCGCGTACAATAAAAAATAAAGTCGCTATTCACTTCGAAATGGGAAGAGTAAGGAATTTACGGGAAAAAGGATAAAAGGCTAAAAAGATTAAGGATTTGATTTTCCAGGAGATAAGAAAATCAAATACTTAATCTAGTAAATGTTAATATTAGTAGGACGAACACTTACCTGGAAATAGAAAAAAACGAAATTATTAGTAAAATAATTTAGTGAATTTAAATTAATATAAAATTTTAAATAGATATATTACCTTAACAGCCAACGTCTAGTGTTTCGACCTGCGATGCTGACCCCACAGTAACACCCTGACACTCGCGCACAATAAAAAATATACTCGCGATTCACTTCGAGATGGAAAGAGTAAGGAATTTACGGGAAAATGGATAAAAGACTAAAAAGATTAAGGAATTGATTTTCCAGGAGATAAGAAAATCAAATACTTAATCTAGTAAATGTTAATATTAGTAGGACGAATATATACCTGGAAATAGAAAAAAAAAGAAATCATTAGTAAAATAATTTAGTGAATTTAAAGTAATATTATAGGCTATTAAATAGAAATATTACCTTAACAGCCAACGTCTCGGATTTCGACCTGCGATGCTGACCCCACAGTAACACTCTGACACTCGCGCACAATAAAAAATATATTCGCGATTCACTTCGAGATGGAAAGAGTAAGGAATTTACGGGAAAATGGATAAAAGCCTAAAAAGATTAAGGATTTGATTTTCCAGGAGATAAGAAAATCAAATACTTAATCAAGTAAATGTTAATATTAGTAGGACGAACACTTACCTGGAAATAGAAAAAAGAAATTATTAGTAATATAATTTAGTGAATTTAAAGTTATATAGAGTATTAAATAGATATAGTACCTTAACAGCCAACGTCTCGTGTTTCGACCTGCGATGTTGACCCCAGAGTAACACTCAGACACTCGCGCACAATAAAAAATATACTCGCGATTCACTTCGAGATGGAAAGAGTCAGGAATTTACGGGAAAATGGATAAAAGGCTAAAAAGATTAAGGATTTGATTTTCCAGGAGATAAGAAAATCAAATACTTAATCTAGTAAATGTTAATATTAGTAGGACGAACAGTTACCTGGAAATAAAAAAAAAAGAAATTATTAGTAAAATAATTTAGTGAATTTAAAGTAATATTATAGGCTATTAAATAGAAATATTACCTTAACAGCCAACGTCTCGTGTTTCGACCTGCGATGCTGACCCAACAGTAACACTTTGACACTCGCGCACAATAAAAAATATACTCGCGATTCACTTCGAGATGGAAAGAGTAAGGAATTTACGAGAAAATGGATAAAAGGCTAAAAAGATTAAGGATTTGATTTTCCAGGAGGTAAGAAAATCAAATACTTAATCTGGTAAATGTTAATATTAGTAGGACGACCACCTACCTGGAAATAGAAAAAACGAAATTATTAGTAAAATAATTTAGTGAATTTAAAGTAATATAGAATATTAAATAGATATATTACCTTAACAGCCAACGTCTCGTGTTTCGACCAGCGATGTTGACCCCACAGTAACACTCTGACACTCGCGCACAATAAAATATATACTCGCGATTCACTTCGAGATGGAAAGAGTAAGGAATTTACGGGAAAATGGATAAAAGGCTAAAAAGATTAAGGATTTGATTTTCCAGGAGATAAGAAAATCAAATACTTAATCTAGTAAATGTTAATATTAGTAGGACGAACACTTACCTGGAAATAGAAAAAAAGAAATTATTAGTAAAATAATTTAGTGAATTTAAAGTAATATTATAGAATATTAAATAGATATATTACCTTAACAGCCAAAGTCTCGTGTTTCGACGTGCGATGTTGATCCCAGAGTAACACTCTGACACTCGCGTACAATAAAAAATAAAGTCGCTATTCACTTCGAAATGGGAAGAGTAAGGAATTTACGGGAAAAAGGATAAAAGGCTAAAAAGATTAAGGATTTGATTTTCCAGGAGATAAGAAAATCAAATACTTAATCTAGTAAATGTTAATATTAGTAGGACGACCACCTACCTGGAAATAGTAAAAAAACGAAATTATTAGTAAAATAATTTAGTGAATTTAAAGTAATATAGAATATTAAATAGATATATTACCTTAACAGCCAACGTCTCGTGTTTCGACCTGCGATGCTGACCCCACAGTATCACTCTGAAACTCGCGCACAATAAAAAATATACTCGCGATTCACTTCGAGATGGAAAGAGTAAGGAATTTACGGGAAAATGGATAAAAGGCTAAAAAGATTAAGGATTTGATTTTCCAGGAGATAAGAAAATCAAATACTTAATATAGTAAATGTTAATATTAGTAGGACGAACACTTACATGGAAATAGAAAAAAAGAAATTATTAGTAAAATAATTTAGTGAATTTAAAGTAATATAGAATATTAAATAGATATATTACCTTAACAGCCAACGTCTCGTGTTTCGACCTGCGATGCTGACCCCACAGTATCACTCTGAAACTCGCGCAAAATAAAAAATATACTCGCGATTCACTTCGAGATGGAAAGAGTAAGGAATTTACGGGAAAATGGATAAAAGGATAAAAAGATTAAGGATTCGATTTTCCAGGAGATAAGAAAATCAAATACTTAATCAAGTAAATGTTAATATTAGTAGGACGAACACTTACCTGGAAATAGAAAAAAAAGAAATTATTAGTAATATAATTTAGTGAATTTAAAGTTATATAGAGTATTAAATAGATATAGTACCTTAACAGCCAACGTCTCGTGTTTCGACCTGCGATGTTGACCCCAGAGTAACACTCTGACACTCGCGCACAATAAAAAATATACTCGCGATTCACTTCGAGATGGAAAGAGCAAGGAATTTACGGGAAAATGGATAAAAGGCTAAAAGATTAAGGATTTGATTTTCCAGGAGATAAGAAAATCAAATACTTAATCTAGTAAATGTTAATATTAGTAGGACGAACACTTACCTGGAAATAGAAAAAAGAAATTATTAGTAAAATAATTTAGTAAATTTAAAGTAATATAGAATATTAAATAGATATATTACCTTAACAGCCAACGTCTCGTGTTTCGACCTGCGATGTTGACCCCACAGTAACACTCTGACACTCGCGCACAATAAAAAATATACTCGCGATTCACTTCGAGATGGAAAGAGTAAGGAATTTACGGGAAAATGGATAAAAGGCTAAAAAGATTAAGGATTTGATTTTCCAGGAGATAAGAAAATCAAATACTTAATCTAGTAAATGTTAATATTAGTAGGACGAACACTTACCTGGAAATAGAAAAAAGAAATTATTAGTAAAATAATTTAGTAAATTTAAAGTAATATAGAATATTAAATAGATATATTACCTTAACAGCCAACGTCTCGTGTTTCGACCTGCGATGTTGACCCCAGAGTAACACTCTGACACTCGCGCACAATAAAAAATGAAGTCGCGATTCACTTCGAAAGGGGAAGAGTAAGGAATTTACGGGAAAAAGGATAAAAGGCTAAAAAGATTAAGGATTTGATTTTCCAGGAGATAAGAAAATCAAATACTTAATCTAGTAAATGTTAATATTAGTAGGACGAACACTTACCTGGAAATAGAAAAAAACGAAATTATTAGTAAAATAATTTAGTGAATTTAAATTAATATAAAATTTTAAATAGATATATTACCTTAACAGCCAACGTCTAGTGTTTCGACCTGCGATGCTGACCCCACAGTAACACCCTGACACTCGCGCACAATAAAAAATATACTCGCGATTCACTTCGAGATGGAAAGAGTAAGGAATTTACGGGAAAATGGATAAAAGGCTAAAAAGATTAAGGAATTGATTTTCCAGGAGATAAGAAAATCAAATACTTAATCTAGTAAATGTTAATATTAGTAGGACGAATATATACCTGGAAATAGAAAAAAAAAGAAATCATTAGTAAAATAATTTAGTGAATTTAAAGTAATATTATAGGCTATTAAATAGAAATATTACCTTAACAGCCAACGTCTCGGATTTCGACCTGCGATGCTGACCCCACAGTAACACTCTGACACTCGCGCATAAAGCCTAAAAAGATTAAGGATTTGATATTCCAGGAGATAAGAAAATCAAATACTTAATCAAGTAAATGTTAATATTAGTAGGACGAACACTTACCTGGAAATAGAAAAAAAGAAATTATTAGTAATATAATTTAGTGAATTTAAAGTTATATAGGGTATTAAATAGATATAGTACCTTAACAGCCAACGTCTCGTGTTTCGACCTGCGATGCTGACCCCACAGTATCACTCTGAAACTCGCCCACAATAAAAAATATACTCGCGATTCACTTCGAGATGGAAAGAGTAAGGAATTTATGGAAAAATGGATAAAAGGCTAAAAAGATTAAGGATTTGATTTTCCAGGAGATAAGAAAATCAAATACTTAATCTGGTAAATGTTAATATTAGTAGGACGACCACCTACCTGGAAATAGAAAAAAACGAAATTATTAGTAAAATAATTTAGTGAATTTAAAGTAATATAGAATATTAAATAGATATATTACCTTAACAGCCAACGTCTCGTGTTTCGACCAGCGATGTTGACCCCACAGTAACACTCTGACACTCGCGCACAATAAAAAATATACTCGCGATTCACTTCGAGATGGAAAGAGTAAGGAATTTACGGGAAAATGGATAAAAGGATAAAAAGATTAAGGATTCGATTTTCCAGGAGATAAGAAAATCAAATACTTAATCTAGTAAATGTTAATATTAGTAGGACGAACATTTACCTGTAAATTGAAAAAAAGAAATCATTAGTAAAATAATTTAGTGAATTTAAATTAATATTATAGGCTATTAAATAGAAATATTACCTTAACAGCCAACGTCTCGTGTTTCGACCTGCGATGCTGACAAAACAGTAACACTCTGACACTCGCGCACAATAAAAAATATACTCGCGATTCACTTCGAGATGGAAAGAGTAAGGAATTTACGAGAAAATGGATAAAAGGCTAAAAAGATTAAGGATTTGATTTTCCAGGAGATAAGAAAATCAAATACTTAATCTGGTAAATGTTAATATTAGTAGGACGACCACCTACCTGGAAATAGAAAAAACGAAATTATTAGTAAAATAATTTAGTGAATTTAAAGTAATATAGAATATTAAATAGATATATTACCTTAACAGCCAACGTCTCGTGTTTCGACCAGCGATGTTGACCCCACAGTAACACTCTGACACTCGCGCACAATAAAAAATATACTCGCGATTCACTTCGAGATGGAAAGAGTAAGGAATTTACGGGAAAATGGATAAAAGGCTAAAAAGATTAAGGATTTGATTTTCCAGGAGATAAGAAAATCAAATACTTAATCTAGTAAATGTTAATATTAGTAGGACGAACACTTACCTGGAAATAGAAAAAAAGAAATTATTAGTAAAATAATTTAGTGAATTTAAAGTAATATAGAATATTAAATAGATATATTACCTTAACAGCCAACGTCTCGTGTTTCGACCTGCGATGCTGACCCCACAGTATCACTCTGAAACTCGCGCACAATAAAAAATATACTCGCGATTCACTTCGAGATGGAAAGAGTAAGGAATTTATGGAAAAATGGATAAAAGGCTAAAAAGATTAAGGATTTGATTTTCCAGGAGATAAGAAAATCAAATACTTAATCTAGTAAATGTTAATATTAGTAGGACGACCACCTACCTGGAAATAGAAAAAAAAAGAAATTATTAGTAAAATAATTTAGTGAATTTAAAGTAATATAGAATATTAAATAGATATATTACCTTAACAGCCAACGTCTCGTGTTTCGACCTGCGATGCTGACCCCACAGTATCACTCTGAAACTCGCGCACAATAAAAAATATACTCGCGATTCACTTCGAGATGGAAAGAGTAAGGAATTTACGGGAAAATGGATAAAAGGATAAAAAGATTAAGGATTCGATTTTCCAGGAGATAAGAAAATCAAATACTTAATCAAGTAAATGTTAATATTAGTAGGACGAACACTTACCTGGAAATAGAAAAAAAGAAATCATTAGTAAAATAATTTAGTGAATTTAAAGTAATATTATAGGCTATTAAATAGAAATATTACCTTAACAGCCAACGTCTCGTGTTTCGACCTGCGATGCTGACCCAACAGTAACACTCTGACACTCGCGCACAATAAAAAATATACTCGCGATTCACTTCGAGATGGAAAGAGTAAGGAATTTACGAGAAAATGGATAAAAGGCTAAAAAGATTAAGGATTTGATTTTCCAGGAGGTAAGAAAATCAAATACTTAATCTGGTAAATGTTAATATTAGTAGGACGACCACCTACCTGGAAATAGAAAAAACGAAATTATTAGTAAAATAATTTAGTGAATTTAAAGTAATATAGAATATTAAATAGATATATTACCTTAACAGCCAACGTCTCGTGTTTCGACCTGCGATGTTGACCCCACAGTAACACTCTGACACTCGCGCACAATAAAAAATATACTCGCGATTCACTTCGAGATGGAAAGAGTAAGGAATTTACGGGAAAATGGATAAAAGGCTAAAAAGATTAAGGATTTGATTTTCCAGGAGATAAGAAAATCAAATACTTAATCTAGTAAATGTTAATATTAGTAGGACGAACACTTACCTGGAAATAGAAAAAAAGAAATTATTAGTAAAATAATTTAGTGAATTTAAAGTAATATAGAATATTAAATAGATATATTACCTTAACAGCCAACGTCTCGTGTTTCGACCTGCGATGCTGACCCCACAGTATCACTCTGAAACTCGCCCACAATAAAAAATATACTCGCGATTCACTTCGAGATGGAAAGAGTAAGGAATTTATGGAAAAATGGATAAAAGGCTAAAAAGATTAAGGATTTGATTTTCCAGGAGATAAGAAAATCAAATACTTAATCTAGTAAATGTTAATATTAGTAGGACGACCACCTACCTGGAAATAGTAAAAAAACGAAATTATTAGTAAAATAATTTAGTGAATTTAAAGTAATATAGAATATTAAATAGATATATTACCTTAACAGCCAACGTCTCGTGTTTCGACCTGCGATGCTGACCCCACAGTAGCACTCTGTAACTCGCGCACAATAAAAAATATACTCGCGATTCACTTCGAGATGGAAAGAGTAAGGAATTTACGGGAAAATGGATAAAAGGATAAAAAGATTAAGGATTCGATTTTCCAGGAGATAAGAAAATCAAATACTTAATCAAGTAAATGTTAATATTAGTAGGACGAACACTTACCTGGAAATAGAAAAAAAGAAATTATTAGTAATATAATTTAGTGAATTTAAAGTATATATAGAGTATTAAATAGATATATTACCTTAACAGCCAACGTCTCGTGTTTCGACCTGCGATGTTGACCCCACAGTAACAATCTGACACTCGCGCACAATAAAAAATATACTCGCGATTCACTTCGAGATGGAAAGAATAAGGAATTTACGGGAAAATGGATAAAAGGCTAAAAAGATTAAGGATTTGATTTTCCAGGAGATAAGAAAATCAAATACTTAATCTAGTAAATGTTAATATTAGTAGGACGAACACTTACCTGGAAATAGAAAAAAAGAAATTATTAGTAAAATAATTTAGTAAATTTAAAGTAATATAGAATATTAAATAGATATATTACCTTAACAGCCAACGTCTCGTGTTTCGACCTGCGATGTTGACCCCACAGTAACACTCTGACACTCGCGCACAATAAAAAATATACTCGCGATTCACTTCGAGATGGAAAGAGTAAGGAATTTACGGGAAAATGGATAAAAGGCTAAAAAGATTAAGGATTTGATTTTCCAGGAGATAAGAAAATCAAATACTTAATCTAGTAAATGTTAATATTAGTAGGACGAACACTTACCTGGAAATAGAAAAAAAGAAATTATTAGTAAAATAATTTAGTAAATTTAAAGTAATATAGAATATTAAATAGATATATTACCTTAACAGCCAACGTCTCGTGTTTCGACCTGCGATGTTGACCCCACAGTAACACTCTGACACTCGCGCACAATAAAAAATATACTCGCGATTCACTTCGAGATGGAAAGAGTAAGGAATTTACGGGAAAATGGATAAAAGGCTAAAAAGATTAAGGATTTGATTTTCCAGGAGATAAGAAAATCAAATACTTAATCTAGTAAATGTTAATATTAGTAGGACGAACACTTACCTGGAAATAGAAAAAAACGAAATTATTAGTAAAATAATTTAGTGAATTTAAATTAATATAAAATTTTAAATAGATATATTACCTTAACAGCCAACGTCTAGTGTTTCGACCTGCGATGCTGACCCCACAGTAACACCCTGACACTCGCGCACAATAAAAAATATACTCGCGATTCACTTCGAGATGGAAAGAGTAAGGAATTTACGGAAAATGGATAAAAGGCTAAAAAGATTAAGGAATTGATTTTCCAGGAGATAAGAAAAATCAAATACTTAATCTAGTAAATGTTAATATTAGTAGGACGAATATATACCTGGAAATAGAAAAAAAGAAATCATTAGTAAAATAATTTAGTGAATTTAAAGTAATATTATAGGCTATTAAATAGAAATATTACCTTAACAGCCAACGTCTCGGATTTCGACCTGCGATGCTGACCCCACAGTAACACTCTGACACTCGCGCCTAAAGCCTAAAAAGATTAAGGATTTGATATTCCAGGAGATAAGAAAATCAAATACTTATTCAAGTAAATGTTAATATTAGTAGGACGAACACTTACCTGGAAATAGAAAAAAAGAAATTATTAGTAATATAATTTAGTGAATTTAAAGTTATATAGAGTATTAAATAGATATAGTACCTTAACAGCCAACGTCTCGTGTTTCGACCTGCGATGCTGACCCCACAGTATCACTCTGAAACTCGCCCACAATAAAAAATATACTCGCGATTCACTTCGAGATGGAAAGAGTAAGGAATTTATGGAAAAATGGATAAAAGGCTAAAAAGATTAAGGATTTGATTTTCCAGGAGATAAGAAAATCAAATACTTAATCTAGTAAATGTTAATATTAGTAGGACGACCACCTACCTGGAAATAGTAAAAAAACGAAATTATTAGTAAAATAATTTAGTGAATTTAAAGTAATATAGAATATTAAATAGATATATTACCTTAACAGCCAACGTCTCGTGTTTCGACCTGCGATGCTGACCCCACAGTATCACTCTGAAACTCGCGCACAATAAAAAATATACTCGCGATTCACTTCGAGATGGAAAGAGTAAGGAATTTACGGGAAAATGGATAAAAGGATAAAAAGATTAAGGATTCTGATTTTCCAGGAGATAAGAAAATCAAATACTTAATCAAGTAAATGTTAATATTAGTAGGACGAACACTTACCTGGAAATAGAAAAAAAGAAATTATTAGTAATATAATTTAGTGAATTTAAAGTTATATAGAGTATTAAATAGATATAGTACCTTAACAGCCAACGTCTCGTGTTTCGACCTGCGATGTTGACCCCAGAGTAACACTCTGACACTCGCGCACAATAAAAAATATACTCGCGATTCACTTCGAGATGGAAAGAGCAAGGAATTTACGGGAAAATGGATAAAAGGCTAAAAAGATTAAGGATTTGATTTTCCAGGAGATAAGAAAATCAAATACTTAATCTAGTAAATGTTAATATTAGTAGGACGAACACTTACCTGGAAATAGAAAAAAAGAAATTATTAGTAAAATAATTTAGTAAATTTAAAGTAATATAGAATATTAAATAGATATATTACCTTAACAGCCAACGTCTCGTGTTTCGACCTGCGATGTTGACCCCACAGTAACACTCTGACACTCGCGCACAATAAAAAATATACTCGCGATTCACTTCGAGATGGAAAGAGTAAGGAATTTACGGGAAAATGGATAAAAGGCTAAAAAGATTAAGGATTTGATTTTCCAGGAGATAAGAAAATCAAATACTTAATCTAGTAAATGTTAATATTAGTAGGACGAACACTTACCTGGAAATAGAAAAAAAGAAATTATTAGTAAAATAATTTAGTAAATTTAAAGTAATATAGAATATTAAATAGATATATTACCTTAACAGCCAACGTCTCGTGTTTCGACCTGCGATGTTGACCCCAGAGTAACACTCTGACACTCGCGCACAATAAAAAATAAAGTCGCGATTCACTTCGAAATGGGAAGAGTAAGGAATTTACGGGAAAAAGGATAAAAGGCTAAAAAGATTAAGGATTTGATTTTCCAGGAGATAAGAAAATCAAATACTTAATCTAGTAAATGTTAATATTAGTAGGACGAACACTTACCTGGAAATAGAAAAAAACGAAATTATTAGTAAAATAATTTAGTGAATTTAAATTAATATAAAATTTTAAATAGATATATTACCTTAACAGCCAACGTCTAGTGTTTCGACCTGCGATGCTGACCCCACAGTAACACCCTGACACTCGCGCACAATAAAAAATATACTCGCGATTCACTTCGAGATGGAAAGAGTAAGGAATTTACGGGAAAATGGATAAAAGGCTAAAAGATTAAGGAATTGATTTTCCAGGAGATAAGAAAATCAAATACTTAATCTAGTAAATGTTAATATTAGTAGGACGAATATATACCTGGAAATAGAAAAAAAGAAATCATTAGTAAAATAATTTAGTGAATTTAAAGTAATATTATAGGCTATTAAATAGAAATATTACCTTAACAGCCAACGTCTCGGATTTCGACCTGCGATGCTGACCCCACAGTAACACTCTGACACTCGCGCACAATAAAAAATATATTCGCGATTCACTTCGAGATGGAAAGAGTAAGGAATTTACGGGAAAATGGATAAAAGCCTAAAAGATTAAGGATTTGATTTTCCAGGAGATAAGAAAATCAAATACTTAATCAAGTAAATGTTAATATTAGTAGGACGAACACTTACCTGGAAATAGAAAAAAAGAAATTATTAGTAATATAATTTAGTGAATTTAAAGTTATATAGAGTATTAAATAGATATAGTACCTTAACAGCCAACGTCTCGTGTTTCGACCTGCGATGCTGACCCCACAGTAACACTCTGACACTCGCCCACAATAAAAAATATACTCGCGATTCACTTCGAGATGGAAAGAGTAAGGAATTTACGGGAAAATGGATAAAAGGCTAAAAGATTAAGGATTTGATTTTCCAGGAGATAAGAAAATCAAATACTTAATCTAGTAAATGTTAATATTAGTAGGACGACCACCTACCTGGAAATAGTAAAAAAACGAAATTATTAGTAAAATAATTTAGTGAATTTAAAGTAATATAGAATATTAAATAGATATATTACCTTAACAGCCAACGTCTCGTGTTTCGACCTGCGATGCTGACCCCACAGTATCACTCTGAAACTCGCGCACAATAAAAAATATACTCGCGATTCACTTCGAGATGGAAAGAGTAAGGAATTTACGGGAAAATGGATAAAAGGATAAAAAGATTAAGGATTCGATTTTCCAGGAGATAAGAAAATCAAATACTTAATCTAGTAAATGTTAATATTAGTAGGACGAACACTTACCTGGAAATAGAAAAAAAGAAATTATTAGTAAAATAATTTAGTGAATTTAAAGTAATATAGAGTATTAAATAGATATATTACCTTAACAGCCAACGTCTCGTGTTTCGACCTGCGATGTTGACCCCACAGTAACACTCTGACACTCGCGCACAATAAAAAATATACTCGCGATTCACTTCGAGATGGAAAGAGTAAGGAATTTACGGAAAAATGGATAAAAGGCTAAAAAGATTAAGGATTTGATTTTCCAGGAGATAAGAAAATCAAATACTTAATCTAGTAAATGTTAATATTAGTAGGACGAACACTTACCTGGAAATAGAAAAAAAAGAAATTATTAGTAAAATAATTTAGTGAATTTAAAGTAATATAGAATATTAAATAGATATATTACCTTAACAGCCAACGTCTCGTGTTTCGACCTGCGATGCTGACCCCACAGTAACACTCTGAAACTCGCGCAAAATAAAAAATATACTCGCGATTCACTTCGAGATGGAAAGAGTAAGGAATTTACGGGAAAATGGATAAAAGGATAAAAAGATTAAGGATTTGATTTTCCAGGAGATAAGAAAATCAAATACTTAATCAAGTAAATGTTAATATTAGTAGGACGAACACTTACCTGGAAATAGAAAAAAAGAAATTATTAGTAAAATAATTTAGTGAATTTAAAGTTATATAGAGTATTAAATAGATATAGTACCTTAACAGCCAACGTCTCGTGTTTCGACCTGCGATGTTGACCCCACAGTAACACTCTGACACTCGCGCACAATAAAAAATATACTCGCGATTCACTTCGAGATGGAAAGAGTAAGGAATTTACGGGAAAATGGATAAAAGGCTAAAAAGATTAAGGATTTGATTTTCCAGGAGATAAGAAAATCAAATACTTAATCTAGTAAATGTTAATATTAGTAGGACGAACACTTACCTGGAAATAGAAAAAAAGAAATTATTAGTAAAATAATTTAGTAAATTTAAAGTAATATAGAATATTAAATAGATATATTACCTTAACAGCCAACGTCTCGTGTTTCGACCTGCGATGTTGACCCCACAGTAACACTCTGACACTCGCGCACAATAAAAAATATACTCGCGATTCACTTCGAGATGGAAAGAGTAAGGAATTTACGGGAAAATGGATAAAAGAGCTAAAAAGATTAAGGATTTGATTTTCCAGGAGATAAGAAAATCAAATACTTAATCTAGTAAATGTTAATATTAGTAGGACGAACACTTACCTGGAAATAGAAAAAGAAATTATTAGTAAAATAATTTAGTAAATTTAAAGTAATATAGAATATTAAATAGATATATTACCTTAACAGCCAACGTCTCGTGTTTCGACCTGCGATGTTGACCCCAGAGTAACACTCTGACACTCGCGCACAATAAAAAATAAAGTCGCGATTCACTTCGAAAGTGGGAAGAGTAAGGAATTTACGGGAAAAAGTGATAAAAGGCTAAAAAGATTAAGGATTTGATTTTCCAGGAGATAAGAAAATCAAATACTTAATCTAGTAAATGTTAATATTAGTAGGACGAACACTTACCTGGAAATAGAAAAAAACGAAATTATTAGTAAAATAATTTAGTGAATTTAAATTAATATAAAATTTTAAATAGATATATTACCTTAACAGCCAACGTCTAGTGTTTCGACCTGCGATGCTGACCCCACAGTAACACCCTGACACTCGCGCACAATAAAAAATATACTCGCGATTCACTTCGAGATGGAAAGAGTAAGGAATTTACGGGAAAATGGATAAAAGGCTAAAAAGATTAAGGAATTGATTTTCCAGGAGATAAGAAAATCAAATACTTAATCTAGTAAATGTTAATATTAGTAGGACGAATATATACCTGGAAATAGAAAAAAAGAAATCATTAGTAAAATAATTTAGTGAATTTAAAGTAATATTATAGGCTATTAAATAGAAATATTACCTTAACAGCCAACGTCTCGGATTTCGACCTGCGATGCTGACCCCACAGTAACACTCTGACACTCGCGCCTAAAGCCTAAAAAGATTAAGGATTTGATATTCCAGGAGATAAGAAAATCAAATACTTAATCAAGTAAATGTTAATATTAGTAGGACGAACACTTACCTGGAAATAGAAAAAAAAGAAATTATTAGTAATATAATTTAGTGAATTTAAAGTTATATAGAGTATTAAATAGATATAGTACCTTAACAGCCAACGTCTCGTGTTTCGACCTGCGATGCTGACCCCACAGTATCACTCTGAAACTCGCCCACAATAAAAAATATACTCGCGATTCACTTCGAGATGGAAAGAGTAAGGAATTTATGGAAAAATGGATAAAAGGCTAAAAAGATTAAGGATTTGATTTTCCAGGAGATAAGAAAATCAAATACTTAATCTAGTAAATGTTAATATTAGTAGGACGACCACCTACCTGGAAATAGTAAAAAAACGAAATTATTAGTAAAATAATTTAGTGAATTTAAAGTAATATAGAATATTAAATAGATATATTACCTTAACAGCCAACGTCTCGTGTTTCGACCTGCGATGCTGACCCCACAGTATCACTCTGAAACTCGCGCACAATAAAAAATATACTCGCGATTCACTTCGAGATGGAAAGAGTAAGGAATTTACGGGAAAATGGATAAAAGGATAAAAAGATTAAGGATTCTGATTTTCCAGGAGATAAGAAAATCAAATACTTAATCAAGTAAATGTTAATATTAGTAGGACGAACACTTACCTGGAAATAGAAAAAAAGAAATTATTAGTAATATAATTTAGTGAATTTAAAGTTATATAGAGTATTAAATAGATATAGTACCTTAACAGCCAACGTCTCGTGTTTCGACCTGCGATGTTGACCCCAGAGTAACACTCTGACACTCGCGCACAATAAAAAATATACTCGCGATTCACTTCGAGATGGAAAGAGCAAGGAATTTACGGGAAAATGGATAAAAGGCTAAAAAGATTAAGGATTTGATTTTCCAGGAGATAAGAAAATCAAATACTTAATCTAGTAAATGTTAATATTAGTAGGACGAACACTTACATGGAAATAGAAAAAAAGAAATTATTAGTAAAATAATTTAGTAAATTTAAAGTAATATAGAATATTAAATAGATATATTACCTTAACAGCCAACGTCTCGTGTTTCGACCTGCGATATTGACCCCACAGTAACACTCTGACACTCGCGCACAATAAAAAATATACTCGCGATTCACTTCGAGATGGAAAGAGTAAGGAATTTACGGGAAAATTGATAAAAGGCTAAAAAGATTAAGGATTTGATTTTCCAGGAGATAAGAAAATCAAATACTTAATCTAGTAAATGTTAATATTAGTAGGACGAACACTTACCTGGAAATAGAAAAAAAAGAAATTATTAGTAAAATAATTTAGTAAATTTAAAGTAATATAGAATATTAAATAGATATATTACCTTAACAGCCAACGTCTCGTGTTTCGACCTGCGATGTTGACCCCAGAGTAACACTCTGACACTCGCGCACAATAAAAAATAAAGTCGCGATTCACTTCGAAAGGGGAAGAGTAAGGAATTTACGGGAAAAAGGATAAAAGGCTAAAAAGATTAAGGATTTGATTTTCCAGGAGATAAGAAAATCAAATACTTAATCTAGTAAATGTTAATATTAGTAGGACGAACACTTACTCTGAAATAGAAAAAAACGAAATTATTAGTAAAATAATTTAGTGAATTTAAATTAATATAAAATTTTAAATAGATATATTACCTTAACAGCCAACGTCTAGTGTTTCGACCTGCGATGCTGACCCCACAGTAACACCCTGACACTCGCGCACAATAAAAAATATACTCGCGATTCACTTCGAGATGGAAAGAGTAAGGAATTTACGGGAAAATGGATAAAAGGCTAAAAAGATTAAGGAATTGATTTTCCAGGAGATAAGAAAATCAAATACTTAATCTAGTAAATGTTAATATTAGTAGGACGAATATATACCTGGAAATAGAAAAAAAGAAATCATTAGTAAAATAATTTAGTGAATTTAAAGTAATATTATAGGCTATTAAATAGAAATATTACCTTAACAGCCAACGTCTCGGATTTCGACCTGCGATGCTGACCCACAGTAACACTCTGACACTCGCGCCTAAAGCCTAAAAAGATTAAGGATTTGATATTCCAGGAGATAAGAAAATCAAATACTTAATCAAGTAAATGTTAATATTAGTAGGACGAACACTTACCTGGAAATAGAAAAAAAAAAATTATTAGTAAAATAATTTAGTGAATTTAAAGTTATATAGAGTATTAAATAGATATAGTACCTTAACAGCCAACGTCTCGTGTTTCGACCTGCGATGCTGACCCCACAGTATCACTCTGAAACTCGCCCACAATAAAAAATATACTCGCGATTCACTTCGAGATGGAAAGAGTAAGGAATTTATGGAAAAATGGATAAAAGGCTAAAAAGATTAAGGATTTGATTTTCCAGGAGATAAGAAAATCAAATACTTAATCTAGTAAATGTTAATATTAGTAGGACGACCACCTACCTGGAAATAGTAAAAAAACGAAATTATTAGTAAAATAATTTAGTGAATTTAAAGTAATATAGAATATTAAATAGATATATTACCTTAACAGCCAACGTCTCGTGTTTCGACCTGCGATGCTGACCCCACAGTATCACTCTGAAACTCGCGCACAATAAAAAATATACTCGCGATTCACTTCGAGATGGAAAGAGTAAGGAATTTACGGGAAAATGGATAAAAGGATAAAAAGATTAAGGATTCGATTTTCCAGGAGATAAGAAAATCAAATACTTAATCAAGTAAATGTTAATATTAGTAGGACGAACACTTACCTGGAAATAGAAAAAAAGAAATTATTAGTAATATAATTTAGTGAATTTAAAGTTATATAGAGTATTAAATAGATATAGTACCTTAACAGCCAACGTCTCGTGTTTCGACCTGCGATGTTGACCCCAGAGTAACACTCTGACACTCGCGCACAATAAAAAATATACTCGCGATTCACTTCGAGATGGAAAGAGCAAGGAATTTACGGGAAAATGGATAAAAGGCTAAAAAGATTAAGGATTTGATTTTCCAGGAGATAAGAAAATCAAATACTTAATCTAGTAAATGTTAATATTAGTAGGACGAACACTTACATGGAAATAGAAAAAAAAGAAATTATTAGTAAAATAATTTAGTAAATTTAAAGTAATATAGAATATTAAATAGATATATTACCTTAACAGCCAACGTCTCGTGTTTCGACCTGCGATGTTGACCCCAGAGTAACACTCTGACACTCGCGCACAATAAAAAATATACTCGCGATTCACTTCGAGATGGAAAGAGTAAGGAATTTACGGGAAAATGGATAAAAGGCTAAAAGATTAAGGATTTGATTTTCCAGGAGATAAGAAAATCAAATACTTAATCTAGTAAATGTTAATATTAGTAGGACGAACACTTACCTGGAAATAGAAAAAAGAAATTATTAGTAAAATAATTTAGTAAATTTAAAGTAATATAGAATATTAAATAGATATATTACCTTAACAGCCAACGTCTCGTGTTTCGACCTGCGATGTTGACCCCAGAGTAACACTCTGACACTCGCGCACAATAAAAAATAAAGTCGCGATTCACTTCGAAATGGGAAGAGTAAGGAATTTACGGGAAAAAGGATAAAAGGCTAAAAAGATTAAGGATTTGATTTTCCAGGAGATAAGAAAATCAAATACTTAATCTAGTAAATGTTAATATTAGTAGGACGAACACTTACCTGGAAATAGAAAAAAACGAAATTATTAGTAAAATAATTTAGTGAATTTAAATTAATATAAAATTTTAAATAGATATATTACCTTAACAGCCAACGTCTAGTGTTTCGACCTGCGATGCTGACCCCACAGTAACACCCTGACACTCGCGCACAATAAAAAATATACTCGCGATTCACTTCGAGATGGAAAGAGTAAGGAATTTACGGGAAAATGGATAAAAGGCTAAAAAGATTAAGGAATTGATTTTCCAGGAGATAAGAAAATCAAATACTTAATCTAGTAAATGTTAATATTAGTAGGACGAATATATACCTGGAAATAGAAAAAAAGAAATCATTAGTAAAATAATTTAGTGAATTTAAAGTAATATTATAGGCTATTAAATAGAAATATTACCTTAACAGCCAACGTCTCGGATTTCGACCTGCGATGCTGACCCCACAGTAACACTCTGACACTCGCGCACAATAAAAAATATATTCGCGATTCACTTCGAGATGGAAAGAGTAAGGAATTTACGGGAAAATGGATAAAAGCCTAAAAAGATTAAGGATTTGATATTCCAGGAGATAAGAAAATCAAATACTTAATCAAGTAAATGTTAATATTAGTAGGACCAACACTTACCTGGAAATAGAAAAAAAGAAATTATTAGTAATATAATTTAGTGAATTTAAAGTTATATAGAGTATTAAATAGATATAGTACCTTAACAGCCAACGTCTCGTGTTTCGACCTGCGATGTTGACCCCAGAGTAACACTCAGACACTCGCGCACAATAAAAAATATACTCGCGATTCACTTCGAGATGGAAAGAGTCAGGAATTTACGGGAAAATGGATAAAAGGCTAAAAAGATTAAGGATTTGATTTTCCAGGAGATAAGAAAATCAAATACTTAATCTAGTAAATGTTAATATTAGTAGGACGAACAGTTACCTGGAAATAGAAAAAAGAAATTATTAGTAAAATAATTTAGTGAATTTAAAGTAATATAGAATATTAAATAGATATATTACCTTAACAGCCAACGTCTCGTGTTTCGACCTGCGATCTGGATCGATTAATATTAGTAATACGAGCACGTACCTGAAAATAGATAAAAGATATTATTAGTAAAATAATATAGTGAATTTAAAGTATTTTTATACAAATATTCGCAATAAAATTATATTAAAAATATATCATTTATTTAGACAAATTGATTTTAAACTTAAAGTTTTAATTTTCTTTTTTTATTATTTATTTATTTTGTTTGATCTTTTTTGTGAAAAACTCGAAAAAATTACTTGAAAATTTTAGACTATTTATTACTTACTTTATTATAAGAATAGATTATTATAAAGATATCTTACTTTAATAGCCAACGTCTCGCTGCTGGACTTGGAATACTCTGACCCCAGATGTACACACTTAAACTCGCGAACAATTAAAAATATACTCGCGAAACATTTCGGTTTCGAAGGAATAAGGATTTAAGATAATACGGAATAAATTGTTATAGGATTAGGAATAGGACATGATTCTAGGTCTAAACTTCTTTCTCTATATAAGTACAAAAAAGTACACACCTACCCGTTACCCAAGTATTAAAAATAATTTAGTTTTATTTTTTTATGAAACTCTCCTTAATATCAACAAATTTTATCAAATAAGTCACCGAACATATGAATTTCAATTCTAAATTTTGAATGCGTTTCTAACCTGGGACTCATGAATGTGTACGCTTTGGTCCCAAAGGATTTACCTTTTTATGGCCAAAATTATTAAATATCTACACAATATGTAGAAGATATTAGCTACCTGCAAGTAGGTATATTTTATTTTTAGAATAGACATTTGTCGTTAAAAAATTGAGTTATTAGAACTACAAAATATCTTCACTTTTACCGAAAACATACACAAACACTATTTCATTTACGAAAAAGTATAATAAGTAGAAAGAAAAAATTCTTTAATATAAGGGATGAATGGTTGTTTATTAGTGAGGGTGGAATCAGCTCAGTGGGTGGATGAAGGTAGAGAGGCCATATTGTAATACTCACAGTCGATGTTTCACTCGCCACTTCCTGAGGTACACTGCGCATTCTCCCTATCACTCCCCCCTTATATTCATTCTATCTCCACTCCCACCACTGCCCCTATCTACCCCCTCCACCACTGTCCCTATCTACTCCCTCCAAACCACTGTCCCTGTCCCTATCTCTTGCCCCCTCGCTACTCTCCCAATCTCTCGCTTCCCCTTATATACCCTTCGAGAGCAATTAGAGGAATCTATTCTTAGCATATCTTGCGAGATAATCTTAATCGGCTTAGAATAGTACGTCATACTATTTTCACTGATCATTATGAATAATTTAACCATGTTTAAAACACACCATTCGACTTTCACTTATCACTACTAATTTTATTATTTATTGAAGGAAACAATAAAAGAGTGTCTCTTCTGTTGGAAAAATAGACTGATAAAGAGAGCAAACCCCTCGAAACTATAGTCCCGTATGAATAAATTCAAAATTTATTTTTCCTGCATAAGACACACTCTTTTATTGTCTCCTTCAATTCATAAAAATTCTGCTACTTTTGGCAAAAAGACATTTTCAATTATATTTAACTCTGAGCATCTTTTAATCTACTCTTATTAAGCTAGCAAAAATTGTATATATATTTATATAGTAATTAATTTTAATTATACTACTCTCCTACTCCAAAATTATATTTTATAATCTTCAAGATAAGCTGGTTTTTTCCACGCTGAACGTTTAGATTGTAAGGAAATTATATAAAAACAATCTTTAATTTTGGGTTTTATTAACTTAAAGGTAGTTGTTCCGCCAAATGCGTTTTCGTAGGATTTTTCTGAAATTTAGATATATTATTATTGAAATACTTGTGCATCGATTGGTGGCAAAACGAAATTGATGAACAATACAGTTCCGGAGATATTTAATTTCAAAAATCGATTTTTTCGGGCTCTTTAGCATTGCACTATACGGGATATCGGAAAGTTTACATACATATTTAATTATAATTAAGAAACCCTTCGTACAATTTTTATAAAAAACTAAACCAACATTAAACAATAACCAATACATATTTTAAGACAAGTTCATTCATAGTTACAACACAGTTTCTGAGATAATAAGGAATAAATAATGAAAAATGTATATAAAAAAATTCTCACTAAAAACATTTTGGCAACAGCGCATTTATTTAATCAGCGAAAGATGCATGCTCTAGATTTTTTCAAAATTATAATTTTCATAAGATGTAACGTAGGCGTTGATTACATTTGTTAAAAAATAACAAAACGATATTTATAGAAATTTTTGAAAATATTATTATTTTTATTATTATTAGTTCACTCTTTAAAGTATATAAGTTTAATTTTTTTTCTGGATAAGGGTAATCATTTTTTACTTTACCATACAGGGTGTATGGTCAAGTATTGTGATCGTGCATGAAAGAAGCGTTTTTTTCTTCTTTTTTTTCGAAATAATAATTGTTTTCTCAAAATGTCTGCTAGTCTGTTAGTCTGTGCGTTACCAAATTTTTGTGGACGAGCTAGCTCAAAAACTAGTGTGATATCGAAACCAAATTTCACACGTAGTTTTGGTCCATTGACATTAAGAGCTGGTTAGATTTTGGTGCATATCGACCCAAAATTAAGGGGGGGGGGTTAAAATTTAAAATTATAATCTTTTCAAACTAAAAAAAAAACAAGAAAAATGAAATATACAATAAAATAAACCTATAATAATGAAAATATTTTTTTCTGGGGCCAAAATTAATGGTGGGGGGGGGGGGCGAAATCTAGGCCATTTTAGCAAACTCAACCAAATTTTGTACACATAATCAGCGGACCCCCTAGAAGTTTAAAAATACAAAAACTAACCACCCAAAATGTATGTTTCTTTCCAGTACTGACATGAGTTAATGTATAGCAATCTTGACATTTTATTGAAAAAATAGAATTCAAACCTAATCGCCTTTCATCAACAATATTTTTTAATAAAATATCTTTCTGACAGTGACAACAGGTTAGGTTATTCGCCAACTCGCCCACTTCAATTATTCGGGTACCTACATTAGCACTCTTAGTACACATTTTTTCTCGTTTTTTCCCTCATTCATTACCGCAACAGCTTTTAATCGTTTATTTAGAACTTTTTGATTAATAAATCGACCTTTAAAATGTATTTTATCATTCATTTTATCTGTCATTTTAATGTCATGTATAAATATTCAATCTCTTTCAATGTTGCCAAATTTCTCAAACGAGCACGGGATTGGCTAGATTTGGTACAAAAACAGCAAAAAGTGTTGGCCTTATGAACTATGAATCCTTATTGACTGTTCTATATACTTGAGCATTAACTTTTTGCTGGTATTGTCGCGAAACAACTACCTTAAAAAAACTGACATACGAAAACAACAATAACACTTAAAATTACAACAATAGGAGAATAAATAAACAATCACTGCCTGTATGATTAATTACATAGTAATTTATTATATAATTTGAAAGTTTATATTGGGAAAATAAGGACAAGTTTTTTATGTGTGACTTTTTTATTTATCCACCAACGTTTCGTCGACTTTGCCGACTTCTTCAGGGCTTCTACAATTATAATAACATTCTTGATATTAATTTACAAAAGTACAGTCAGAATCCAAAAACAAACATGTATCAATAGTTTACCTACCAAATGTCACACATTCGTCTAAATTTTCTTATTACCTTCGTTACCATTGAAGGCTATCAGAATACAATTTTCAAAAGATATTTGGCACATTCACAAAAAACACAATTTTTCTCTTTATAATAACAACCTTATCAATACAAAACAGAACAGAAATCACTTCTTATAAAAATACAATAGAATACTTTTCTTTTTATCCCTATATACAAAAATCTCAACTTCGAATAAATTAAACTTATACATTAATAAAATATATGTCAACGACACCAGTCAAGTTATTATTAGATGAAAAAATCCATTAGAAATCTATTTTTATTTTCACACTGGTTCAAAAAATCTAATATTAATGTATCATCAAACTTGAATTGATTTTTTAAAAAAAAATCCATTAGAAATCTATTTTTATTTTCACACTGGTTCAAAATCTAATATTAATGTATCATCAAACTTGAATTGATTTTTTAAAAATGTGACAAAACCGCCCTAGCTACCCATCATTTTGATCTAAAATCAATTAATTCAAGTTTGATGATACATTAATATTAGATTTTGAACCTAGTGTATTTTAAAAGAACAATAAGTGAAAAGATTCACATTTCTGTTAAATGATACAGTGAATTTTAGAACAGACACCCAGAATTTAAGTGGCATTTATAGTTTTTTGCTAAACAGGTATAAGGATAAAAATAAAAAGTAAAAAATAAATAATAATAAAAAAATTTCAAAAATAAATGCAATTATATGTTGAAAATAAAAATAGATTTCTAATGGATTTTTTCATCTAATAATAACTTGACTGGTGTCGTTGATATATATTTTATTAATGTATAAGTTTAATTATTCGAAGTTGAGATTTTTGTATATAGGGATAAAAACGGAGAAGAAAAAGAAAAGTATTCTATTGTATTTTTATAAGAAGTGATTTCTGTTCTGTTTTGTATTGATAAGGTTGTTATTATAAAGAGAAAATTGTGTTTTTTGTGAATGTGCCAAATATCTTTGAAAATTGTATTCTGATGGCCTTCAATGGTAACGAAGGTAATAAGAAAATTTAGACGAATGTGTGACATGACTATTTGGTAGGTAAACTATTGATACATGTTTGTTTTTGGATTCTGACTGTACTTTTGTAAATTAATATCAAGAATGTTCTTATAATTGTAGAAGCCCTGAAGAAGTCGGCAAAGTCGACGAAACGTTGGTGGATAAATAAAAAAGTCACACATAAAAAACTTGTCTTTATTTTCCCAATATAAACTTTCAAATTATAAATTAAATTATGGACGGAAATGACATGCGGCAATTTATTATAATTATTACAAAATTACTGTAAATTAGAACAAATTTCAATAGTATCCATAGCAAAAAATTAATTTAATAAGTTATAAAAAGCAACAATTAAAGAGTCAATGTTGCGCATTGTAAAAACTACTCCAGAAATGGCATTGAACATGTACATATACCCGATAATTTTATAAATAATGCCAACAAATGTCTTGCTTTTGATAAATTATTAAATTATTTTTTTGTGATCGATTACACTTGAAATTTGTTTAGAAAAATGGAAGTTTTCGTGTGGGGGGTCCAGAGCCTAAAGTAAAAATTTAATATGAATGCTTCAGTTATTATTAGTAGAATTCAGTGTCGTAGTCAGAAAATTTTCATTGGGAGGTCAATCCACAAAGCAAAATATTTAGTGGGAATTTTTTACTCCAAAATATTTTGAGGTAGTTGTACTTCTTCGACCCTTTATATTTTTGGGTGTGATGAATCAGAATCTGAAGTTTGCTAACAAAATTTCATGAAAGAACATTGTCAAAAAAGCCAACAAAAAGGTTAAAAAAATCTAATTTTTGGCGGTTTTTTGCTTATAACTCGGAAACTATCAGCAATCTTCCTATTCAAAATGAAACTTCATAAAATTTCCTACATATTTCATCATTTAGGTAGAGCCGTTTTAAAAATAGAACTAAGATACAAATATATAAATATATATACAATTTTTGCTCGTTTAATAAGAGAGAAATTTCTTTTTTCCCCGTATTTGTGTTTTGAAAACTAAATTTTGTCCTGGCTCGTCCCAGGGACAAAAGAACAATCGAGCTTAGTGACGTCATTAAGACTTCAATTCAGATATTGAATAGTGAAGAAATGGAAATGAATGGATGAATAAAAAGTAGACTGAATCCTACGTAGATTCTTTTAGTCCAGTCAAATTATGCACAAATGGGTCCCTATGGGGAAAGTTTTGAGTAGTTCTGATTTTTTGAATATATAGTATATGTTTTTTAAAAGTTGAAACCAAATCTGAGGTCTCCACCAAAATTTCGTGAAGCAACATTGTAAAAAAAGTGAAAATTTCCCCATTTTTGCCGGTTTTTTGCTTATAACTCTAAAACTATCAACTTTTCGTTAATAACCTTGCCATTCAAAAATGAAAGTGCATAAAATTTCTACAAATTTAATTATTTATTAATAAATGAATTTAACTTTTAAGGACCAATCATAGATTTTAAAGAAAATATTTTTGCATTGCATATCAGAGAGGAATCGCACCCAAGCGCTAACTAAAGCCCGGTTCACACTAGGCGTTTTTTGTTGATAGAAATCTAGATGGCTGGCTAGGATGGATCCAGAGGCTTAAAATGACGTCACTGAGGGCTGGGTAGCTGGCTAGCTTGTTGGATTTTCTGATTAGAACATGTTCTATTTTTTCCTGATAGATTGCTTGGAAAATTAGGGAGAGAACCAATCGGAAAGCAGTATTTTATCACGTGGGTGACATGCGCATGGTAAACCAATCATGGACGACACCAGAGTCTGGGCGGATTGTTCAAACGTTTTTGTTTTCGCCGTTTTTCACAAATTAATAAAAAAGCAATAACTGCAGTTCCTCTACGATTAACAACCTCTCAAATTATATTATTGCCAGCCATTTTTTTTTAATTTCAAATTTCAATTTTTAATTTTTTTAATTTCAATTTTAAGTGAACTCAAGATATTAATTTTCTGGAATATTATTTGTTGACTTTAATGATATACGAAATATTGTGTTAAATTTTGGTTAATTGTTAATGACAAAAATAGTTATATATTATTAGTAGTAATTTATCTAAATTAATCTGTCGGATTAGCTTAATATTTATATATGCACGTAAATGTATTTTCTCAAGAGTTTTATGCACATAAATTATATTCATGTTATGCAATTGAATAACTCTTAATTTATTTTCTCAAAAAACATTTTTTATCCAACTTAAAGACATTCTATAATTATTAAAATTCAATCTTATAGCAAGAAATTATTTCGGGTAAGATAATATGATGAAAAAAAAATTGTTTTTTCAATGTATTTAATAAATATTTAGTCCTGCAGTAATGTATGTATAGAGTTGAGGTAAAAGTGATGTCAAACACTGGACTCAGTGTGACAAATTGAATATCTTGTAAACAATATGACCAGATGTGGATCGATATTACGGCCACATTACAATAAGGTCAAATTACTTGTTTTTGTGCCTTTTTTTATTAGAACCAATTTATTATGCTGCTTGCAGGCGCGGATCCAGACCTCTGATTTGGGGGGGGGGGGGCGGTCGCCGGTATATAAGATCTACTTTTTATCTCGGAAGTGTGTCGCGATCGAATTGTCCAAACGGGGGGGGGGGCAGAGACGCCCCCCCCCTCACATAGAACTTTATTTTCTTCGATTTTAAAATTTAATGTTATATAAAAAAATAAAAAAATTAAATAAACATATAAAAAATGTTGATCTCCAATGCTTTGGGGGGGGGCGGTCGCCCCTATCGCCCCCCCTGGATCCGCGCATGGCTGCTTGGCATCCTAAAATGCTAAGTATATATTAAATTCATGCACTAATCTGCAATCTACCCTTTGAAAGAATTGTATTAATTTTAATTGAATTTTTTTAATTACTTTTAAAACATATAGCACTTAGTAAACCGGTCTTTGCTCGGTAATTTTTCGCTTTAGTTAAAAGTGATATATTAATTTTATTTTTAATAATTTGATAATCTTATGTGTATTTTATATATACCTATAAATATAATATATATATCAAACAACAAATAGTTGAATAAAAATTTATTATTATCTGAATTACTATTTCATTTTCACACCTTTCCCAAATACATTTCACAAAACCGTTTTTTTTTTACTTTTTCCTATATATATATATATATATATTTGACAACTGCTGATGAGCGATTGTGTGCGCACGCATCTGATCCTGCTTTTAGAATAAATCCAGCCTTGGAAATAGCAGAGTGTGAACCCAACAACTAAAAATCTATCACGACATCTAGCGGCTGCCAAGCCCTCAAGGAAAGCCATCAAGGCTACCATCAGCAAAAAACGCTTGGTGTGAACCGGGCTTTAAGCGGTTTCTGGCTATTTTGGAAGACCGATCTAGCGGTTTTATAAATCAAATCGTTGGCAACACTGACTGCAAATAGCAGAGTGTGAACCCAACAACTAAAAATCTATCACGACATCTAGCGGCAGCCAAGCCCTCAAGGAAAGCCATCAAGGCTACCATCAGCAAAAAACGCTTGGTGTGAACCGGGCTTCAAATGAGACATTTAGTCAATGATCAAAATAAATATTAAGTAAAAAGAGATCGAAATTTATCTTTTTTAATTTGAATTTATATTTGAGATTCACTCTTTTATATACTCCGTTGTCCAAAATGACAAATTTTCATTTGAAAAAAGTAAAAATTTTCTCAAAAATGAATTACTATTTATATCAAGGAGATATTTTAATTACTACCTTGATCAATAGTATTCTATTGTTGGTTTAAATACACACACACACACACACATCGACAGAGACATTTAGTCAATGATCAAAATAAATATTAAGTAAAAAGAGATCGAAATTTATCTTTTTACTTTATCCAATGCAAAGCATGGGTAAAGTATTGTAATCGCTCTCGGGGCAAGCGTGGCTTCAAAGGGTCCTCAGGTAAAGACTACGGAACCCATGGACTCAATTAAAGTCACAAATTGTAGTATTCAATTAGGTTGAATTTTAGCACGTGACGGTTTTGCCAAAAATTACAAGGGGTCTCGTCGAGAGGCCGAAAAGTGCGATTTTTTCATTTAGTGCGTGCGGATGTATGTATGTATGGATGGATGGATGTATGGATGTATGTTATCGTTTTTTGGCCCACGATTTTTTCCACACCGTTGCACCGATTGAAATGAAATTGAAAACCTACCATTAGTTTAACAAAATGAAGCGCTGATTAGTTTTTGGTACATATCGGCCCACAAACATTAGTACTTTATTTCAGTACTTTTTTAGTTTTTTCTAAATATCTTGAAAATGACTTAACCAATTTTGATGAAATTTAATATCCTAATTAAGTACCTTTGGGGACCACAAAAAAGTTAAATAAAGTTTTTAGTAAAATTATATTTTAAAGTACTTTACTCTAGAGTAAGATGGTACTTTTTTAATTTTTTAAATTCTTTAAAATTTATTCATTTGAAAGTTTTAATATAGCTCATTTAGCCTTGCTTAAGTAAGAATGGATAGGCTTCTCTCTGTGAAATGCTAAAAATTTGGGAGGAATTTTTATGAGTAACCATAGCAACTGCGTTGTTTTCTTATCCGTTACCTTTGCTGAAGACAGAGAAATCGATTTTAAACCAAAAATAGCGATTGATTCTCATCTAGTACTTGAGGAATAATCATTCTATATTGGATTTTTGACGTTTCGGTTTTTATTGGTAACCATTGCTGAAGACATAGAGAAATCGACTTTAAACCAAAAATAGCGATTGATTCTAATCTAATACTTGAGGAATAACCATTCTATATTGGATTTTTGACATTTCGGTTTTTATTGGTAACCATTGCTGAAGACATAGAGAAATCGACTTTAAACCAAAAATAGCGATTGATTCTCATCTAATACTTGAGGAATAACCATTCTATATTGGATTTTTGACATTTCGGTTTTTATTGGAAACCATTGCTGAAGACATAGAGAAATCGACTTTAAACCAAAAATAGCGATTGATTCTCATCTAGTACTTGAGGAATAATCATTCTATATTGGATTTTTGACGTTTCGGTTTTTATTAGTAACCATTGCTGAAGACATAGAGAAATCGACTTTAAACCAAAAATAGCGATTGATTCTCATCTAGTACTTGAGGAATAATCATTCTATATTGGATTTTTGACATTTCGGTTTTTATTGGTAACCATTGCTGAAGACATGGAGGAATCGACTTAAAATCAAAAATAGCCATCGATTCTCATCTAATACTTGAGGAATAACCATTCTATATTGGATTTTTGGCGTTTCGGTTTTTATTGGTAACCATTGCTGAAGACATAGAGAAATCGACTTTAAACCAAAAATAGCGATTGATTCTCATCTAATACTTGAGGAATAATCATTCTATATTGGATTTTTGACATTTCGGTTTTTATTGGTAACCATTGCTGAAGACATGGAGGAATCGACTTAAAATCAAAAATAGCCATCGATTCTCATCTAATACTTGAGGAATAACCATTCTATATTGGATTTTTGGCGTTTCGGTTTTTATTGGTAACCATTGCTGAAGACATGGAGAAATCGACTTTAAACCAAAAATAGCGATTGATTCTCATCTAGTACTTGAGGAATAATCATTCTATATTGGATTTTTGACGTTTCGGTTTTTATTAGTAACCATTGCTGAAGACATAGAGAAATCGACTTTAAACCAAAAATAGCGATTGATTCTCATCTAGTACTTGAGGAATAATCATTCTATATTGGATTTTTGACATTTCGGTTTTTATTGGTAACCATTGCTGAAGACATGGAGGAATCGACTTAAAATCAAAAATAGCCATCGATTCTCATCTAATACTTGAGGAATAACCATTCTATATTGGATTTTTGGCGTTTCGGTTTTTATTGGTAACCATTGCTGAAGACATAGAGAAATCGACTTTAAACCAAAAATAGCGATTGATTCTCATCTAGTACTTGAGGAATAATCATTCTATATTGGATTTTTGACATTTCGGTTTTTATTGGTAACCATTGCTGAAGACATGGAGGAATCGACTTAAAATCAAAAATAGCCATCGATTCTCATCTAATACTTGAGGAATAACCATTCTATATTGGATTTTTGGCGTTTCGGTTTTTATTGGTAACCATTGCTGAAGACATAGAGAAATCGACTTTAAACCAAAAATAGCGATTGATTCTCATCTAATACTTGAGGAATAACCATTCTATATTGGATTTTTGACATTTCGGTTTTTATTGGTAACCATTGCTGAAGACATGGAGGAATCGACTTAAAATAAAAAATAGCCATCGATTCTCATCTAATACTTGAGGAATAACAATTCTACATTAGGTTTTTGACGTTTCGATTATTATTGGTAACCATTGCTGAAGACATGAAGGAATCGACATAAAATAAAAAATAACGATCGATTCTTATCTAATACTAGAGGAATAACCTTATTGCATTCCATTTTTGATGTTTTGACCATTAATGGCAACCTCTATTGAAAACGTGGAAGAATCGACTTAAAATCAAAAAGACTAAATTCTTTTTTGGTAAACAACTCAAGTTAATATTAAGTAAATATTAAGTAAAAAGAGATCGAAATTTATCTTTTTTAATTTGAATTTATATTTGAGATTCACTCTTTTATATACTCCGTTGTCCAAAATGACAAATTTTCATTTGAAAAAAGTAAAAATTTTCTCAAAAATGAATTACTATTTATATGAAGGAGATATTTTAATTACTACCTTGATCAATAGTATTCTATTGTTGATTTAAATACACACACACACACACACATCGACAGAGACATTTAGTCAATGATCAAAATAAATATTAAGTAAAAAGAGATCGAAATTTATCATTTTTAATTTGAATTTATATTTGAGATTCACTCTTTTATATACTCCGTTGTCCAAAATGATTAATTTTCATTTGAAAAAAGTAAAAATTATCTCAAAAATGAATTACTATTTATATCAAGGAGATATTTTAATTACTAGCTTACAATATATCCAATGATATATTGTAATAAGAAATTGCAAAGAGAGGCAGATTAGAGAAAGGGAAGGATAAAAATAGTATTTGTTTAATTATAGTTAAATATAAATTCCTTTAAAAATAACTTTTAAAAGAAAAATATAAATCAATATAATTTTTTTAATAAAGTAAAAATTAAATCTTAGCAAGCATAATAATAAATAATAAATTTGAAATAGGAATTCGCGCAGAGAACAGGGTGCAATACGGACGGGGGATGGCCTCTTAGGAATCATTTATGTATATTTTCTTCTTTTATAAAAACCAATAATGATATAAATAATTTAAAAACCGCTGCTTGAAGGAAACAGGAGAAGTTAAGAGGAGAAGGACTAATGGTGGGGGGACAACCGAGGAGTCCTGGATGAGACCTCACTATAGAAAAATCTCACGAGGCGCTCATTGAAGAAACAGACAGTCCTTGATCATATCTCACTATATGCATGGAGGACAACTGAGACAGCTGTTGATGATCACACATTTCTCTATTTTCACGAGTTCACAACACACTCATGAGGCGGTGATCAAGAAGACGTCTCTCTATACACCTTTATAGCCATTGCCATAGCCGCCCGGCGAGGAGTCACTTCCTCGTGGTCTTCGTGGCTTTAGTCCAACTCTGCTCGACTCGGCCTACACCCAGCTTTCGTGGAAAACACACATCCACACATATATTCATAGTAGCTCATCGATACAAACCTTATCGAAGGCGTCTACCTCCTTCAACAAGACACGGAGAGATTGCAATCAACGGGACAGGTCAACAGGAGAGAAATTCTTGAAATCCAGCAGATCGCAAGACAGGATCCTACGGCCGTCACCACAAATCGCGTAACCACCATATTGTATCATTCTCATTAACCAATTTCTATATCTGCTGATATCAAGCGGCGATCAAATAAATTACATTATCAATAATAAATGATTCTAACATGACCTCTATTATTATTGAAAATTACTAAATCCTGCTTGCCCATCCAATTTCCTTTGTTCCTATTTTTTATTATAATTTTTATATAAGAAATTTCCGTAATCCATTTTTTTATTTTTAATTCACAGTAAAAATAGTAAACAAATAATAGTAAAGTCAGTCAATTTAATTAAAGATTTTAAGCATCAAGAGAGTTTACCCTGAAGTTACACCCACCAACCAAATAAAATACCCCTCCAACAATCAGATTAACATAATACCCACTGAAAGCTTGATCAATAGTATTCTATTGTTGGTTTAAATACACATCACACACACACACACACACATCGACAGAGACATTTAGTCAATGGTTACGATGGTTACATACCAAGGAAGAACCAAAGGTGGGACAACTTCTTCTTCTCATGGAAAAATCATTTCTGCCTGGAAAATGGACTATGTCCAGAATAGTGGAAATCATTCCAGGAAGAGATAAACATTCTAGGCTTGTAAAGTTACGCACTCCCACCAGAGAGTGCCTAAGATCAATATCAAAATCCCTCCATTATTCATCAAGTTTGAAGGATAGGATGCTATCACTTCAACTCATTTACCTTCGTTATTACTCATTTTTTTTATTACTCATCACATTCTTTTCTTTTTCCTCATCTGAAGTTTATTGCGACATTCTGTCACCGGGCCCCAGTATGATCGAGCCAAAATAATATGTGTCTCGAATACTAGAAATTTGGTATTTCACCAATCCATCTAAACAGCGCGCCAGCGCTCATGAGCGCCATCTCTACTGGTCACTGCCAACTAGATAATCACTAAAGTTTAGGGAAAGCGGTGTTGGTTTATAGTGAAACATATTAAACAAAGGAATTATTATTTAACGGGTTATAGTAGTGTTTCACAAAGAGGAAATAAAATTAAAAAATTAAAAAATCTTTTAAATTATTTTGGAGATTTTTTATTTATCTCTATACATATTTCGGGCTATGAACCCTTCATCAGGAGGTTAAACAGAACTGTTCTGTTTAACCTCCTGATGAAGGGTTCATAGCCCGAAATATGTATAGAAACAGAACTGTTCTGTTTAACCTCCTGATGAAGGGTTCATAGCCCGAAATATGTATAGAGATAAATAAAAAATCTCCAAAATAATTTAAAAGATTTTTTAATTTTTTAATTTTATTTCCTCTCGTGAAACACCACTATAACCCGTTAAATAATAATTCTTTGTTAAAAATAATAATTCCTTTAGATAATCACTCATTGTTTAGTTGCTTACTAATTAATATTTTTTTCATTCGATTATTATTTTTCCACTGAGCTGGCTTTTTGCATATTTTCTCTCGACCATTTGGTTAATGATTTTTCTCCTCTTGATGCAATATTGATTGAATCTTTCTCATCGCTATTACAATTATCATTCTTTCCCTGGAACAGGGGAGGGCAACCTATGGCTCGCGAGCCACGTGTGGCTCTTTCGATGTCAAGATGCGGCTCTCAAGTACCATGCCAAAATATTAATAATTATATTAATTTATTTTCAAAAATCATAAAAAAATATAATAGTGCAAAAAAAATACTGCAAACAGGATAAAAACACTCAACAGAGAACAGTGAGAATAGGTGGAGTAGACATGTCAATAAGAAGTCAAATTTGGAGAGACACTTCACTACAAAACATATCCGATTCGCTCCTAAATATCCAACCGGTAACGCACTGAAAAAAAAGCTATTAAAGAACTTCAAAAACAAAAACAACTGTCGAGTTATATCAAGGGCGGATCCAGAAATTTTTTATTGGGGGGGGGGGCGATATTAAAAAAAATACAATTTTTTATGGGGATTCAAAAAACAGCCCCCGGGATAACTTTTGAACATCCCTAAAACTCGCACTTTTTTCGATTTTTTCCTATTTTGACCATGAAGGAGCACGTTTTTGACAAAGACGACGATGGTTACTCGGGCCGCAATGAGGTTGATGTTTTGAAAAAATGCAACTTTTTGCAAAAAATCGCAGTTTTTCCTTCCTAGAAACTTCTTTAGGAAATTTTGTTGTCTTGAACGTTTACTTGGATCACATTTTTGTTAAAACCCTTAGATTTATAGATATCCTCCATTTTCCGGACAGGATAATCCAATTTTCCGCTAAATTGGTAAAAATTCCTTAATTTTGAAGATCATTTGTGGCAAAACGGCTGAATTGATTTTAACCTTTAAATTCATACCCGGGGTAAAATTTTATGCCATTTCATTTTGGTAAGGATGAAATTTTCTGTCAAACCTGTTTTTCGATTTATAAGTGAAAATCTGAAAAAAGTCTGAAATTTTCGTGGTTTTTAGGCACTCAAAAATTATAAATGAACTAAAATTCATATCGCTCAGTGATTGGTGCTCGTCTGCCTCCTGGTTGCAAATGTGGCAAGTACAGGTGGCAAATGCCTGTAACCAAAAATAAATTTGCCGCGGTTATATTCCGGGAGCCTAGTGTCTGGAGAGCAGTGATCCGCAAAATAAAATCTGTGGGCGTGTGGAGTCAGTAGGGTCACGTAACTTCTGCAAAGAAGAAGGCGACTTCGAAGAGAGAAGAGAGTGTCTGAACAGTGAATTAGTCGAGTGGGTGATGACTGAATGAACATGTGGCAGGACAGATGACATATGGGTGTCGAGGTGGCAAGGTGTCAAAGTAAACTTGCTCTGATCTGTTTTCGTTTCGTTTTTGTTTATCGTGTACCGTGTACCGTTAATATTATTGTTTATCGTGTGTTTGAGTGTTGTTGTTATTGTTGAAAAAGAATTCAACAATAATTTATATATATATATATATATATATATATATATATATATCTTATATCTTAAATATCATCAAATATTTAAGTTATTTATTTATAGAAATGGCCGATTGCCTAATTCAAATACAAATATTGTTTTAATAATATAATTATTTGTTGTTCAATTTTAAATTATATAACTATATTTAATTAGTAAAACCCAAGATTGTTAACCACATTGTTATACATATATACAAGACCCGGTTTGAATAATTATAATATTTTAAACAACAAACATTTATTATTTTATTTATTTTTGCCTTCAAAGGGCAAAGTGAACATTACCGATTTTTCCAGCAAGTACATGCCCCCCCCCCCCCCCCTGGATCTGCCATTGAGTTCGATGCTAAGTAACTGGGCGCAATCTTCAAATAATGTAAATCTGGCAATCTTTCCAATATCACTATAAATTGCAAAAAGAGGGAGACCATTCGCTGATAGTGAGTACGTCAAAGATTGTTTCATACATGGAGCTGAAGAACTGTTTCGTGATTTCAAAACCAAAACTGAAATCATGAAGAAAATCAAAGGTTTGCCATTATCTGCTAAAACAGTACAAGATTGAACTGCTAAAATGTCTTCAAATGTATCACATATGCAAGTGGAAGACATTGAACTGGCTTCTGTTTTATCACTTGCATATGGATGAGTCTTGCGACTTAAAAGACACAGCACAAGTTACCCTTTTCGTCAGGTCCAATTGATTGCTGCCCCTCTCAGGGCAAACTCCTGGAGAAATAGCAAATAAATATAATAAAAAGTAAAGTAAGAGGCCAAGTAACAAATACAAATCTAGAGGCGTGCTTGAAACTGAAAACAACAAGTTATGAGCCAGATTTAACCAAACTTTCAAAAGGCATGCGAGGCCAATGCTCTCATTGATATAACTATCTATTATTCGAAAATTATAATTATATTATTTGATTACTAATTTTATTATTCTTGCAGAGCTATGTTTTATGTGTAACATTTGTATGTTTTTATATGAATAATTATTATTTCATATTTAAAGCTATTTATTTTAAATAAAAAATCAAATTTATATACCTAATCCTAATCAAATACGATAATATTGAAACAAAATAGATGTGTAGCACTCGGGGACTGCCGCGGTAAAGCTATTGCATAGCATTTTTTATCAACTTATGCAATTATAATATTTATGTAATATTTTTTTCTTTGATATTAATTCAAATTACACTTTTTGAGCGTGGTGACCGATAAGAAAACAATGTTTTTTCTTTTTCTTTTATTGCATAAATGAGAAGTTAATATTTTTAAAAATATTTTTATTATCTTACAATACATGTAGGTTATTCAGGAAATTTTATCATTGTAACTATAGGTTTATGGTAACTGAAATAAGAAACATAAGTTTGAGACTTGATATCCTCTAAATATCTGGAAAATACCGCGTCAATGGTGGTCCCATATTTTGTTCTGGATTCTTCTGGATCATTATTCATTTTCAAATTCAATTTTTCCGAAAGAAAAGTTGTCAACCGCTCTGAATTTTTATCAGTGAAGTTGATGTTGAAATCGCCAGCCAAGATAAGTGGAAATTTATTACCATTTGTACCAAGTATTTTCGACCCTTCTTCAGTGTACTCCAGTAAAGTGCGATGAATAAAATGCTCTACCTCGTCCAATTTTGGATTCGGAGAAATGTAAATTGCTACCATGACTATGTGTAGGCCATTTCTAAGTTTGCATAAGCACGCACAAATATCTCCAACAAATGAGCGCCTAACATTAACATCGCTAACGTGTGCATTATTTATTTCAATATTCGGAGTCATAATATTAGTAACATTATTATTATTTTGGTAAATAGCTAACCCACCTTTTGGAACAGTATCTCGTTTGAATTGAACAATACAATTGAAATGAGGTATTTCAATCGGATTATCACGCGTCATGCAAGTTTCGGTAAGAAGTAACACATTTGTTTGTCTCGTAACTGAATCTTGTAAATCGTATTTGTGACTATTTAGACTTTGGCAATTGAAAGTCATTATTGAAATGCCATTTCTATTACTAAAGATGTAACCAAAATAAATTTGCCGCGGTTATATTCCGGGAGCCTAGTGTCTGAAGAGAGAATTAGTCGAGTAGGAAGTAGGACTGACTCGATGACGTGGAAGAAGAGAATGATCATAGATAGCCAAGTTGGCAAGAGGGTTAAGTGAAGTGAAGAGTGTTTATACGGTTATAAGGAAAGGACAATATGGCTACCGTGCGATCCGTGGAAAAATTGGTGGCCGAACGAGAAGATTTATTCGACTATGTTCGGTCCCTTTACGATAAATTCACACGGCTGAACCCCCTGAAAGAAGATTTCCAAAACATCCTAGAGAAGTTACCAGGGTTGGAAACTCAATTTGGGGAGGTGCAGAGAGGCATTCGCTCGTTTAATTGCCGCACTTCGGAACCCAAAGAAAAAATTGAGATCCCGAGAACGTGGGTGGCCTTCACCGATATCATCGACGGTATACAAAACAAGTATCGAGCGTTGGTAAAACGAGGAGGAGACCCACACACAGGAGTTCTTCCCTCTCCCATCGCCAGTACCGATTCCGTATCTTTATCTAATACCGTCTCGTCCTCTACCGTATCTCCAGGTACAATTCCTTATAATTATATCGTCCCGTGCTCCACTCTGCATACAGTAGATCTGACAGCGCAAGACGCACCGAATTGTTTCAAGTGTAGTCTATAGCCTCAACGGCCTTCACTAGCACTCGCAACCAGCGCATACAGGACTCTCGTCTCGTATGTAACCCTGAGAGAGCCACGAATGGCATCAGTCAAGGTGTAGGTGTATACACAGAGGTATACGTGAAATACAGCGGGCGTGTATTCCACCCTCGCGAGTGTTGAAGCTATCAACAGCTGGCGAGTTAACAACAGCTATCTAGACAAAACCTTGTGCCACCACGAGTCCAACCTCAGTCGAATGGAGCTAAGAACTTTCGTCCCTAGGGCTTTCTCCATTCCCCATGGCACCATTAGTTTTTGACAACCTTTGGTATGGTTGCTCGAGGTTTCTCTTGCACATGTCTTTCCATGCTCCACCTCTTCAGATTCGGACTCTCTTCCCACAGTCCCAGTACGTGATCGACTGTATGTGCGGTTGGTTTACCTGATGCGATTGCAACATCGCATACACCTGACGAATCGCTTGCAAATCGTCCAAGCCGGCTCACACCCGCTGTGAAAACAGCTTATAGGATGTGAAGATTCAAAATCTCCAGCACAGGCACGCGAACCGGTTGTCCGTTTGGCCAACGGTTCGCCACCTTTTGTGCCAACCCAGGTTTTGCCTGTTAAATCTGGAAGGCGGCAACCTCTTCTACATGATATATAACCATGCAGATTTCGGTCTACATGATATCAACCATGCATACCACAGTCAAGTGGTACAGATTGGCATTCACTACGGTGAGAGGCGCCACACCCTTATTCTTGCCACTCTGCATACAGTGGCTAGCGTTCCGTCCCAT
This sequence comes from Forficula auricularia, assembly GCA_024734495.1. Classification (NCBI taxonomy): domain Eukaryota; kingdom Metazoa; phylum Arthropoda; class Insecta; order Dermaptera; family Forficulidae; genus Forficula; species Forficula auricularia. The sequence goes on from JALMQS010000056.1 coordinate 583,932, forward strand.
ACCGATTTCTCGTCTTCTATCGTATCGCCAGGTCCCATTCCCTATCATCATATCGTTCCTCATTGCCGTATCGTTCCTCATTGCCGTATCGTTCTTCATTACTGTATCGTCCCTCATTACCGTATCGTTCCTCGTTCCTGTATCATCTCATCTCGTATCGTTCCTCAGTACCGACCTGTCCCGGACCCCACACTGCCCTCAGAAGTTATCGTCATGTTCCATATAGATCCTCAGTCCCTCGTCAAATACATCTAATTTTATCGACCTGGATCTACCGTATCTTGCCGTCAGAATTGCTAACCTGCCACTCTTATTACCTTTTGATCCTGGTATATACTTGTATAAACTATAGGAAGATTGTGTCCTCGAGAGGATGAAGACTCCCTTCTAATAGTTCGAGGAACCATACCATGTACCGTCTGTCTCTGTTGGGGTCGCCTGCGTCCTAGGGGACTTCCAGAACTGAAGCCATATGACGAAGGCAGTGACGACCCAGAACCTTCCCGAGCTCCCGGAACATCCCCGCTGGGGGGGGGGATATGTAACCAAAATAAATTTGCCGCGGTTATATTCCGGGAGCCTAGTGTCTGAAGAGAGAATTAGTCGAGTAGGAGTGACTCGATGACGTGGAAGAAGAGAATGATCATAGATAGCCAAGTTGGCAAGAGGGTGAAGTGAAGTGAAGAGTGTTTTATTCTGTTTCGTTAGTTTATCGTGTACCGTTTACCGTGTATTGTTAATATTTATCGAATTACCGTTGTGATTAACTGTCATTGATGTTGAGAAGTATTCAACAATAATTTATATATATAAATATATCTTACCATTTTAAATATCAATTAAATATTTAAGTTTATTTATTTAAATAAATGGCTCTTTGCCGAGCACAACATATTGTTTCAATAATATTATTATTTGTTGTTTAACTTTAAATTATATAACTGCATTTAATAAAACCCAAGCTTGTTTAACCACATTGTAAAAGACATATACAAGACCCGGTTTAAATAATTATACAATTTTAAACAACAAATATTTTATATTTTATTTATTTTTGCCTTCAAGGGCAAAGTGGATTATTACTGAATTTTCCAGCCAGCACAATGAAATCTAAGACACTTTGAGCTATCGTCTGAACACTATTTAAAGACAGTCTTTTGAATTCTTGCAACAAAGATGGAGTCGATGCAGCTTGCCTTCGATTATGATAAAACTTGAATGTAGAATTATCGTTTTTTGTCGTGATGTGCAATTTTTCAATATTAGTCACCCGAGAGAGCGCAACATAAACGAGTTCCTGAGAATGTGCTTTACTATACTCATATACTATTTCGTCAAAAGTTTCACCTTGCGACTTATGTATAGTTAGAGCTGAAGTTAATGGAAAATGTTTACGTTTGGCTATACATTTTCTATCCGATGTTAATGAAATATTTGCTGTTCGTAATTCAATGGGAAAAGCGAGATTGCCGACTCTATTTTGCACTGCTAGAGTGGCTGCTTTTTGCCTTTTTTTTCTACCCACTTTATCTGAACCACAAAATTCGAGCCAAGCTCTAATCAATGTGTTACTTTCATCAAATTCTAGATGTATCAATTTCCGAACAGCACCATTGCATAAACCATCAGTAACGTCGATGTTAGTTCTAATAACATAATGCTTTCCAACAACAAAAGTAATGTGATAAGGCAGTCCTCCAGTGTCAATAACAGATTTTTTAGAGGGGAACATCTCGCACGCACGAGCCGCCTCTCCGCCAAGAGTCGGACGGTTCCGCTGGCTTTCGGCTGGCCGCTTGGAGGGGACCCTGGGCTGTGCCGGTCGGAGTGGGGGGTGTTAGGTTTATTTTCGTTACGGAATTTCTTGATTCGGTCACCGCGCTCAAAGCCCGCGATAAAAGCTAAGCAATAGCTTAAAAATGTTAGTGGCTTTTTAAAAACTCGGAAATTTTGTAAATTGTAACTTTTGGCTCTTCCCTCTCAAAAGGTTGCCGACCCCTGCCCTGGACCATTGGGCGCAGATATCTTTTTCATTTTGAGGAAACAGGATTCATCAGTGGATGAATTTCGGGCTTCGCTTTCTTACGGATCATCTCTGCACATCGTTCTCATCCAACTACTAGTATTTATATCTTAGTTTTAAGCTTAATATGTATTTAACCTAATTTCTCAGCCACGTGCAATTTGTATATTTTATTGTATTTTGAACAGCCTCCTTTTATTGTTAGTTTTAAGAATTACGCAGTGGCGAACTTTTATTATAATTCATTCATTTGTTTATATATATTTATCTAATTCTCCTTACTCAAATATCTCGTTCATATTTTTATTCGGCTTAAGGTAGTTCTTTCACAAATGCAAAAATTCAAGAAGTCTTTGAAACTTGGAATATAAGTCATTAAAAGCATAATACACAACATACTGTAAAATTTGAAGACGATTTACCACACCAAACATGAAATAATTGCAATTAAAAATGACATTTTTAACATAGAGTAGATTGGGAAAGGGTGGGGATATGATAATAATTTTATTTTATTTTCATTGAAGGACTATCACCATCTTGATGAAAAACTAATATTTGCTAGAATTATAATATATTCGGAGTAACTTAAAAAAAAATTGAAATTACTTACCACGTAGTTTTGATAAAAAACAAAAAAAACATATTTGGGCGACTATTTTTAGTGGAAGGGGTTTAAGCACATGGCTTGGAAACGACCGTGTATCTATATAGAGATTTCGTAGTTTTTTTTTTTTTTTTTTTATAAATTTATTAAACCAATTATTTTACATTAATTAATATATACATTGTATTTTTGCTTCGATTCCGGAGATTACTTCTCCACCATCGAGTGTCCTTATTCATCTTTAGTCCTTGTTTTTAATAAGAGGAAAAATCTAATTAGATTATTAAGAGCTGACGGCAGACTAATCCAAATTCCAAATCATCGTACTGAGATCGCCACTAGATCCTTTGTCGTCAGCTCGGCTCGGTTGTGGAATACATTGCCATTAAATATCCGAACATCGCTTTCAACATCATCTTTTCATCGCTCACTCAGTGTGCATCTTCTAGGGGTAGCTGGGTTGGAGTAATGTGTCACTGGTCTATTCGCCTGCTTGTGCTGACTCTGGGTTGCTCACTGGGCTGGGAGAGTCTTGCTCATTTAAATCTTACTATATACCTATATTCTTTCTGTTTCTATATCTATATTCTTTCTGTTTCTCATTTAAATGTTACTATATGTATGTATTCTTTCTGTTTGCTCATTTAAATGTTATATATGTTATATACCTGTATTCTTTCTGTTTCTCATTTAAATGTTACTATATGTATGTATTCTTTCTGTTTGCTCATTTAAATGTTATATATGTTATGTTTGCTTACTTAAATGATACTATTTGTATATATATTCTTTCTGTTTCTGCTCTACGAGGTAGCCACCTCAGAGCATTGTTTTTAAATAAATAAATAAATAAATAAATAAATAGATAAAAAACCTCTTTTCCGATAATTATTTCAATTCCATTATTCCCCAATCAAGTCGATTGGTTTGCTAATCCTCTCTCTTCCCTTTTCTTTTAATAATCAGAGATTTCGTAGTGTGAGTGGACAGTCAGGTAAAAAAATACCTTAAAATTTTAGTTCCTTTCATATTTATAGAGTGGTTACGAGGCTAAAACTTTTGGCGTGGATTGTCGCGAAAGAACCTCCTTAAGTTTAAAAGATTGCAATCTAATTAATTCTAATTAAATTTATTAATTGTTCTCTAAGTCATTGTTAATAATTTCATTAAATGCTTGATTTATTTGTTTATGTTTTTTTACCTATTTTCAATAAATTATTATTCGTTTGAAAATTGACTTCTCCCCTTTTTGTTCCATGTTCATTTTAATTTTTAGTTTATATTTCTTCTAAACCCGAGAGTAGATTTTTCAATTATTTTTTTACCTTCTCATTACTTTAATTTCTCGATTATTTTTATTTAATATATTTACTTTTTTTTCCTTAATTTAATTGGTTTGAGTAGCTGTTGATATTTTGGAGTCAGAAAATTTTCACTTTTTTCAAGTTGCTTGACCAGTCGGTAATGAAATTTTGTTAGGAAACCTCAGATTCGGATTCAGCACACCCAAAAACATTAAGGGTCGAAGAAATTACAACTACCCCAAAACATTCATTGTAAAAACACAATTTAACTGGACTATTTGTTTTAATAAAAATAAATTCCCACTAAATATTTTTCTTTGTGGATTGACCCCCCAAAAAAGTACCATATTTCAGATTTTTTTTTTTTTTTTTTTTGCTTTTCGGCCTTTCTAGCCATAAGCCCAATTACGATACTAGCTATATTTTTAAAATTTGTCTCTACCCCCGGGGGTCAGATTTTGGCTGGCTGCCTCGAGTCGGATTCGAACCCGGGTCCCCTGGTTAGCTCGCTGTCACGCTACCGCCTAGCCTACCGACCCCCCTTCAGATTTATTGATTGTTATTTTAACAATTAACAATGAAAGATTTAATTATTTTTTATTTATTTTTTTTAAAAAAAAACACTAAACATAGTTATTATATTATATTATAACGTTATTAAGAAATACGGTCACTTTGAGGTTCTACGGAACCCCTGCAAAAGGAAGACGGGTAGTTCAGCAACGGAACCCGTCCTATATTTACAACTCTTGAAACGATTTGTTTTTTTTTAAATAAAGACATTTTTTAGAGTAAAAATGAATACTTTTTCAAAGCCTTAGTAATAAATAAATAAAAATAACACTTAAAATATATTAAAAATTTATTTTCCAATATAATTAACTTGAGATAAAAAAAAAATTCAAGCAGCCATGGAAGAACATTAATTTAGATGAAGATATCATAAACGGCCCCTACACTATCATTCTGACTGTCATTCAGATTGAATCAATCCGATTGTCATTCGTTACTTCAATCATGCAGAATTCTACACGATCATTCCGACTGACATTCAGATTGAAATTTTTTGGCTCAGTCTACAGTGAGAACGTTTTAAAATCAAGTCCTTAGCACTTAACTGGTCACCGGTATTAACAAATACACCTATGATATCTTCATCTAAATTAATGTTCTTCCATGGCTGCTTAGTAAAATGATAATATAAATACTAATAATAAGGTCCTCTTCACACTTTAATGTATTCATGTAATTTAAGTAAATAATTAATTTTAAATTATTATTGATTTTTTGATGAAATTTGATTCCATTTTCAAATAATAAAATGAAAATCTAACTTATAATGATCATATTACATAATTATCAAATTCATTAAATATTTGAATTCTTAAAATTGTATATGTTCTCAACTGATGAAAATAATGACGGTACCATTAGCAGCTTCATTCAGAGTGTCAATCTCCCCTCCTTTTTACATCAATGAAGCTCTGAATTCTGGAAATCCGTCAATCTCATTCATCAGTCCATCAGTCCTACACCTACACGCCCAATCGGAATGTCAATCCTAGACAAGAATGACAGTCAGAATGATCGTGTAGGGGCCGCTTTACAGATGAACATCTTCAGTCCATTTCGAAAATCAATATAACATCATTGACACCAAGTATCGAGGAGATAATGAAGCATAAAAGAAGTCAAGTTTTTCTGGATCCTCAAAATTATATTTCGATTCAATACGTCTTTAAGTACTTAAAAAATAAAAATTATAACTTTGTTTCTTAAAATCATTTTTTATATATGTATTTACTTATACTTAGTATTACATTTGCATTTCATTTTTAATCTGGCCCGATACTCGAGACAAAAAACTGGCACTTAAATAATAGTTTGCGTTTGACACCCCTGTCATACAGTAGTGCATTTAAACTTGAAATCGTGAATTACGCTTCAGAACATGGAAACAAGCAGCTCTTCATAAATATAATGTGTAAACATTAAAATACTATGATCCTTTTCTGTCTGGTTCAGGTATTTTTCGTAAATTCTAACCTGAAAAATCACAGTGCGTGTTATGGGATGGGAAATACGATATTTTATTTACTGTGTATTTATAATATGAGAATCAGAAGACAAAGGAATAAACATTCATGAATTTTAGGCTCCAATCGCAACATTTATTGAATAGCTTATATACCGGATTAGTTTTTTCCATCTTGAGACAGTCTTATAACTCAAAAACAGTGCATAATATGGAAAAAAGTTTCAAATAAAAGTTTGTTTATATCGAGGGGGAAACCAAACTACGCTATTGTTTGTCGACCTAGAACAAGCCTTCAAGGGTATTTCAATGCCAAGCTCTGCCTTTGAAATAGAATCCTATATTTTTCTATACGTCAACTTAATCTACAAAAAAAACTGAACAACCTTCATAAGAACCATTTTTTTATACGACATCAAATAAACAAAATACATGAATCAATTAGATCTCAAAAAAATCTTAATAATTATTTTAAACAATTATTCAACTTAATAATCAAATAATAATGATTAAATCGAAAAGTCACACCAATGAAAATAAGTGTTTATAATGATATTAAAACTTCATTATACTCAGGTATAAGAGATTATTTTCTACTTAATCGAACTATTTAAAATTCTTTAGCTTAAAAAAGTTTATTTCTCTTGTCAATCAAGAAGATAGTTATATTGTATTACCATAATAAAAATGGAGCATATTTTTGTTGAAGACAGAATTAAAATGGTCTTAATTTATGCGGTGAAAGTGGAAGAAGTGTTATGAGGCTGCCATTGAAATGAATGCCGAGGTTTTTTCTTATAAAAATACACCCTCACAAGCTTCATTTTATTGTGTTGTAAAATCTGTTTAAAAAAAAAACAGGAAATGTAAAGGCTACGAAGAAACGGGAACAGGCCAAAATAAGGAAATTGGGACTGGAATTCATCCAGAAGACTTGCGATACACTCTGGAATGTCTCAGAACAGTGTCGAAAATTATTAAATTATTAATTATTATTAAATTAATCGGATTAGCCGAGAGCTTAAAGACCCTAGCCTTCTAAGCAGGAGTCCCGGGTTCGAGTCCGAGTCCCTGCATTGATATTTGATCGGCTATAATCTGATTCCTAGTCACCAATCCGCCTGGCAAGCGTGGTGACTTAATGCCAACCCCCTTCCATTTGATGGAAGAGGCCTATATTCAGCAGTGGATTGTCGCTATCGACAGGCTGATGATGATTAAATTATTTATTTAATCATTATTATTTGATAATTAAGTTTAATAATTGTTAAAAATAATTATTAAGAATTTTTTTTTTGAGATCTAATTGATTCATGTATTTTATTGTTTATTTGATGTCGTATAAAAAATTAGTTCCTATGAAAGTTGTTCAGTTTTTTTTGTAGATTAAGTAGACGTATATAAAAATAGGGAATCGGATTAGCCGAGAGCTTAAAGACACTAAGGCTAGTGCAGCCTTCTAAGCAGGAGTCCCGGGTTCGAGTCCGAGTCCCTGCATTGATATTTAACCGGCTATAATCTGATTCCTAGTCACCAATCCGTCTGGCAAGCGTGGTGACTTAATGCCAACTCCCTTCCATTTGATGGAAGAGGCCTATATTCAGCAGTGGATTGTCGCTATCGACAGGCTGGTGATGATGATGATGATGATATAAAAATATAGGGTTCCATTTAAAAAACAGAACTTGACATTGAAATATCCTTGAAAGCCTGTTCTACGTCGACAAACAATAACGTAGTTTAGTTTCCTCCCTCGATATAAACAAACTTTTATTTGAAACTTTTTTCCATTTAATACACTGTTTTGAGTTATAAGACTTGTCTCAAGATAAAAAAAAACTCACCCGGTATACTAATATAGTTCTATATTATAGAAAAATCTCTATATTATAGAAAAATTTGCATAAATGATAATGATGTTGGCAGTGCATTTTGTAAAACGATTCGAGTTTTATATTTATAAAAGAATCCAAGAAGCCTGAGATAGTTCAAATAAACGGAAGAAACGTTTCGATTGGAGAATAAAATCAAAGAATTAATAAATGTAAGGTGCCCTATTCCCTGATTCTCATATTGATTGAACCAAGATAATTTTTATTTGTATTTATTCAAATTCACTCTAATAGGTTGCCGTTCGAATCCAAAAAAAAAAAAAAATGAAAGTAAAATGGCTGGATAATAGAGAGTTTACTGTATATTATTAATTCTCTCCCATTTTCTCTCTCTCACTCTATATGTATATATTACCGGGTGATCTTCCTCAAATGCGCACCGTAGCTAACTTTGTTATTTATCAGTGGTGGTTAAAGTGAATTAAAAAGTAGGGTTTTTAAGCCGATTCAGCAATGGTACAAATAGAAAAACAAATATAAGCGTTAACAGCAACATATCTAATAAATCGAATGTTTTCTACATTTGATTCAATCGCGAATCAAATGTAGGGAATTTTTGTCAAATATTGAGTGAAAATTATATCTGAACTTATATATTTTTAACTTGAAATAATGATGTTAAATAAATTTTATAACCTTTCTCATTAATATATCCAAGAATAATTGATATATCAATGAGAATTGTTTTTGACCGTACTTATTTGAAAAAGATATTTATCGCGAGACTACTGCGGATGACGCTATTGGAGTCTGCGGAGTCTTTAAGTCTGGACCAAGAGAAAAAAAGATTTGATCCATTTAGCTACAATCCAACGTCATTTCGTGTATAGCCCGCATGACATTCGGATGGATCACCAAATGAATTTGAAATCTCAGATGTTATATATTCAATCTCCCAGTCCAGAGCGCTTGATCTATTAGCATGTATGTCAGATGCTTGCCATTAATTAATAGATATGTTTTCTACAGACTTAAGACTCCAATAGAGCATCCGCAGTAGTCTCGCGATAAATTTCTTTTCAAATATGCGCGGTCAAAAACAATTCTCATTGATATATCAATTATTCTTGGATATATTAATGAGAAAAATTATTAAATTTATTTAACATCATTATTCCAAGTTAGAAATATATAACAAAGAGAAACAAAAAGGTTGTCCTCTGCTTGATGCAAATAAACATACACACATATATATCGAGATGATATATATGTGTGTATGTTTATTTGCATCAAGCAGAGGACAACCTCTTTGTTTCTCTTTGTGAATCAACAACTCTGCTACTCTCGGCAAAACAAAAACTTTTCAGAAATATATAAGTTCAGATATTATTTTCACTCAATATTTGACAAAATTTCCCTACATTTGATTCAATCACGAATCAAATGTAGAAAACATTCGATTAATTAATGGCAAGCATCTAACTTACATGCTAATAGATCAAGCGCTCTGGACTGGGAGATTGAATATATAACATCTGAGATTTCAAATTCATTTGGTGATCCATCCGAATGTCATGCGGGCTATACGCGAAATGACGTGGGATTGTAGCTAAATGGAACACACCTTTTCCTCTCTTGGTCCAGACTTAAGACTCCGCAGACTCCAATAGCGTCATCCGCAGTAGTCTCGCGATAAATATCTTTTTCAAATAAGCGTGGTCAAAAACAATTCACATTGATATATCAATAATTCTTGGATATATTAATGAGAAAAATTATAAAATTTATTTAACATATCTAATAAATACAATATCGCATTTTCAAGTAATTTTCATAAACATTTTGGATGGAACATCATGTATGGTTTTTTTGATCTCGGATACAATTCCCTTTTGCTCAGATCCTACTATATGTTTTTAGTACCTGGCCACCGAGCGATGCTCGGTAATTTTTTGCTTCTGTTTAAAGCTATAAATTAATCGCCGAACCCCCCTCCCCCGGCCACCGGCCAGCCCACTTCCTGCACCCCCCCCCACACCACTCCATCACTGCATCCCCCACCGTCACCTTCACCCTCGCCCCCGCCCCCGCCCCTCACCCAGTTTTTGCATTTCAAGCCTTGTACTGGCCCACAGATTATGTGGTATATATGTATAGGTATATAAATAAATACCGTATAATAATTTTTTTTACATAAATAACAATTTTTGAGATCATCAATTAAATTGCCAAATTATAATATAGAAAAAATATGTTTGTGGGATTATAAACTCGATTTTTAATCAATTAAATTCTCTAACTTTTAATATATATAATAATATTTGTAATGATCTAGTAGTGGAATGTAAAATTAAAAAAACAATTAATAATTAAAAGGAAATTGAATAAAAATGTAAATATACATTTTTATCGAGACAACCACCTCTGAATAATTATTTCAATTAACAAAAAACTCATCAAAAACAACTTAGCCGAAGATGAGACCGTGACAGATCGAATGTCCAACACAAAACCCTCCTAACCCGTGAATTTCATCCAAATCATTAGAGCCGTTTTCGAGAACCTGTTCGGATATATATATACAAGATTTGCTCGTTTAATATAATAAGATTTATTTTACTTTACCATACAAGGTATGGTCAAGTATTGTAATCGTGCATGAAAAAAGTGGTTTTTTTCCTTCTTTTTTTCGAAATATCTCAAAAACAGCTGAAACTATTTCGATTAAAAAAATTGAGCGAAACTATGGCATTACGCTCTACAAAAAAGCTCTAATAAGTGAACATCGAAAAAATTATATTTTTCGAGATAATAATTGTTTTGTCAAAATGTTTGTTAGTTAGTCTGTCCGGTTGTCTGGTTGGGTGTCCGTTAGTCTGTGCGTTACCAAATTTTTATGGACGAGCTAGCACAAAAACTAGAGTGAATATCGAAACCAAATTTCACACGTAGTTTTGGTCCATTGAGATTAAGAGCTGATTAGATTTTGGTGGATATCGACCTAAAATTAAGGGGAGTGGAGGGGGGGGGGGTTAAAAATTAAAAATATAGGCCATTTGAGCAAACTCAACCAAATTTTGTATACATAATCAGTGGGACTCGAGAAGTCTAAAAATGCAAAAACTAACCCCCCCCCCACCTCTACATGATTATAAATAATTTTATTAAATATAAGTGAGGAGCCAGGTTGTATGGTAAAGTCAAGTGGGTGGCCACATCAGAACACGTCAGCTTATTTTTACATGTATGTATTTGAATAAAAATAAAAAAAAAAACAAACAAATTGAAAACATTTATTTGAAATGCCCCCTTTTCTGAAAAATTTCCCTTTTAATCAATGGAAATTTTTATTTGAAAAAATAGTAGCTTTAAGAAATGGAATGATAAAGCAGCTAAAAAATATTTTGAAAATAAACATCAATGATACAAATTGTATTGGAGATGAAATTACCTATTTGTTAGAGATTATAGTTTCGAAGTATTGACCTTAATCATCAGTATTTTAATTAGAAATATTTTATCCGTTATTTGTGATGGGTTCGATTGCCTGATTGGATATAGAAAAAATCGATATATTGTTATAGCTGTTGTAATGTGGCTAGATTGCTTTTACAAATAAAATATCCAATCGGGTAATAACATTGAAACTATAGTCTCAAACAAACAAATATTTATCTTTGGTATATATATATATATATATATATATATATACCGGGTGAGTTTTTTATCTTGAGACAGTCCTATAACTCAAAAACAGAGCATTATATGAAAAAAAGTTTCAAATAAAAGTTTATCTATATCGAGAGGGAAACTAAACCACGCTATTGTTCGTCGATCTAGAACAAGCTTTCAAGGGTATTTTAAGGCCAAGTTCTGTCTTTTAAATGGAAACCCATAATTTTCCTTCACATTGCCTAAATTTACAAAAAAAAACTGAACAACTTTTATAAGAACTATTCTTTTATACGACATCAAATAAACAAAATATTAAATCAATTAGATCTCAAAAAAAATGTTAATAATTATTTTTAACAATTATTCAACATAATTATCAAATAATAATTATTAATTATTAAATAAATAATTATTAAATTGAAAAGTCAAAACAATGAAAATAGCTGTTTATAATGATCTTAAAACTTCATTTGGGGGGGTCGATAGGCTAGTCGGTAGCGTGACAGCGAGCTAACCAGGAGACCCGGGTTCGAATCCGACTCGAGGCAGCCAGCCAAAATCTGACCCCCGGGTGTAGAGACAAATTTTAAAACTATATCTAGTATCGTAATTAGGCTTATGGCTAGAAGGGCCGAAAAGCCAAAAAAAAAAAAAAAAAAAAAAAAAAAAAAAAAAAAAAAAACTTCATTATACACGGATTTAAGAAATTATTTTCTACTTAATAGATCTATTTAAAATTCTTGAGCTTAATAAAGTTTATTTCTCGAGTCAATTCAGTAGATAGTTATATTGTATTACTATAATAAAAATGGAGCATTTTTTTATTGAAGAAAGATGTTTCATCCCAAGATTTGCACGATATAGACTCTGGAATGTCACAGAACATTGTCGGAAAATTAATAAATTATTAATTTTTATTAAATTATTTATTTCATAATTAAATATTTGATCATTATTATTTGATAATTAAGTTGAATAATTGCTAAAAATAATTATTATTTGAATTTTTTTTAAATCTAATTGATTTAATATTTTGTTTATTTGATGTCGTATAAAAAAATAGTTCTTATGAAAGTTGTTCAGTTTCTTTTGTAAATTTAGGCAATGTAAAAAAATATTCGGGTTTCCATTTAAAAAACAGAACTCTACCTTAAAATTCTCTTGAAAGCTTGTTCTAGATCAACAAACAATAGTGTAGTTTAGTTTCCCTCTTGATATAAATAAACTTTTTTTATATAATGCTCTGTTTTTGAGTTATAAGACCGTCTCAAGATAAAAAAAAAAACTCACCCGATATATAGTATATAGTAGATTTTTGTTTTGTTTCTAACACTTTTACCAAGTGAAACTTAGTCATTCTTGTACCAATAAGTTTCAATTTTCATAATTAATACAACCTGAACAACCTTTTAAATACAGCCAGACCATTGTAATTTTATATTGGTGAATTATTTATCAATGTTTTTTCTCTATTTCTCACTTTTTTTTGGAAGAATCTAGCAGAGTAAAAAACATGTGCGTATTGTAGAATACACACAGTAGGGTGTAGGGGTAGTGAAAATATTTAGAGGGGGGGCTCAAAATTGACACTGGATGTTCCATAAAAAAATTATCTGAAAATAAGTTAAAAAATATTTTTTTAGTTACTCAATATTTTCGTGTTTTGCCTTAAAAAATCCCCCTACTTTGGCTGTTTAATCGACTTCTGAACTATAATAATTCCAAAGTTAGCAATGGTGCGCATAGTTGAGTTAGACACCGGATATAATAGTTATATATAATATAATATTTATTATACTTTTTATTCAAATTAACAGAGAATATAGTTTAAACATAATACTATATAATATATGTAATGTTAATTATAATAGAAAAAAATCGTTTATTTCTTTATAATATAATAATTATAATAATATATTAAGACAAACGCCTTGAAATATGACGTAAATGCAATTATGATAGATTTGTTATAGGATTGAGTATGCAAATATTATTATAAGGTATCTAAAATTTAGTAAGAGAGTTTATTCGTGGCTTTAAATATCAGACATTATAAGTATCTATATATACAGATAAGAAAATTAATTCAAAACGTTTCTTCGTTCGCTTCATTTTCTAGGGAAGTTGAACGTTCCACTAAGCTGAAGATGAGAACGTTTATGAATATACAAGGCGTAATTTAAATCACAAAGAGGCCGAATAATTTTTCAAAGAGCCCATTTCCCTCTATATAGTTCCACTAGTGATGAATGGGCTGATAAAGACCGTCCCTCAAGGTCGTGACTGACACATTCGCGAAGACGACAAACTATATTTTGAATGTGCTTTGATAATACGGTTGATGTTTTTTTTTTTCACGAAGTTTCGATCACTGTTTTTTGATCAACATCAAGTGAGGCAATAACTCGAAATGGCTTGCAGAACACTTGTGCGTTCTTCAATTAAAATTAAAAATTACATTTTACAAAGATTTTAAAATACTAAAAAATTTATTTTTCCAGCAAAGGACACACTCTTTTATCGTCTCCTTTAATTTATAAAAATTCTGCTACTCTCGGCAAAAAGAAACTTTCAATTTAATTTCAAAATACGTTCAAACTACTGAAGTTAAATTCGACCCCTTCCTTTGTTGGTTTTTAATTGTTGGTTTTCATAAAACCTCAATAGCGTAAATGTCATGCTCTTTTAGCTCCAATTAAACATTCATTATTTATCATAATCGATCCTGACGGTGGCAAAATGGCTCGTAAATATACTAACTTGATCAAAAAGTTTCAGGAATTTATTAAGAAAATCCAAAATACAAATTTATTCATCAAATTCGATACTGTCCCATTCAAAGCACTCACCACCGACTGCAGCGCTTGATCCAATCCTGGAAACATTTTTTTATATTCGATCCTCGGTATGGCCTTCAGAGCTGTCTGCAATTTTTACGATTTTAAAAATGAAATCGTCTTTGCATCAACGAGTTTGTATTAAATTTTGAGTTAATAACGGTGGGAAAATGTTGAAGAAGTGTTACTCTATCGAAAACAAACTTTTATGTGTCGCCCTAGTTTTGGTGAGTCTGTCGAGAATGACGAACTCAGTCGACATCAAAAACCGACGAAAACGTCGATAAAATCAAAAAAATTATTGCCGAAAATTATAAATTGAACATCGCTTATTAATCCGTTCAAGACATTTTGTTTAATGGTTTTGCTTTGAGACGGCAAAAAAAAACCCGGATTTGTGGGAACCAAGTAACGCGCGGTCGAACAATGCCATCGTTATCCGCAACTTTTTGACCAAGAACGGAATGAATACCATCCAAAAGCCACCGAATTCGACTGATTTGGCTCCCTGCGACTTCTTCCTGTTCAGTTGACTCAAAAAACGGCTCCGGGGAACGGGTTTTAGCGGCCAAGAGGAGATAATGACAAAAATCGCTGACAGCTCTGAAGGCCATACCGAAAATCGAATATAAAAAATGTTTCGAGGATTGGATTAAGCGCCGGCATAAGTGCGCTGCAGTCGGTGGGGAGTACTCTGAAGGGGACAGTATCGAATTTGATGAATCAGTTTGTATTTTTAATTTTATGAATAAATTCCTAAAACTTTTTGATCAAGGTTGTATTGCCGAAATTTGCCCCCTCCCCTCAGTAGAAAAATTTATAGATACGCCCTATATACAATTTCGGCTCCCTCTTTATATTATTTATTGTATCTCTTATGGATTCAAAAAATGTTTTGATTTCCAAAACGGAACAAAGGAGGCGAACTAATTAATTACTGCCAGAGCATTCTGAAATACACGTTTCAGTTTTTGAAATGATTAAAGAATTTGAGAAAAAAATATAGAATTTATATTATTTAAATATACTTAAATAAAGAAAAAGAATTAAAATATGGCTATGTGGAAAATAAATTAAATATTCACAGGGCCGGATTTAGGCATGTGCAATATGTGTAGCTGCACAGGGCGGCAAATTTTAAAAAATATACTTGGTGATACAACCAGTGGTGATATTTCGATATTGCTATGCTATGATTGAAAATAAATAGGCGGCGTCTTTGTTCGGAAAGTGCAAAAAAGGGCACAGTGTTTCTGTAAACAAAGTACAAGTCGAGCTTAACAATCGTATCTCTCCTCTGCCGTTCCATCAGTCAGTCCATCACTGTCGTCGGCTCGTCGCGATGAGTCGTGACAAGATAGACTCGTCAACAGTGCAGTGTTATGCGTTGAATCAGACATTACCGTAAAATTGGATTTTGAAGATATTATCAATATTTTTGCTAAAGACCGATCAAGAAGGAAACCTCTTATTTGAACGAACTTAGATTAATCTTTAAAAAATCATGTAAGTTAACAATGTGTGTTTTTTTTATAAGAACAATGTACAATAATAAAATATTGTATCTGTTAACGTAAACTATGCTTTGTGATTTCTTTTCTTTACTATTTCCTACGTATGAAAAGCACAGGCCTAACTTACATCGTTGTAAAAAACTTAAACATTAGGCCCTAATGTTAAGATTTTGACAACGATTTAAGGTAGGCCCTAATGATTAGGGTGTTGGTTGGTGGCGGGGTGGTGTGGATGAGGGGGGGGGCAGTGTTAATTTTGCACATGGGCGGCAAACATCTAAATCCGGCCCTGAATATTCAACGAAAGAAAATGAGAATATAATTTATTAATATATTATAAGTAGGTGTTATATATTCCAAATTCTTGAATTATTTAAAAAACTAACTAAAAGTATTTCAGAATACATAGGCAGGCTAATTGATAGGGCTAATTTTGTTGTTTGTTAGCGACAAACAAACTCTCCATTGATTAATTAATTCCTCGCCTCTGACACGGAAATTCTATATAATACATAGGTACATCTGAGAATGAAAAGGCTAAATACTTTATTTAACTTGAGAGATGTTCGAAGTTAGCTCAAAATCATAAAAGGCAAGAAACGTTTCCTTTTGTTTTACACTTTTACGTCATATTTATACAGAGAATGAATTTGTGTGTTTTCTTATTCCAAACGTTAATTTATTGTTGTTTTAAGACAAAAGGCCGTTTTGTTCTCTTATAATAATCTAATTCTAGTTTTCTAAAATAAATATTTCTTATTTATTTATTTAATTTTTATTATTTTTTTTCTGGAGACTAGATAGTACTTTTTACTTTTTGTAAAATTATCATAGATTCCCCATTTTGGGGAAAGAAAAATTATCAAATGTATATATATTTATATATTATTAAAAACTGAGAATTATGTTTAGTTTGGCCCGATCTGATGATCGGAGAGCGGGCCAGAGAGGCCGTTGCTAGCATTTGGCCGGCGAGGGCGATGTCGTCGTTTTCGCCAGGAGTGGCAGCTGAACGGCGTTGACAGAGTCGTCGTTGCTCTCGTTGGGCTTCTGAGTCGAGGCACGTCTCCAGTGAGGTGTCTCGACCGGCGAGTTGTGGCTTGTCCCCGAGGGCGTGACGTTCGAGAGGCTGTTCGCGCCGCCCCCGCTTGACGGCGACGTTAAACGAGGAGGAGGCCCGTCCTAGAAACAAACATCACGGCAACTGTTGGTTAAGCTTGCCGACATAAGCTCTAGGCATTGATTTAATTAATATCAAGGGCAGTGGCGTAGCCAGAAAATTTTAATGGAGTGGAAATTTTATTTTATTAAAACAAATAGTCCAATTAAATTGTGTTTTTACTCAGAAAGTTTGGGGTAGTTGTAATTTCTTCGACCCTATATGTTTTTGGGTGTGCTGAACCCGTGCCGCAATAAGGTTGAAGTTTTGATAAACTGCAATTTTTTGCAAAAAAACCCCCAGTTTTTAGTTCATAAAATGAAAACCACTCATCCTAGAAACTTGATTTCTATCTCATTCTCTAGGAAATTTTATTGACTTGAAAGTTTACTTGGATCACTTTTTCGATACAACTCTTAGATTTATCGATATCTAGCATTTTCCATGACAGGATATGATGCGAATCCTCAAAAGTGTCATGGAAAATGCTGAATATCTATAAATGTAATAGTTGTATCAAAAAAGTGGTCCAAGTAATCGATCAAGTGAATCAAATTTCCTAGAGAATGAGAT
Organism: Forficula auricularia; assembly: GCA_024734495.1. NCBI lineage: Eukaryota > Metazoa > Arthropoda > Insecta > Dermaptera > Forficulidae > Forficula > Forficula auricularia. The sequence continues at coordinate 601,491 of JALMQS010000056.1, forward strand.
AGAAATCAAGTTTCTAGGATGAGTTATTTTCATTTTATGAAGGAATAACTGCAATTTTTTGAAAAAAACGGATCATTTTCTGACATGATATCTATTAGGTCATTCAATAAGTCCGTAGGATGACACATATATGGGGTTACTAGAATTTTTCCATATGAGTTTTATTTAGTACTAACCTTCAAACGATACGTGTATAAATTTGACAGCAATCTGACTATTGATTCGTGAGTTATAGCATTTTATGTGAAGCAACTTTTGTTATTAAAAAAAAAAATGGAAAAAATTGAATTTCGAGTTTTAATAAAGCATTGTTTTTTGATGAAAAAAATACAGCGGAAACCAAACAATGGCTTGATAAAGATTATCCGAACTCTGCTCCATCGAGACAAATGTTAGAGAAGTGGATTGCTGAATTTAAACGTGGTCGTACCAGCACAAATGATGCAGAGCTCAGTGAACGCCCAAAAGAGGCTTTTATTCCAGAAAACATAAAAAAATCCACAAATTGGTTATGAACGATCGCAAATTGAAGGTGCACGAGCTAGCTGACATTGTAAAGATATCAGATGGTAGTGTTTTTACCAATTTAATCGAACATTTGGGTATGCGAAAGCTCTGTGCAAAGTGGGTGCCGCGTGAGCTCACAGTCGACCAAAAACAGCAACGAATCGATGATTCAGAGGAGTGTTTGGCGCTGTTAAACCGCAATAAAATGGAATTCTATCGTCGATATGTGACATGCCTTCACTATTACACACCAGAATCCAAAAGACAGTCAGCTGATTGGACAGCAGAGTCGACGAACCGAATCCAAAGCGAGCAAAGACGCAACAGTCGGCCGGTAAGGTGATGGCGTCTGTATTTTGGGATGCGAACGGAATAATATTCATTGACTATCTCCAAAAAGGAACCACCATCAACAGCGACTATTAATGCGCACTTTTGGATCGATTGAAGGCTGAAATCGCAAAGAAACGGCCATATTTGAAAAAGAAAAAAGTATTGTTTCACCAAGACAATGCACCGTGTCACAGATCGATGAAAACGATGGCAAAATTGAATGAATTGGGCTTCAAATTGCTTACCCACCCACCATATTCTCCAGATTCAGCACCCAGCTACTTTTTCCTGTTTTCAGATCTCAAGAGAATGCTTGCTGGAAAGAAATTTAAGTCCAATGATGAAGTAATCGCTGAAACTGAGGCCTATTTTGACGAGAAAGAGAAATCGTACTATAAAAGTGGTATCGAAAAGTTGGAAAATCGCTATACTCGTTGTATCGCCCTCGAAGGCAACTATGTTGAATAATAAAATCGAGTTTTGTCAAAATTTTATTTTTTTCTTACTTATCCTACGGACTTATTGAATGACCTGTTATATATCTAAAAGTTTTAACAAAAAAATGGCCCAAGTAAACGATTAAGGCAACCAAATTTCCTAGAAAATGAGATAGAAATCAAGTTTCTAGAATGAGTAGTTTTATTTTAAGAAGGAAAAACTGTGATTTTTTGCAAAATTGGAGTTTTTCAAAAGTTCAACCTCATTGCGTCACGCGTTACCATTATCCAATTAAGATGAAACTGTGTTTGAACTGTAGCAAATTTAATCTAGTTTAAAAATGTATAGAATGGTCTTTGTCGTCAACGTGCTCTTTCATGGTCAAAATGGGAAAAAATCGGAAAAAGTGCGAGTTTTTGGGATTTGCGGAAACAGAAAAAATACGCCAATTATCAACTAGCGCTTGAGCCAGAATAGTCGGAATAGTCGGAGAAAAAACCTAAATGACGAAATTTGTATGAAATTTTATGAACTTTCATTTTGAATCAATTAGAAAAAGTTGATAGATATCGAGTTATATGCAAAAAATGAGATTTTTTTTACCTTTTTTTGCATTTTTGACAATGTTGTTAACAAACCTCAGATTCGGATTCAGCACACCAAAAAACAAAATTAAAACTACCCAAAACTTTCCCGCGCGAGAGAACAATTTAACTGGACTAAAAAGGTATTTCAAGAAATTAAATAAGCTGACGTGTTCTGACGTGGCCATGCACTTGACTTTACCATACAACCTGCCCCTCACTTATATTTAATATTTAATAAAATTGTTTATAATCATGTAGAGGAGGGGGTTAGATTTTGCATTTTTAGACTCTTGGGGGCCCACTGAATATTTATACAAAATTTGGTTGAGTTTGGTAAATGGCCAAGATTTTCATTTTTTGACCCCCCCCCCCCTCCTCCCCCATTTTGTGCAGTTAGTTTTTGCATTTATAGACTTCTGGGGGTCCACTGATTATGTATACAAAATTTGGTTGAGTTTGCTCAAATGCCTTAGATTTTTAATTTTTAACCCCCACTCGAGCCCCCTTAATTTTGGGTCGATATGCACCAAAATCTAATCAGCTCTTAATCTCAATGGACCAAAACTACGTGTGAAATTTGATTTCGATATTCAGACTAGTTTTTGAGCTAGCTCATCCACAAAAATTTGGTAACGCACAGACTAACAGACAACCAGACAGACGGACTTAACTAACAGACATTTTGACAAAACAATTATTATCTCGAAAAATATAAGTTTTTCGATGTTCACTTATTAGAGGTTTTTGTAGACGGAAATGCCATGGTTTCGTTCAATTTTTTTAATCAAAATAGTTTCAGCCGTTTTTGAGATATTTCGAAAAAAAGAAGGAAAAAAAACACTTTTTTCATGCACGAATACAATACTTGACCATACCTTGTATGGTAAAGTAAAAAAACTGCAACGGATCGTTGCTAAACTTTATCCAAATTCATTTGAAATATTAATATGTTTGTTCCTTTATTATTAATCAGATATCACTTGCAATTTGTAGTTCATATTGACATTAATTCAAAAATAATTCTCATTTAAGAGTCGAGGAATAACCATTCCACATTGGATTTTTGACATTTCGGTTATTATTGTAACCATTGCTGAAGACATAGAGGAATCGACTTAAAATCAAAAATAGCCATCGATTCTCATCTAATACTCAAGCTTGAGTTGTTTACCAAAAAAGAATTTAGTCTTTTTGATTTTAAGTCGATTCTTCTACATTTTCAGTAGAGGTTTCCATTAATAGTCAAAACATCAAAAATGGAATGCAATAAGGTTATTCCTCTAGTATTAGATAAGAATCGATCGTTATTTTAGATTTTAAGTCGATTCCTCCATGTCTTCAGCAATGGTTACCAATAATAATCGAAACGTCAAATACCTAATGTAGAATTGTTATTCCTCAAGTATTAGATGAGAATCAATCGCTATTTTTGATTTTAAGTCGATTCCTCTATGTCTTCAGCAATGGTTACCAATAAAAACCGAAACGTCAAAAATCCAATATAGAATGATTATTCCTCAAGTACTAGATGAGAATAAATCGCTATTTTTGGTTTAAAGTCGATTTCTCTATGTCTTCAGCAATTGTTACTAATAAAAACCGAAACGTCAAAAATCCAATATAGAATGACTATTCCTCAAGTATTAGATGAGAATCAATCGCTATTTTTTATTTTAAGTCGATTCCTCTATGTCTTTAGCAATGGTTACCAATAAAAACCGAAACGTCAAAAATCCAATATAGAATGACTATTCCTCAAGTACTAGATGAGAATCAATCGCTATTTTTTATTTTAAGTCGATTCCTCTATGTCTTCAGCAATGGTTACCAATAAAAACCGAAACGTCAAAAATCCAATATAGAATGATTATTCCTCAAGTACTAGATGAGAATCAATCGCTATTTTTGATTTTAAGTCGATTCCTCTATGTCTTCAGCAATGGTTACTAATAAAAACCGAAACGTCAAAAATCCAATATAGAATGATTATTCCTCAAGTATTAGATGAGAATCAATCGCTATTTTTCGTTTAAAATCGATTTCTCTATGTCTTCAGCAATGGTTACTAATAAAAACCGAAACGTCAAAAATCCAATATAGAATGATTATTCCTCAAATACTAGATGAGAATCAATCGCTATTTTTGGTTTAAAATCGATTTCTCTGTCTTCAGCAAAGGTAACGGATAAGAAAACAACGCAGTTGCTATGGTTACTCATAAAAATTCCTCCCAAATTTTTAGCATTTCACAGAGAGAAGCCTATCCATTCTTACTTAAGCAAGGCTAAATGAGCTATATTAAAACTTTCAAATGAATAAATTTTAAAGAATTAAAAAAATTAAAAAAAGTACCATCTTACTCTAGAGTAAAGTACTTTAAAATATAATTTTACTAAAAACTTTATTTAACCTTTTTTGTGGTCCCCAAGGTACTTAATTAGGATATTAAATTTCATCAAAATTGGTTAAGTCATTTTCAAGATATTTAGAAAAAACTAAAAAGTACTGTAATAAAGTACTAATGTTTGTGGGCCGATATGTACCAAAAACTAATCAGCGCTTCATTTTGTTAAAAGAATGCCAGGTTTTCAATTTCATTTCAATCGGTGCAACGGTGTGGAAAAAATCGTGGGCCAAAAAAACGATAACATACATCCATCCATACATACATACATACATACATCCGCACGCACTAAATGAAAAAATCGCACTTTTTGGCCTCTCGACGAGACCCCATGTAATTTTTGGCAAAACCGTCACGTGCTAAAATTCAACCTAATTGAATACTACAATTTGTGACTTTAATTGAGTCCATGGGTTCCGTAGTCTTTACCTGAGGACCCTTTGAAGCCACGCTTGCCCCGAGAGCGATTGCAATACTTTACCCATGCTTTGCATTGGATAAAGTAAAAAAGAACATAATTCTTGATTAAACATACGTGGTGGCTACACCTCTGATCAAGGGAACTGATCACAAGACTTTCCCCTTAACTCCTTCCCATTTCATTATCATTTGTTTGGTGATTGGAAGTGACGGGAAACAAATGAATAATATGGTCTATTTCATAAAGACAAATAGCTAGATAGAACAAACATTAATATCTATAGACAGGGCAGTGTGTCAGCCAAGTTCGGAAAAACGGGCGACGCACCGGCCATGTGTATATTTACACGAACAAATTCAAGCTACTTACGACCGCCTCATAACTCAAAAACTATTAGACTTAGACACTTGAAATTTTGAGTGCCTAATAAGACCCACTAGAACACCTAGAATCCCAAATTTCATGAACAAATATAGTTCTTGAGTTATTAAGCTCTGAAAAGTGCCATTTTTGACACTGACTGACTGACTCACTCACTCACTCACTGACTGACTGACTGACATATCAAAAAGCTAAAGTACTTCCGCTGTACCTAGAATGATGAAATTTGGCATACTGGTAGAGTTTGGGCTACAATTAAAGGGAAAAATCGAAGAAGCGAAACATTCTCTTTTTCAAGACCTAAAATGAAGAGCTAAAATTAATTATAGGCTTAATTAACATATAGTGAAAATACAATCAAGCTAGAATTCTGAAATTTGGCATACTGGTAAAGCCTGAAACATCAATAAAGGAGGAAATTGAAAAACCGAAACTTTCCCTTCTTCGGGGCCCGAAATGAAGGGGTGAAATTTATGAAAAACCGACCGGGTTTTTAACAGATATTTTATGAGAAATATTTAATTATTATTATTAAAAATGTTAAAATGTAATTAATTAGATAAAACTTTTCAAAAATTAATGATATCTAACCAAAAACATAAATGTGAAAAAGGGGCCAAGTTCGATACCAACGGCTTCGCCGACAAAAGAGTTGAGATCTAAACGGGTACCAACTTTTCCATAGCAGTTGCTTAAATCATAGCTATAGGGATGAACAACGATCTTCAATTGATTTAAAAGAAAATTTGTTATGTTCTTTGATATTAAATTTATAACTTGGCAAGTTTTATATCCAACTAAATTGTTTGTAGTATAAAATAAGAACAACTAGATAAATTTTAAGCTTGTATTAAATATCATCACGTTAAACGTAATTTATTGACTATTCTAACTTGCAACTTGCAGAGTTATAAATTTAATATCAAAGAACGTAACAACTTTTCTTTTAAATTAATTAAATATCGTTGTTCATCTCTATAGCTATGATTTAAGGATTTAAGCAACTGCTATGGAACTTGGTACCCGTTTAGAACTCAACTGTTTTGTCGGCGAAGCCGTTGGTACGGAACTTGGCCCCTTTTACACATTTATGTTTTTGGTCAGATATACATATTACCTGCGTTGTTAAGCTCTGTCGAGGATGATGCCGCCCACGCGATGGAGTGGGCGACTCGTTCTGCCCCTGGCTCCGGTCGTCTTCGTCGAGCGAGTGCAGCAGCTGACAGGCAAACAACAACAACAACAGCAGTCAGTATCAAATAAGAGAATAGAGTCGGGAGGAGTTAATACACAGGGCTTCAGTGTTTAAAGCAGTAGTTCACATGGAGAGGCAAGCCAAGTTCGAGACGGGCTCGCATATAGGGGGCTCGTACCTAATATGGTATCTTATCTTATACTATTAAATGATCAATTCTTGTATATACTTACCGGGTGAGTTTTTTTTATCTTGAGACAGTCTTATAACTCAAAATCAGTGCATTATATGTAAAAAAGTTTCAAATAAAAGTTTATTTATATCAGGGGGGAAACTAAACTATGCTATTGTTTGTCGACCTAGAACAAGCTTTTAAATTCTGTTTTTTTTAATGGAAACATATATGTTTCTGTACATATTCTGAATCTACAAAAAAAAACTGAACAAGTTTTATTAAAACTACTTTTTTATACGACATCAAATAAAATAAAGTAAAAAATATATTAAATCAATTAGATCTCAAAAAAAAAATTTTTTAAGAAAAAAATAAAACCGACTTCAAAAAATTAAATGCAACAAATAAAATACACTAAAAGGTATAAAATAATTATTATCTTATTTAGTTACAACTAAACTACGAAATATTAACATGAAATTACTTTTTGAAGTCGGTGCCAAACAAACTTTACCTATAAGCGAGCGTACCAACCAAACGTACTAAGTAAGATCCGTCGAGTGCGATTCATAAAAGGTATCTGTTTGGCACCGACTTAAAAAAGTAATTTCATGTTAATATTTCGTAGTTTAGTTGTAACTAAATAAGATAATAATTATTTTATACCTTTTAGTGTATTTTATTTGTTGCATTTAATTTTTTGAAGTTGGTTTTATTTTTAAGCGACTTCAAAAAAAGGAGGAGGTTCTCTATTAGACTGAATTGCTTCCCTTTTGATGCTCGAAGGCCCCTTTTTGACAATAGGAAAGCAGACTTTACAATTCGGCTTCTGGACCTTCAATAAATGTGAAATGGCTCTTAAAGCGAGTCGTAAATAAAGGTCAGATGGCCTTTAGCCCAGATGTGTAAATGTCATTTTAGCGTGGGAAATATCTATAAATTTCAAGAAATGGGAGGAATGATTTTAAGATACGCCCCGCTAATTAAGAATTTGGCCTATGAGAAGGATTCTTAAAATTTCGACTTTTCAAGCAGTTTTTGAGTCAGTAGAGAGAGTTGGAGTTCTAATTTGCAGTTGAGAGAGGACAGTTCAAAGCTGAAGCCCACTGGAGGCAGTTGTTAATTTGGAGTTAAGAGATGAGGCTCTCCAGCCATCAGTTTTGGAGAAAAGTGTATTTAAAAAGTGTATTTATAATCAAAATTAAATAATGCTCTTTCTTAGAACGATCTCTCCTACTTCAATTAAATCACCAATCAGCATCGGCTTAAACAGGTCGAATCGCTTGGGCGCGTTACCAAGACCATTCACGGGGATTTATCTTCGAGATAAATCAACAAATCGCCAACCTTTCTCTGGTCAAGAAGGGTTGCAACCAAAAACTTAGTGTTGTCGTAACACTACCTTCCGATTGGTCCCATTTTTTTTCATAGGTATTAGACCTTTTTTATTAGGTTTGTTTAGACCTAACTTCTTTGTTTATGAACCGATTTCGATGGTTCTTTTTTTATCCGAAAGGGGGTGTCTTAGGGATGGTGTCATATTAATTTGGTCAAGTTCTGATGATATGATCACTAAAAGAGAAAAATAAAAATAATTTTTAAGAAAAAATAAAAACCGACTTCAAAAATTAAATGCAACAAATAAGATACACTAAAAGGTATAAAATAATTATTATCTTATTTAGTTACAACTAAACGACGAAATATTAACATGAAATTACTTTTTGAAGTTGGTGCCAAACATATACCTTTTATGAATCGCACTCGACGGATCTTACTTAGTACGTTTGGCGGGCACGCTCGCTTATAGGTATAGTTTGTTTGGTACCGACTTCAAAAGTAATTTCATGTTAATATTTCGTCGTTTAGTTGTAACTAAATAAGATAATAATTATTTTATACCTTTTAGTGTATTTTATTTGTTGCATTTAATTTTTTGAAGTCGGTTTTTATTTTTTTCTTAAAATTTTTTTTTTAAATATTCCTTAATATACTAACTTGATTAGTAAATTAGACCTTTAATACAAAAACTTTATCAATTATATTCAAGATTTCAAAACTTTGAAAAATTGTTTTTAAAACTTTAAAATTTCGAAAGGTCCATAATCTAAGATGTTAACAATATGATTTTTTTATTTGTCAGACGGATCGCACCCTCAGGAGTCGAACCCAAGTGCCCTTCTAGCTTTCCTGGGAAATGGCCTTTTCATCATCAGACGATATCCTTCTCTGACATACTATAGTTATGAATTAAGCAAATAAATCTTACTAGAAAAGTAAAATTTTGTTATGAACTGAAAGCAATTTTCAGTATTGGCAGGGTGCTCGACGAAAACGACATCTGACGGCTGCATTAAATCATGCGCTAGAGCCGTGAAAGAGGTGCTAAATGTTTATAAAATTAATTTATTTTGCATTAATAAATAATGTAAAATAATTTTTAAGAACCTCAAAGGAAAAATGCAATACTGGTAGTGAATAAAATATATTGAAACATACAAAATAAGTATGAAAAGTGTTAATAAGCAGCAAAGTTTATCCGGCGATACTGTAACGGACTTTGGAAAAGCAGAAATGAAATGCTGAATTGCGGGATCTCTGACATGTAAATAAACAAAGAGTTCAAATTTTATAAATGTTTTAAATTTAAAAGAAATTTTAATTTGCAGAGTACATATGTTACTAAGTTAGGTTATGATCTACTTACTTTTTTCTCTTAACTGCATTTATCCATTTTTTCCGTTTTTCTAAATTCCAACTAGCAACTGGAAATGTAAAAAAATTTCCAGCCACTATTTCTGCCTGTATTTTTACAATTAGCTACACAGGAACTATTATGCACCATTTTTAATATTACATTTTATTTGTTTACCCTGAACGTGAGCATGATTTAACGACAATTTGACCACAACGATCGCTGAGATCGATTCAGTTGTCCCTACCATGCACTCCGCACGCCCCCCCCCCTCCGACTATTCTGGCTCAAGCGCTAGTTGATAATTGGCGTATTTTTTCTGTTTCCGCAAATCCCAAAAACTCGCACTTTTTCCGATTTTTTCCCATTTTGACCATGAAAGAGCACGTTGACGACAAAGACCATTCTATACATTTTTAAACTAGATTAAATTTGCTACAGTTCAAACAAAGTTTCATCTTAATTGGATAATGGTAACGCGTGTCGCAATGAGGTTGAACTTTTGAAAAACTCCAATTGTTTGCAAAAAATCACAGTTTTTCCTTCTTAAAATAAAACTACTCATTCTAAAAAGCACAATGTCAAAGAAAAATCTAATTCATTTCTTAGCCTCCAGGCGGTAGCACCGTTTTGAAATTTTTTTGATCACTGGTTTAAAAAGCTATTGAATTTCGGTTTTTCGCTCATAGCCTCTTCAAAAAAGACCAAATCAAATATTAAAAAATTATTTAAGATGTTTTTATATGCGATTTGTGAGTTTGAAAATTTTAATCTTGTTTTTGAAACTGTACTTTTCGATTTTTTTGATAAATTTTTATTTTGAGTTTCTATTCATTCTACAAATTTCAATGCTAGGCGTAACTCTAGGGTCTGACCTTTCATGGAATGACCATATCTCAACCACTGCAAAAGCTGCAGTGCGCAAGCTTGGTCTCCTATTTAGGTCTAGACGCTATTATACTCCCAGTCAACTTCTTATACTGTATAAGGCTCAAATTCGTCCCTGTCTCGAATATGGCTCTCATCTGTGGAGGGGTGCCTCCAAGCATTCTCTTGCTACACTGGATGCGATTCAGAAGCGAGAAATTAAACTAATAGGAGACCCGGCTCTAACAAACTCACTCGACTCCCTGGCTCACCGAAGAACCGTTTCTGCCCTTTCCTTGTACTACAGATACTATCACGGTGTCTGTTCAGTCGAGCTGAAATCAATCCCCCCCCCCCTAAAGCCCTCTTTACGAGAAACACGCGGTTTTCTAACGCTCAGCACCCCTTCCCTGTCAAATTGGATAAAAGTCGAACAAGCGCTTTCGCCAACTCTTTTATCCCTATAACCTCCAGAGACTGGAACTCGCCCCCTGCCACCATCTTTCCCGCGACTTATAACCTTCAGCTATTTAAGACCCCTATCCACAGATACCTTCGACCCCCGCCCAGCCCATAAAATTATTTCTTCTTCTTTTCACGATGGAGGGGCCAACCCAGGCCTTAAGGGGTTGCACCTTTTGGTGTAACTCCTTCTCTCATCATTTTCATATAAAAAAAAAAAATTTGAAGACATTGATAGTGTTCCTAAGATAATTACTATTTTATTTTTCGATTTTTAAAAATTTCCAAAAAAATTTATTCGTTATTAACTAATCATTAAAATTTATGGTATTGAGTTCTCTTTTTTTAGTTATTTTGAATTAATTTTTTTCGTTAATAGGTGTTTAAAATAAATAATTAGTATTTTAGTTTGTTGAAAGAAAATAAAAAAATATTAATTATCATAAGTCCACTACCAACACGCTCTTAAAATATGTAGAATCAATAGAACCGAGGAGAGACCATCATAAAGGGAAAAATAAATAATGACGTTCTACGAGTCGGAGCGTGGAATGTTAAGACGCTAAGGGGAGAAGATAAACTAGTGAATTTAAAGCGGGAAATGGATAGACACAAATTGGACATTATTGGGATTAGTGAAATGAGATATCCAGAAGAGGGAGATTTTTGGTTCGAAAACAGCCATAGAATCATTCACACGGGGGGCAGAATGGGAGGGCAGGAGTGGGCATTATTATGAATAAAAAAATAGGGCAAAGGGTAAAGAATTATCTACAGGTAAGCGAAAGGATTGTTATGATCACAGTGGATTCGAAACCGAAAGATACTGTGATAATCCAGGTATACATGCCTACTACATCATATGAGGACCAAGATATAGAAGAAATGTACGAACAAATTGAAAAAGGGGATGAAAATTTAATAATTATGGGGGATTGGAATGCAAGAGTAGGAAAAGGCAAAGAAGGAAAAGTGGTGGGCGAACACGGTCTAGGAAATAGGAATGAAAGGGGCGAAAGATTAATTGAATTTTGCAGTAAGCACAGTCTAGTAGTAGCAAACACACTCTTCCAACACCATCCAAGAAGGATCTACACGTGGAAAATGCCGTTAGACAAGGGGAGATTTCAAATAGATTACATATTAGTCAAACAAAGATTCAGAAATCAAGTAAAGGACTGTAAAAGCTATCCTGGGGCTGATATTTTTAGTGATCACAATCTAATTGCGATGAAATGCCAACTAAAATTTAAAAAACTAATAAAAAAGGGGGGTCGCGAAAAAACTGGGATATATCTAAATTAAAAAATAAGGAAACCCAAAAACTCTTCGAAAACGTAATGAATAAGAAACTGGAAGAAAAAACACCCACAAACAATAAAGAAGAAGAAATCGAACAAGAATGGAATGATATGAAATCAAGCCTGACCGAAACAGCCAACGAAGTCCTTCAATCAAAGAAAAACGAAATTAAAAAGCCATGGGTAACAGACGAAATACTGCAACTGATTGACGAACGAAGAAAATTTAAGAACAGAAAAGACGAAGAAGGGAAAGAAACATATAAAAAATTAAGATGGAAAGTTATAAGAGAATGTAGAAAAGCAAAAGAAAAAAATGATTCAAGAAAAATGTAAAGAAGTCAACGAAAATCTAGTATTGGGAAAAGTTGATGTAGCCTATAGGGCAATAAAAAGAAATTTTCAAGAAGACAAGCCAAAAAGCAAGAACATAAGAGATAAAGGAGGCCACATTATTCTAAACGAAAACGAACAGGCAAATAGATGGAAGGAACACCTAGAAGAACTCTATGGAGAAGAAAAAACAATGAACCCAATAGAAGAAGAAGAATCTGTGGACGAAAACGAATTAGGAGACCCCATACTCAGGTCAGAATTCGAGACAGCTTTGAAGGAACTAAAAAATAATAGAGCACCCGGAATAGACAATATACAAGCTGAAATCCTAAAGAACTCTGGGGAAAAGGCACTTGACAAACTCTTTGAACTAATTAGCAAAATCTATAAATTGGGAATCATCCCAAAAGATTTCCAAAAAAACAAAATAGTCACACTTCCCAAAAAGACAGGCGCGGATAAATGTGAAAATTTCAGGACCATTAGCCTAACCTCACATGCCTCCAAAATCCTAACCAAAATAATCGAAAGAAGAATAGAACAAAGAGTTGAAGAAAATCTGGGGGAAGACCAGTTCGGCTTTAGAAGAAACAGAGGCACCCGAGAAGCAATTCTCTCTCTTAGACTAATAATAGAAAGGGCTTTTATCAGGGAAGAATCTGTCTACATCGGATTCATAGACCTAGAAAAAGCATTCGATAACGTCAATTGGGAAATTATGTTTAAAATATTAAAACAGGCGGGAATAAAATTCAGAGAGAGAAGACTAATCTACAATCTATATCAAAACCAGACGGCAATTATAAATATTGGAGATGAACAAAGAGAAGCCAAAATAAAAAAAGGTGTAAGACAAGGATGTGTGCTGTCACCAATGATTTTCAACTTATACATAGAAGAAGCGATTAAAGAATTCAAAGACAAAATTGATACAGGTATCGAAATCCAAGGTCAAAAGATCGCTATGTTAAGATTTGCCGATGACATTGCCCTTCTAGGAAGCAATAAAAAAGAATTAGAGGACGCCCTGAATGGAATTAACCGAATCCTAATAGAAGAAATCAAAATGAAAATAAACAAGAATAAAACCAAGGTCCTAGTATGTACAAAAAAAGAACAAACGAGACAGGAATGCATCAAAATTAACCAAGAAAACCTAGAAGGAGTTAAGGAATTCCGCTACCTAGGAAGTAAAATAACATGGGATGGGAGGAGCAAAAACGAAATTAAATCAAGAATTGCCCAAGCAAAAATGGGGTTTAATTCAAAACAAAAACTACTATGCTCCTCCTCAATCAGCTTAGCAAACAGGAAGTTGATATTGAAGACATATGTATGGAGCATAGCCATGTACGGGTGTGAAACCTGGACAATTAGAAAAGCGGATAGAAAGAGATTAGAGGCTTTCGAAATGTGGTGCTACAGAAGAATGATGAATATCAAATGGATGGATAAAATTACAAATGAAGAAGTTCTTGGAAGAATCGGAGAAAGAAGAACCTTGTGGAAGAGTCTGAAGAAGAGAAGAGGTCAGATGATGGGGCACACACTGAGACATGGGGGACTGCTTAGGGATATCTTGGAGGGGGAGGTGGGAAAGAAAAGGGAAGGGGAAGACCCAGATTAGAATATTTCAACCAAATAATTGGGGATATGGGATGCCAGACATTTAGAGAGGTCAAACAGCTGGCGGGGGACAGAGTCGAGTGGAGACGGATTGTTGCATCAAACCAGTCTTAGGACTGTATACTCAATGATGATGATGAATAGAATTTAAAAATTATCAAAAAAATCGAAGAGTATATACAGTTTCAAAAACAATATTAAAATTTTCAAACTCTAAAATTGCATATAAAAACGCTTTATATAATTTTTTCTATTTTTTTCTAAAAAGTATGTAAAAAACAAAAATTTCGAAAAAATAAGTTGACGTGTTCTGATGTGGCCATCCACTTGACTTTACCATACAACCTGGCCCCTCACTTATATTTAATATTTAATAAAATTATTTATAATCATGTAGGGGTGGAGGGGGGGTTAGTTTTTGCATTTTTAGACTCTTGGGGGTCCACTGATTATGTATATAAAATTTGGTTGAGTATGGTAAAGTAAAAAAATTTCAATTCGGACCATTTTGGAAGAATTTATGAGCGAAAAACCGAAATTCGATGTGACGGTGCTGCCGCCAAGAGGCTAAGAAATGAATTAGATTTTTCTTTGACATTGTGCTTTTTACCGTCGCCTCGCAATAAGGCTGTATTAATATTAAGTGAGGTGAATTTTACAAATAATTCTTTTTTTTTTTTTATTGTAAAAAAACTCACATCCTTAAAAATAAAAACATTATTTATTCTTTGTTTTAGTAACTAATATTTTTGAAACTCAAACCTTTAAATATCTCGATTTAAAACTAAATAGACTACGCCACTTTCAAAATAAACGGCTCAATTGTATTGCATATGTAGGGGGGGAGGGTGCTGACCTTTTCCACTTCATCGTCAAAGTGGTCCTCGCCCTGGGTAGTGTCGCGTTTGGTCCGTTCCATCATCGAGGCCTGTTTCGCCGCCAGATACAGGGACTGTTTAATGCGCACATAAATCACCTCTGTAACGGCACGGACAGAATAATCAGGTATAAATGTATGGCGAAGCATCGCATCGATATTGACAGATTGCAGCGAGCCGAGGCTTTGCGGCGTCGCTGAGGAAGGCGAATCAGCTGAAATACAAAACCACCTGTTAGCGAAAGAAATAGGTTGAAAGCATATTATATAACAGCGACAATAATAAAAAAAAATCGGGTAACGGCTGGCTTTTGCTGTAGTATACACTGGAGATCTCAATTTTTTTTTTTAATGATATTGATGTGAGAAGGAGATACACCAGAAGGCGCATCCCCTAAAGGCCTGTATGGGATGGCCCCTCCATCGTGAAAAGAACAGAGTAGAAGGAAAGAAGCCGGGATCACAAGCCAAATCTCAGAAAGTTAGATACAATCCAATTTACTAAGTTATTCTTCCAATGAACCCCTTCTGCAATTTTGTAAGAATGCCCATCCCTCCCCCCCTTTCCAGAAGTTTCTAACTCAAAAAGTTTACTTCAAATAATATACTTTTAATATTGAAAATACAACGTATCATATTTTAATTTGAAGATTAAAAGACAAGTAATATTTACCTAATGAGAAAGCTGAGGGGGATTCTACGGTAACTGTGGCGCCGCGATCTAACGATGAATTCTTATAGTACTCACCAAAATAAGACGAAAATGAAGAATACCATTTTTCGAGATATGGAGTTTAAAAAGTACTGTTTTTGTATTTATTTTATTTTATTTTTCGATTGTTTTTTTATAGAAACCACGGAAACTGTAGTATCACCGTGGTTCCGTGTGGCGCCGCTATCCGATGACGGATTCTTTTAGAACTAGATAGAATAAGTCAGAAAGTAAAAATAAAATTTTAAACTACAAATTTGAACTGAAATTGAGTTTATAGACCGTGATGTCTCAAATTGTCTCAAGTGAGCGCCAGTGGGCGTTGGCAATTTTCACTTTTAGAACTTTTCACAGGTTCGGTTCTATTCATCATCTCGGTTCATTTAGATAAAAAAATGGGTTCCCGAACAAACTTTGAAAGGTTCGGTTAAGATATATTCAGTTCGGCTCGGTTCGGCTCGTTATCTTCATTTCGGGCTGGTTTTTAGGCGATTAGGTTGGCGTTAGCCAATGAAGATATACGAGCCGAACTGAATATATCTTAACCGAACCGGTAACGACTTTACATATTCAAATTTTTTGGGGCATTTACTAATTATTTTTTAATTAATATTCATTTTCTAAAAGAATCCGTCGTCAGTAGCGGCGCCACATGGAACACCCGTGATACTACGGTTTCCGTGCTTTCTATAAAAAACAATTGAGAAATAAAAGAAAAGAAATAAAAAAAAAACAGTAATTTTTAAACTGGATATCTCGAAAATTAAGCGAAATCTCGAAAAATGGTATTCTTCATTTTCGTCTTATTTTGGTGAGTACTATAAGAATCCATCGTCAGATCGGGGCGCCACAGTTACCGTAGAATTTGCCAGCTGAGGTTGTTTTTTTGCCACTTCTTTAATTAATACGTTCTTTAAATTTAAAGAATAAATTTCAAAATGTTTAAACTTTTTGAAATTTATACGGATGGCATGTTAACTCCACATTTGAAACAATAAAATTCCCCCCTTAGGGGGGGGGGGGGGAGGTTGAGAACCGCGAGTATAAACACATAGCTCTATAACCAATATTTTTTAATTATTATTTTTTTAAAATTAAATTGAATGATTTTTGCCGACGGTAACAGAATTTTTATATATTATTTTATGCAAATTATGATTTACCGTTTATACTTGTTTCATTTTTTTGGCTGTAGGTGGCGGTATTGGGGTTTTTATTTTATTTGCGAGGCTATTTTTAAGATACGGCTTTCCGAAAATTCAATTTTCCGATTTAAGTATTTTTCTGGTGAGTTTTTGTATGATTTTAAAATTTCTAACGATTCAAAGATACTAATTTTTAGGGGATCGTGCTCTGATCTAATTAATTTAATATTTGATTCGTCTGGGAAACAATGTTTCTCGGAGATTAAATGGAACATTGTATATTTGTACATTTGTTTTATTTGTTTATTTGTTTTATTTATTTATTTGTTTTGTTTATTTATATATTTTGTTCTATTTATTTGTTTATTTATTGTTTTATTTTTTAAATTATGACTTTCATCAAGCGCTCCTCGTGGAGTCTATGACCTATGATGAAAAAACACTAACTAACTAACTAACTAACTTTGTTTTCCAGACGAATCAAATACTGACGGTAAATCATAATTTGCCCAGACCACGTGTAAAGCTCACTTTCCATTCATGCATTAATTCCTGCCAATCAATTGTAATAGACTGATGAACAGGGCAAAGCTCTCGAAACTAGTCTCGTTATAAATAAAATTTATAATTCCAGTAGAAGACACACTTTTATTGTCTCCTTCAATATTATTATTTTTTCTTTTGTTTTCAGAATTTTTTAAAAAAGGATCGTATGATTTTGATATTTCTGACTTTAATAAAATTTATTAAAAAAAATCTTATGATGAAAATGGTAAATAAATTAGAGTGTATACTAGAGGGGAGGTATCAGCTGTGCATACCGACGCCGATGTTCTGTGTAAGTGCTTGGCTGCCGAAACAAGTGAAAGGGCCGGATTCGAAGACGAGGTTCTCCCGGCCGACGGTCACCTCGACTCTGCCCTCCAAAATGAGCACGAAGTAGTCGGCGGGCTTGCCCTGGGTGTAGATGACCGCAAAGGGGTCCGTCCTGCCCTTCTCTTTATTTTTCATTTTCACGTGGTAAATGACATCCTGGGAGAGCAGCCTACGTAGAATGGTCTCGCTGATAATATCCGGCCTGAACGCGTCCACTGTTAATAAAAATATATACATTCATTATAATATTTACTCTTATTAAACGAGTAAAAATTGTTTATATATATATATATATATATATTTGTTTGTATCTTAGTTGTATTTTGAAAACGGCTCTACCGATTTTGATGAAACAAATCTATTAACAAGTTTTGAGGATGAGAAAATGATCTGGCTAGGTGTGGACCACGACAAATTTAATCTTAATTGATCTTTCTTAATTAAAGTAATTATTGGTAGATAAAAATTTCAATAAAAAAGTTTGTTTACATTTTTTTCAATTATCTTTTATTTTTAATTGGTTTTTTAATTTTAAAACCCACTAATAGGTTTTAGCTAAATATATATATATATATATATATATATATATATATATATATATATATATATAGTGGAGAGGGGAGGGAGAGGAGCGAAAAACCAATCGACTTGATTGGAGAATAATGGAATTGAAATAATTATCGGAAAAGAGGTTTTTTTATCTAATTAGATTTTTCCTCTTATTAAAAACAAGGACTAAATATGAATAAGGACACTCGATGGTGGAGAAGCAATCTCCGGAATCTAAGCTAAAATACAAGGTATACATTAATTAATGTAAAATAATTGGTTTAATAAAATTTATAAAAAAAAAAAAAAAAATTATATATATATAGAATTTGCCAATTTAATTGATTATTATAAAACTCGATAAATTGTTATTTAATTAAAAAAAAATTATACGGAATTTGTTTATATACCTATATATACATAATTTGTGGGCATCTAGAAAATTATAAAGGGTGCAGGAGGTGGGATGAGGGTTGGTGGAGTAGCGGGTTCGGGGTCCAGGGGGCATAGCGGGAGTGGTTGTCCAGGGTTGTCCGGGGGGGGGCCTGGCTGGGGTGTGATGTGCGGGGCGGTATGGGGCGGGGGTCCAGTGGCGTAGCGGGGATGGTATGGGGGTGGGGTACAGGGGGTGGTGTGCAATGACGGGGTGGTTTTTATCAGAATTTTAAATTAAAAATAATATTAATATATAACTTTTAACTGAAGCAAAAAGTTGACGAACATCGCTCGTTGGCTCCAGGTACTTAATTATTAAATCGAAATGTCACAACAATGAAAATAAGTGTTTTTTTTTTTTTTTTTTTTTAATGATAATGATGAGAGAAGGAGTTACACCAAAAAGGTGCAACCCCTAAAGGCCTTGGTTGGCCCCTCCATCGTGAAAAGAAGAAGAAAGAATTTTATGGGTTGGGCGGAGGTCGAAGGTATCTGTGGATACGGGTCTTAAATAGCTTAAGGTTATAAGTCGCGGGAAAGATGGTGGCAGGGAGCGAGTT
Source organism: Forficula auricularia (assembly GCA_024734495.1). Classification (NCBI taxonomy): domain Eukaryota; kingdom Metazoa; phylum Arthropoda; class Insecta; order Dermaptera; family Forficulidae; genus Forficula; species Forficula auricularia. The sequence goes on from JALMQS010000056.1 coordinate 620,373, forward strand.
CCAGTCTCTGGAGGTCATAGGAATAAAAGAGTTGGCGAAAGCGCTTGTTCGACTTTTATCCAATTTGACAGCGAAGGGGTGCTGAGCGTTAGAAAACCGCGTGTTTCTCGTAAAGAGGGCATTAGGGGGGATAAGAGATTTCAGCTCGACTGAACAGACACCGTGATAGTATCTGTAGTACAGGGAAAGGGCAGAAACGGTTCTTCGGTGAGCCAGGGAGTCGAGTGAGTTGGTTAGAGCCGGGTCTCCTATTAGTTTAATTGCTCGCTTCTGAATTGCATCCAGTGTAGCAAGAGAATGCTTGGATGCACCCCTCCACAGATGAGAGCCATATTCGAGACAGGGACGAATTTGAGCCTTATACAGCATAAGAAGTTGACTGGGAGTATAACAGCGTCTAGACCTAAATAGGAGACCAAGTTTGCGCGCTGCAGCTTTAGCAGTGGTTGAGATATGGTCATTCCATGAAAGGTCAGACCCTAGAGTTACGCCTAGCATTGAAATTTTATCCCTGAATTCTAGTGAGTTTGAGTCGAATGATATGTTTGGGAGGTTTCTGTCGACGCGCCTAGAAATAAGGCAACACTGAGTTTTCCCTGCATTGAAGTTAACTAAGTTTTGGGATCCCCAGTTTTTAAGTTTGCACAAGTCTAAATTAATTGAAGAGGCAATGTCTGCACGGTTTTTATGCGATGCAGGGGCGTTATGTAGGGTGCTGTCATCTGCGTAACAATGTACCGGATTGGAGGGCAAGTTTAGAAGGTCGTTGATATAGATAAGAAAAAGCGTAGGGGAGATAACCGATCCCTGAGGAACTCCAGCGTTGGTGTGGAAGGGGGAAGATGATATTCCATCGATGACAACCTTAATACTACGGTCTGAAAGAAAACTTTCGAGCAACTTACAGAGTTTCGGTGCAAGGCCGACGGAGGTCAATTTGGCAAGAAGATTTTTGTGCCAGACCATATCGAAGGCTTTTGAAATGTCTAAAGCTACCGCGAGGGTTTCATTCCCGGCCTCCAGGGTTTTGTTCCAGATATGAGTTACATATGCTAGGATGTCACCAGTCGACCGGAATTTCCTGAAGCCGTATTGCCTATCGTGGATAAATTTATTTGACTCTAAGTGTCGTAGAACTTGCTCGTTGATGGCCTTTTCCATGATTTTGGATAAGACAGAAGTGATTGCTATGGGTCGATAGTTTTTTATGTTGGAAGAATCGCCTTTTTTCTTAATTGGTTGGATTCTGGCTAGTTTCCAGGCTTCAGGAAATATTCCAGAGTTATAGGAGAGATTGTATAATTTGGATAGTATAGGAGCAAGTTCAGGGGCGCACTTTTTAATGAGAATGGCAGGGATATCGTCGGGGCCAGCAGAAGAGTTTTTCTTTAGATTCCGGATGATCTTTAGAATTGCTGGTATCCTGAAAACAGTATCTGACATTATATTAGTACTGGGGGGTATGTGGGTGGTTCAAGCCCTTTGTCGTCCAGGTTTGAGTTGGACGCGAAATATGAGGCAAAAGCTTCGGCTTTGTCGGAGGCGTCAATGGCTATCGAGTTGTCGGAGAGATTGAGAGGGGGAAATGATGAGTTTGTAAAATTTCTTTTTACATACTTATCAAGGGACCAGAATTTGTTTGAACTGCTGGGGCAAGCTGCTAGCCTGTCAGCTTTTTTCTGAATGAAGGACTTCATCGCATTATCGATTGTTTTTTTACAGTGGGCGCGGGCTTTTGTGAGGAGAACGCGATTGTACTCTGATGGTGTCGAAGACCAATTATAGAAAGCATGATTTTTTTGTTTGACTGCTTCAGAGCAAGACTTATTGAACCAGGGCTTGGAGTCCTGTTTTCCAATTACCCGTTTGAAAGGGACAAATAACTCGATGCCCATTTGGATCACTTCAGAGAATGCAGACGCACATTCGGTGGCATTTTTGTTTCTGAAGCAGTAATCATTCCATGGGAAAGAGCTGAAGAAGTTACGCATTTCATCCCAGTTGGCTTTAAGAAAAAGCCTTATTTCTCTGGGCTTTGGGCAGGATAGAGCGGGTTTTACTAAGTCGATATGTGATTTTATTTTAATTAAGTTGTGGTCTGAGTTACCTAGAGGTGCAGAGATACTAAAAGAGAATTGAGATGGGGCAGATGACAGAAAGAGGTCGAGGAGATATGGGGTATCGTTTGGGTTGTCCGGAATCCTAGTGGGGCGATCTATAATTTGGGTTAAGTCACATGAAGTTGCAAATATGTGAGCAGCGTTGCCTTCAGAGGTGTTGTATCTGGAGAATGTCAACCAGTCCTTATTGTGTACATTGAAGTCACCTAGGAAAGAGACTTCAGAATTTGGAAAACGTGAAAGAATTACATTCACACAATTGCCGAGATAATCGAAAAATTCTTTAAATTTTTTATCATTAGGAGATCTATAGATTGTACAGAGAATTCTACTTGAGGTCTTAGTATTAAATTTAAGCCATAAAGCGTCGTAAGCTTTTTTTCTAAAAATCCAAGTCGTTCGCAGGGGATGTTATCGCGAACGTAGCAACAGACGCCGTTATACCGGCGGAATTTGGGGTGTAGAATATATTTCCCGAATTTGAGATCTGGAGTATCGGATTTGTCTGTGTCAATTTGGGTTTCACTGAGGGCCAAAATGGAGGGTCTTTCGTCTTCGAGATGTTGGAAAACGGAAGTTTTATTGCTAAAGAGACCGCGAATATTGGAATAGTGGATGCTCAATGTAGACATGATGTATAATAGAATGAGCGAGAGGGTGTAAATTATTGAATAGAAAGAGAGAAAAAAAAAGAAAGAAAGAAATCGGAATCACAAGTCTGATCTCAGAAAGATAGGTAAAATCTAGTTTACTGAGTTTTAATAACTTGAGCAGTGGTGTTTCACCGAGCGATAATTAGGTTAAAATTATCTACCACTTAATTATTTAGGTTGTACCTGTAGGGAAATAAATGATATATTATATACTTAATTACTACTTGGGCTTAATAAAAAAAAAAGAATTAAAATATAAATAATGAAATTTAATGAATAATAATAATGAAATTTAAACTTCGTTTTACTCTTTATTTCTCGAGTCAATCCAGTAGATATTTATATTGTATTACCATAATAAAAATGGAGCATTTTTTGTTGAAGACAGAATTGAAATGGTCTTAATTTATGCGGTGAATGTGGAAGAAGAGTTTTGGCTGCCATTGAAATGGATGCCGAGGGTTTTCCTGATAGGAATACACCCTCACAAGCTTCATTTTATCGTGTTGTAAATCTGTTTAAATAAAAAAAAAAAAAAAAAAGGGGAAATTTAAAGGCTAGGAAGAAACTGAATTTTTTTTCAACATATTAACAACTTCCAATTTAAATTTTCTGATTGATCCTAATCCTCAGAAAGAAGCTCTTTGGCTAAAAAGGAGTTTGAAGTCGGCGTATACTCTAGTTTAATAGAAGATAAGGAATTGAAAGTTTTTTGCCGAGAGTAGCAGAATTTTTATATATTGAAGGAGACAATAAAAGAGTGCGTCTTCTGCTGGAATTATAAATTTTATTGTAATAGACTGATGAAGAGGGCAAGCCCTCGAAACTATAGTCTCGTTATAAATAAATAAAATTTATAATTGCAGCAGAAGACACACTCTTTTATTGTCTCCTTCGAAGATAAGGAAGATAAGATATTTATTTCTTATATATCTATCCGAGAATTTTTTTTTATATGTGGTAAATATATGTAGTTTTATTGTGAAATTAAAAATGGTTACCTGTGCTTAGATATTGGTACGTTGCGAGTGCTAGTTGAGGAGAAATGCTAATTCGTTGATTTTCCCGGCGTTCCGCAAAGCTTGTAAAATCTTGTTTACTGGTTTTTATCCGTTTTCGTTTTGAACGATTATCAGCTGAAAAATAAAATAAACATATTATTAAAATTTGTTTTAAAAATTAGGCAGAATATCCGGAGGGGAGAAGAAGGGGCCTAAAAAATTGAGTCTGATCGAATTATATAGTTATTTTAAAGGTGAAAAAAATTATTTCACCGATTCGGTGAGAGAAGAAGTTTGAAAGGTTGGACGCCTAAGGGCCGGTTGTATGTCGCAAAGTAAATGCTTTTTACCACTAACAAACGGTAGATGGAAAATGGAGGCACTGGGATGGCCAATCAGATGATAGGCCCTGAAAGGGGTGGAGGCCTCGGTACTCAGTAGGTAGACGTGAGTTCGATTCCCCAGCCGGGGCTCAAATATAAAGTAGAAGGGGATAAAATAGGCAACTTAAGTCTTAAGACAGCTGGCTATCTACTCTTATTAAACGAGCAAAAATTGTTTATATATGTATTTATTTATATATATATTTGTTTGTATATATATTTGTATCTTAGTTCTATTTTGAAAACGGCTCTACCGATTTTGATGAAACAAAATCTATTAACAAGTTTTGAGGATGAGAAAACGATCTGGCTAGGTTTGGACCTCGACAAATTCCATCTTAATTGATCTTTTCTTAATTAAAGTAATTATTGATAGATGAAAATCTCAATAAAAAAGTTTATTTGCATTTTTTTCAATTATCTTTTATTTTTAATTGTTTTTTTTTTTAATTTTAAAACCCACTAATAGGTTATAGCAAATATTAACATATTATATTAGAATTAGGAATTTTTTGTTTGGGAGAAGATTGAAAAGGATCCAATCGATTTGATTGGGGAATAATGGAATTAAAATAATTATCGGAAAAGAGGTTTTTTTATCTAATTAGATTTTTCCTCTTATTAAAAACAAGGACTAAAGATAAATAAGGACACTCGATGGTGGAGAAGTTATCTCCGAAATCGAAGCAAAATACAATGTATACATTATTAATGTAAAATAATTGGTTTAATAAAATTTATAAAAAAAAAAAAAAATTTTTTGTTTGTTTTTAATTAACAGGTGTCTAAATCATAACAAAACCGGTGTGTTTACAAATAAAGTGGTTCAAGTGGCTATTTTTTATATAACTTGGAAACAAATCTTATTTAATTTTTTTTTGTTGCTTTTTTTCCTTTATTTAAGGTCGTTTTTTATGCTTCTATGGCCATCAACGACCACCTTCAAGATACAATTATTATTACAAAATTTCATTTTGAATATACATTAAAACAAAAAACAAAACAAAAAAAATATATATAAGTATATATATATATATAATATAATTTTGTTTTTTATTTCAGATCCTATACGATTATTTTTTTACTTTATCCAATGCAAAGCATGGGTAAAGTATTGTAATCGCTCTCGGGGCAAGCGTGGCTTCAAAGGGTCCTCAGGTAAAGACTACGGAACCCATGGACTCAATTAAAGTCACAAATTGTAGTATTCAATTAGGTTGAATTTTAGCACGTGACGGTTTTGCCAAAAATTACATGTGGTCTCGTCGAGAGGCCAAAAAGTGCCATTTTTTCATTTAGTGCGTGCGGATGGATGTATGGATGGATGGATGGATGGATGGATGTATGTTATCGTTTTTTTGGCCCACGATTTTTTCCACACCGTTGCACCGATTGAAATGAAATTGAAAACCTAGCATTCTTTAAACAAAATGAAGCGCTGATTAGTTTTTGGTACATATCGACCCACAAACATTAGTACTTTATTTGAGTACTTTTTTAGTTTTTTCTAAATATCTTGAAAATGACTTAACCAATTTTGATGAAATTTAATATCCTAATTAAGTACCTTGGGGACCACAAAAAAGGATAAATAAAGTTTTTAGTAAAATTATATTTTAAAGTACTTTACTCTAGAGTAAAAGAGTACTTTTTTAATTTTTTAAATTCTTTAAAATTTATTCATTTGAACCTTTTAATATAGCTCATTTAGCCTTGCTTAAATAAGAATGGATAGGCTACTCTCTGTGAAATGCTAAAAATTTGGGAGGAAATTTTATAAGTAACCATAGAAACTGCGTTGTTTTCTTATCCCTTACCTTTGCAGAAGACATAGAGGAATCGACTTTAAACCAAAAATAGCGATTGATTCTCATCAAATACTTGAGGAATAACCATTCTATATTGGATTTTTGACGTTTCGGTTTTTATTGGTGACCATTTCTGAAGACATAGAGGAATCGACTTTAAACCAAAAATAGCGATTGATTCTCATCTAATACTTGAGGAATAACCATTCTATATTGGATATTTGACGTTTCGGTTTTTATTGGTGACCATTTCTGAAGACATAGAGGAATCGACTTTAAACCAAAAATAGCGATTGATTCTCATCTAGTACTTGAGGAATAACCATTCTATATTGGATTTTTGACATTTCGGTTTTATTGGTAACCATTGCTGAAGACATGGAGGAATCGACTTAAAATCAAAAATAGCGATTGATCTCATCTAATACTTGAGAAATATCCATTCTATATTGGATTTTTGACGTTTCGGTTTTTATTGGTAACCATTGCTGAAGACATAGAGGAATCGACTTTAAACCAAAAATAGTGTTTGATCCTCATCTAGTACTTGAGGAATAACCATTCTATATTGGATTTTTGACGTTTCGGTTTTTATTGGTAACCATTGCTGAGGACATAGAGGAATCGACTATAAACCAAAAATAGCGATTGATCCTCATCTAGTACTTGAGGAATAACCATTCTATATTGGATTTTTGACGTTTCGGTTTTTATTGGTAACCATTGCTGAAGACATAGAGGAATCGACTTAAAATCAAAAATAGCGATTGATTCTCATCTAATACTTGAGGAATAACAATTCTACATTAGGTTTTTGACGTTTAGATTATTATTGGTAACCATTGCTGAAGACATGGAGGAATCGACTTAAAATCAAAAATACGATTGTCTTATCTAATACTAGAGGAATAACCTTATTGCATTCCATTTTTGATGTTTTGACTATTAATGGCAACCTCTACTGAAAACGTGGAAGAATAGACTTAAAATCAAAAAGACTAAAATCTTTTTTGGTAAACAACTCAAGCTTGATATTTTTTAGAAATTCCAAAAGCTAATTAATTCCTTTCAGTTAGTTTAGTTAGTATAGTTTCAATAATCCTTTATAATTAACTTTGAAATAAATAAATAATATTGAAATGAATGAATGAGCTCGAATACAAAAGCCAAAAGGCTTAGTTCTTTTGAAATGGCTGAGGGTCTTAAATACAATAGAAAAAAAAGATGAGGTGAGATTCCCAAGGGTATTTTTAAGAAAAATGATTTTTAAATAACATATTTTATTTTAAATAAAATATTTTTCTCATCTAGGTATATAGGTATATAATCAAAAGCTTGGCTGAAACTTTTTTTATTTTTTTCTACCCTATAAAAGACGGTTTTCAGAATTTTTTTCAAATTTTTCACCTAACCCATAAGAAGTTAGGAATTTTTGAAAAAAATAGCTTTTTTTTAAATAACCATTACTTTTTCAAAAATTTAGTTATCATGACGATTTTTTTTTTAATTTTTGGATTTAAATGTACTTTAAAATAATTTTTAAGAAAAAATAAACCGACTTCAAAAAATTAAATGCAACAAATAAAATACAGTAAAAGGTATAAAATAATTATCAACTTATTTAGTTACAACTAAACTACGAAATATTAACATGAAATTACTTTTTGTACTCGGTGTCAATTCATAAAAGTTGTATATGTTTAGCACCGACTTAAAAAAGTAATTTCATGTTAATATTTCGTAGTTTAGTTGTAACTAAATAAGTTAATAATTATTTTATACCTTCTAGTGTATTTTATTTGTTGCATTTAATTTTTTTGAAGTCGGTTTTATTTTTTTCTTAAAAATTATTTTTATTTTTCTCTTTTTAGTGATGTTATTACAGTGATCATATCATCAGAACTTAACCAAATAATATGGCACCATCCCTAAGATACCCCTTTCCAATAAAAAAAGATTAATCGAAATCGGTTCATAAACAAAGAAGTTAGGCCTGGAACAAACCTAACAAAAAATGTCTAATAACTATGAAAAAAATGACCAATCGGAAGGTAGACTGAACCCAATGCAAAAAAATTTCAAAATCGGTTCACAATTGGCGGAGATATGAAAATATAGGCAAAAAAAATTCAATCGAATAGAGAACCTCCTCCTTTTTGAAGTCGGTTAAAAAAATAGATAGTTTTTTAAATCTTTGTTGGTATTAAATTCTTCTTCAACGATAATGTGGTTAGAACTATTAAGAATGAATGACACTCAAAAATCTGACAAACAGGGCCGCCAACACATGTTTAGTTTGCTAGTTTAGTTCTTTTCTTTTTTGGCAAGCTATGTTGGCTAACCTGAATTTTTTTTAGTTTTTCCTGAATTTTCCAATTTTCCGGGCAACTTTTCCAATTTTTTACGTATTAACCTGAATTGCACTATTACGAACATTTAAAAAAAATAGCCAAATCGGTCCAGGCATTTGAGAGATCTGCGCTTACAAAGAAACAGAAATTCATTTTTATTATATAGATATATTAAAATTAAGAAATTTTAATAATAATTTTTTTTTTTTTATTTAATTGGCTTCGGGAAGAAGTCCATTTAGCCAGCCCAGCATAATTATTTTTTATTATACCCCAATACCTCGTTTTGCGTCGTTTCGTTTTGCGTTTTTTTAGAAGTTGCGTCGCTGCTTAATTAGTACTAATTTTCACTGTACATCGTTAGATTTTCAAGGTTGCGTTGTTTTGGGTTCGAGTCTTTAATTTTTTTTTTTGAAATTTTCTTTTTTTTCTAAAAGATGGCACCACTTTTGTTTCTAATTGCGCCATGCAATCAAAATTCGGGGATTCCCTTTCTAACTGAAAATCAACGCAATTTTAATACAATTTTATTTTCACTTTGTTTTACTAATTTTAGAGTTCAGTTTCAATTATGTAGTGTGTTGTGCTTTTTGTAATATTTCAATTAGTGTGTTGTGCTTTTTTTAAAAGACAATAATAAATTTTTATAAATTTTTACGGGTTGTTTCTGGTTACAAAAAAGGTAAATATTTTTCCAATTTATTTTTATATTTAGGATTTAAAGGTAGTAATGATAGACTGACTCTTCTTCTTGGTGGTAATGCGGGGACCACAATATCAGGTTTAGTTTTATTTTTTTATTTATTACAGTTTAAAGAGCGCCTCGACTGCGTGGTCATTTTCGCCACAGATATTAAATGCGTTACATTTTCAATTTTTCAATTTCTTTTACATGTTTGGTTTTATAGTTAAATATAAAAGTGAGAACTCAGATATTATCATAAATGTTAATGACTCTCAAAAAATCGAACAAATTATCATATCCTTCCTCATTTTCGAGTATTTGTTTTAAGTCTTTGTTCCCCATTGAATGACATTTTCTTTCTCAGTAAATTGGGCATTCCACTAATACATGATTTACTTATCCTAACTTTGCAAGCTGGACATATCGGTGGGTCATCCTTGTTCATTAGATGGCCGTGGGTGAATAAGCAATGACCCAATCTAGGCGGGTCAATTTAACTTGCTCTTTCTTACTTAGATCTGAAGCTGATATGGAACCAATGATGGGTTTTATCATCTTTAAATAGTTATTAGTAACTTTTTCCCATTCTAGCTTCCAGTTACTTATAGTTTTGGTTTTAACAAAATTTTTAATGTCTTCAGGCAGATTTTTCTCAGAAGTCATACTGTTTATTGGCTCCCCTTTTCGCCTGTTCGTCAACAAGCTCATTACCTGGGATGCCTTTATGGCTGGAACCCACATAAAGTGGATTATTTTCTCTCTTAGAATAAAATTATGAAAGGATAAATGTATTTTCTGTATGAGTGGATGCTGAGTGTTATAATTTTGGATTGCAGAAAGAGCACTAAGCGAATCGGAGATTATAAGAAATTTATTGTTTGGGTGATGACTGAGGGTTGACATTACTAGTTCAATAGCTTTGATTTCAGCATTGTATATGTTTGTTACAGAAGATAATTTTGAAATTTCTCTCTGATTCTTCAATTTTAAAAGCACATCCTACCTTATTTTCAAGTTTGGACCCGTCTGTAAATATTAGAGAATAATTTTCGAATTTAGAAATTATATTATAAAAAGCTTGTACATACATGTAAGGGCTGGCCGTTTTCTTATTAAAATTGAGAAGCTCCCATATACAATTTGGCTTTTCTATAAGCTGTGATAGGTAGTTGATATTCACAGACTGGTCCAATTGATTTTCAAATTCAATTTGAAAATTTAAACTTCTTATTGCGAGTGGCTTAGTGCTCCTTGTACGTTGTACATATTTGTTCACATTTGTGGGAGAAAATAACATTTTAAAACATGGGTGATTGGGCAGGAATTTATTTTTATTAAATAGTTATTTGATAGAATTTTTTCTTTCTCACTCTTAATGGTGGTTCACCGGACTCGGCCAGAAGGCTAATAACAGGGGTTGAACGAAAAGCTCCTAAGGCAGTTCTGATTCCTAAATTGTGAATTGGGTCGAGTTGTTTAAGTACACTTTCTTAGCTGAAGAGTATACAGGTGCCCCGTAGTCTATTTGACTACGAATCAGTGCCTTATACACCCGCAACAGACTGAGCGAATCAGGTTTAGTCCTAAATCAGTTTTCCAACTATTAAGGGCATCGATTCCTTCCACCTAGTTACAAAATGAAATTAACTTGTTTCATCTCTGAGATACAAGCTCTCAAAATGTCAGGACCCAGGCATGCAATCGCAATAATTTATTTTACGTTGAAAAAAAAGCTGTTCAGTAAACATTGGACCAATTTTTTGTGAAAGAAAGCCGACTTACGACAACAGCCACTATGGACTCATCAGACAGTGATTAATTTTAATTTTGTATTTCATAAATTAATTGAATAGTTTATTTTGTTTTAATTGAATACGTTTTTTTTTGTTTTTTTGTATGTATGTAATAAAATTTTATATTATTTTTGTTTTTTAAATGTTTACTTTGTTCAATTTTCTTTTTAAAAAGTAGTATTTTTGTAACAGTGGAACCTATCTTCGATCTTTACATGGTTTGCTATAGAAAATCTTAATTCACTTTGCGTCGTTTCAATTTGCGTCGTGTTTTTTTGGAACGTAACTCCGACGCAAAGTGAGGTATTGGTGTATATTGAAATTTTTATAGAGTTCTATCTACTCGATTTTTAAAGTTTTAGCATTCAATTTTGGAATATATGTTAATTGATGAAATATCTCGAAATTATTAATTAATCATGGACACGAATAATGAAATATCTCGAAATTATTTTTTCCATTTTTTTCAAAATTTGACCCTTGAACCCAGATGAGGAATTTTTTATTTCAGACCATTAAGCACAAAAGGAAGGCTTCGTATCTTCATGAAATTCTCCACCCATTGGAAAGTATGGTATATATGGGTATCAATAGAAAAAGTTACATTTTTTTCAAAGGGTGGATTCCATGCACACACATTTTTTTTTTTATTTAATTCTTAACTAAATAAAAATCGACCTTTTTACCTGAATTTTAAATTAAAATTAAAAATAATATTAATATATAGCTCTTAACTGAAGAAAAAAGTTACCGAGCATCGCTAGGTGGCTCCAGGTACTGTTAATTATTCTTTGATATATTAATGAGAAAATTATAAATTTATTTAACTTCATTATTTCAAGTTAGAAATATATAAATTCAGATATTATTTTCATTAATATTTGACAAAAATCACCTGCTTTCGATTCACGATCGAATCAGACAGGATACTTATGATTTCTGTTTATTCTGCCTTTAGTTGTAAGAGCACTAGGAGTTGGAGAGACTAATTGAGAGAGAGTGAATGTGTAAGTAAATGTGCTTGCTACTTACTCCATACGTCTGTTTCGTCGACGATTTCGGCCTGTATGAGCTCCTCGATGACATCCTCGAGTGTGATAAGTCCGATGGTCTCATAGAATGGGTCACCCTCCCCTTCGTTATTCACCCTGTGCACGAACGCCATGTGACCCTTGATGCCTGCAAATCACGGATCGCTTAGCCCCCCTCCCACACACCATGTACATAATAATCCAAAGATGAATGAAAAACATCCCCGAGTGAACGCAAGTCGGTACCTTCTTTAAATTGCTTAAACATAACATCAAGGGTGGTATCCTCAAATACGAAATTGCACGGGTTTTGATAGAAATCGGCGAGAGTCCTGAGTGGGGTGTTGTCGTCTGGGTCGACGAACGCCAAGTCTTTGATGTAGAGCACGGTGACGATGTTCGATCTGTTTCCCTCGTAGACAGGAATACGAGAATAACCTTTACACACAAACACACACACACAAATCAATTAGTATCTACTCTTATTAAACGAGCAAAAATTGTATATATATTTATATATTTGTATCTTAGTTCTATTTTGAAAACGCCTTACCGATTTTGTTGAAACCAACTCTATTAACAAGTTTTGAGGATGAGAAAAACGATCAGGCTAGGTCTGACTCTCGACAAATTTCATCTTAATTGATCTTTTTCTTAATTAAAGTAATTATTTATAGATGAAAAAATCTCAATAAAAAGTTTGTTTATATTTTTATCAATTATATTTTATTTATTAATTGTTTTTTTAATTTTAAAACCCACTAATAAGTTATAACAAATATTATTATATTATATTATCATTAGGAATTTTTTTTAAATTAACAGGTGGATTCATAACAAAACAGGTGTGTTTACAAATAAAGCGGTTGAAGTGGCTTTTTACTTTACCATACAGAGTATGGTCAAGTATTGTAATCGTGCATGAAAAAAGTGTTTTTTTCCTTATTTTTTTTCGAAATATCTCAAAAACGGCTGAAGCGATTTTGATTAAAAAAATTGAGCGAAACCATGGCATTTCTTTCTACAAAAAAGCTCTAATAAGTAAACATCGAAAAATTATATTTTTCGAGATAATTTTTTTGGTCAAAACAAGTTCGTTAGTTAGTCTGTGCGTTACGAAATTTTTGTGGATTTGAGCTAGATCAAAAAACTAGTGTGAATATCAAACCAAATTTCACACGTAGTTTTGGTCCATTGAGATTAAGAGCGATTAGATTTTGGGTATATCGACTCCAAAAATTAAGGGGGGTGGAGGGGGGAGTTAAAAATTAAAAATCTAGGCCCTTGTACCAAACTCAACCAAATTTTGCGTAACCAGTGGACTCTCAGAAGTCTAAAAATGCAAAAACTGAATACTCAAAAGGTGGGGGGGGGGTTCAAAATGAAAATGAAAATCTTGCCTTATACCTAACTCAACCAAATTTTGTATACATAATCAGTGGTTCCCCAGAAGTCTAAAAATGCAAAAACTGACCCCTTCCCCTACATGATTATAAATAATTTTATTAAACATAAGTGAGGGGCCAGGTTGTATGGTAAAGTCAAGTGGATGGCTACATCAGAACACGTCAGCTTATTTTTTATATAACTTGGAAACCAATCTTATTTAATTTTATGTTTTTATTTCAGATCCTATACGATTATTTTTTTTATTATTATTATTTTCCTATTTATTTTTATAATGTTTATCAATATGAACGAATGTGGGCAAATTGGTGTACGAATAAACAAATATACACATAATATGTGGACCAATAGAATTGCAAAAACTGGGTGCGGGGTGGGGTGAATGTGGGAGGTGAAGGAGTGGGAGGTGAAGGAGGTGGGAGGTGCAGGAGGTGGATTGCAGTTGTGGGGGGACCCGGGGGGAGCGGAGTGGGGGTGCAGTGGTGGGGGCGAGGTGCGTGGTTTAGGGGGGGGGGCGTATACTATATATATTTGTATTTTTTTAATTTGGTTACCGTGCATCGCTCAGTGGCTCCGGGTACTTGATATTAAAATTAAATTAAATTGTTATCTATTAAATTAAATTTGAGAATAAAGAAAATGTTTTTATCATTATAGACAAAATAATCAGCCGCGGTTCGAACTCGGGATCTTCGCCATGCCCTGAGCGATGCTTTTTTCACTTTTCCATACAGGGTATGGTCAAGTATATGAAAAAAGTGGGTTTTTTTCGAAATATCTCAAAAACAGCTGAAACTATTTTGATTAGAAAAATTGAGCGAAACCATGGCATTTCGCTCTACAAAAAGTTTCATTATGAACATCGAAAAATTATATTTTTCGAGATAATAATTGTTTTGTCAAAATGTCTGTTAGTCTGTCTGTCCGGTTGTCTGGTTGTCTGGTTGTCCGTTAGTCTGTGCGTTATCAAATTTTTGTGGACGAGCTCGCTCAAAAACCAGTGTGAACATCGAAACCAAATTTCAATATCACGTTGTTTTGGTCTATTGAGATTAAGAGCGATTAGATTTAGTGCATATCGACCCAAAATTAAGGGGGTGGAGGGGGGGGGAGTTAAAAATTAAAAATATAGGCTCTTGTACCAAACTCAACCAAATTTTGTATACATATCAGTGGGACCCCAGAAGTCCAAAATTGCAAAAATAACCCTCCCCCTACATGAATATATAATTTTATTAAATATTAAATATAATGAGGGGCCAGGTTGTATAGTAAAGTCAAGTGGGTGGCCACATCAGAACACGTCAGCTTATTTACAAGAGTGAAGCTCTAATATCTATCTTGTTAGTCCGGGGATCCCCGAACTCAAGCTAATACCTAATGTCTATATAATTAATTTATTTAATCTTTAGGGTAGTTGTTTTACCATATGGGTTTTCTTAGGATTTTTTTGAAATTTAGAAAGATTATTATTTAAATACTTTTGCATTGATTGGTGGCAAAACGAAATTTATGAACTATATAGTTCCGGAGATATTAAATTAAGATAGAGTTTTTCAGACTCTTATACATTGCACTATACGGGATATCGGAAAGTTTACATACATATTTAATTATAATTAAGAAACTCTTCTTACCATTGGTATAAAAAACTAAACCAACATTAAACAATAACTAATACATTTTTTAAAAAAATTTTGATTCATAGTTACAACACACTTTCTGAGATAATAATGAATAAATAACGGAAATGTATAATGAAAAATTTAATACTAAAAACAAGCTGGCAAGAAAGCAATTTAACAAAAATGACTAAGGGGAGTATCATAAGAAAACAGAAAAAATAAAAAATATATTTTTTTTATTTATTCTACTTTATTTGGCAGAATTAAGTCGACAATAAACACGCTTCGAGTGCAGTTACAGCTACTCTTCAACGTAATTTATAAAATTTTAAAGGTTTTGAATTTTTTAGAAAATTTTTAAATTTTGATCTTTTGAAAAATTGTGATTTTTTTGAAAATGTTGGCTTTATAAGTACTAATGACCTCGGTAGCCCAGTAAAGAGCCTCAAAATCGCAAGTTCGATCCTCATCCTGGGCTATTTTCGTGTCTTGCGTCACGTCGTATTATCTATTATTATTTTTTTTTGCGCTGGAAAAATTTCACCTATCCCTTCAGATCTTATTTGGGATTAGGCTCGGTCGATGTGGAAAGAGAATTCACTCTGGCTCCACATGATCCTCCGGATAATCTTCAATTATTGAGAAACTTGCGCACGATATGGCAGGTTTGTAATATAGTTGCCTTCTGTGCATGCTTCAAGATGCTGTTTGGCAGCCCAAGTTTCTCAATGTTCTTATTAAAGTTGTTAGAGACAACCCCCTCAACGGATATCACTAATGGGTAGATGGAGACCCTATCCAGTTTCCAGATCTCTTTAATTTGCCAGGCGAGTTCCTCATATTTGTTCTTTTTTCTCTGCCTCTGTCCTTTGATGTTATGTGTCAGAGGAACAGCGATATCAATGAGTATCCCTGAACTTGTGTTAAAATCTATTAGAAGAATATCGGGTCGGTTATAAGCGATGGTCCTATCAGTTAACACAGGCCTGTCCCAGTATAAGATGTATTTTCCCGATTCTACGACAAGGCACCGGCTGGTATTTATAGTAGGGAGGTGTTTTCGTATCCAGTAAGCCATATTTGATTCTTAGCTGTTGGTGGATCAATTTGGCCACTTGATTGTGCCTTCCAAGGTAGGCATTCTCAGATAGTGTTGGACACCCTGCCATAATATGTTCCATGGACTCACCCATACAATCACATCGCCTACACTTATCCGCCGCATTTAATTTCAGTATGTGCTTCTCATAATTTTTGGTTCTTATTATTCTATTTTGGATAGCCATACGAATCCTTCCGTCTCAGGATAGAGAGAGCCATCGTGGTCAGCCATTGTAGAGAAGCACTCTGTCGATATGATCTTCGTCTAAGAGGTTTGGGAATTTCCCGTGGAGAATATCTCTTTCCAGGGTTTAAGCTCTTTTTTGAATCACAAACGCTTGACAGCTCAGATTCAGTGGAATATACCCCTCGTCAGCCCTTATGACAGATTTAATGAGGTCATCATCAGAACATAAGAATTTATTTCTTATGTTTTCTTTCTTGGGTTCTACAGGTTAAAGATGTTGATTAACCCCTTTTCCTCCTTCTTTACGTTGTAAATACAGCTGTGTGACGGAGGAACTTGATATTGACAACGAAATTTCCTAAGAATTATTATTATTATTTTCATTCTTTTCTCTCCTTTTGAAGGAGGTTTGTTTACTATACATCGGCTGTAACCAGCAGAGATGATAGCTTCTATTTTGTTATTATCTTGTTGAAGGAAGGTTCAGGAACCGCCGGACTGTCGCGCACGTACTCAGCAGTACAGCCTTCGCACCGTCGTGATAATGCCCCTCCAAAAATGCCCAGCTCCTTTAAGTTCTTAGGGAGCGTCTTATTATTATTATTATTATTATTATTTGAGTTATGACACTTACTCCGCACAAGTGCTGGTAAAATTTCACCTACCCCTGTTGTTCTTATGGGGTTAGGCTCAGACGCTGGGGAAAGGAATTCACCCTGGCCCTCAGTTACTCTTCTTTTGTTCATTTAATCGTTAGGAATCTTCTTACTATATAGCAGGTCTGTAAAACGACAGCCTTTTGCACGAGAGGTGTTATTTCGTCTGATATCCTAGCGATCTGATGTTCTTTTTTAAGTTGTTGCTGGACACACCCTCCACAGACATCACAATCGGAATAATTTTTACCTCGTTGAGCTTCCACAGTCGCTTCAGCTCGAACGCAAGGTTTTGGTATTTAGAGATCTTTCCCCGCCTTGTCTTTGCCAGGTTATGTGTTAATGGGACCGCAATGTCAATGATAATAGCCCTTTCCTCACGATTGTTTATTAATATGACGGGTCTATTATGATCAATTGTTCTATCCGTCAACACTGGTCGGTCCCAATAGAGAATTAGGCCATTGTTTTCTACACAGATGGAGGGGCGTACTTGTAATAGGCTCTGGGTCTTGGATAAGTTCACTTTTGAAAGCAAGCTCCCGATGGATAATTTTTGTTACTATTGTGTCGGCTTGTGTATTCATTATCAGCTAATGCCCCACATCCGCCGGTTATATGCTCTATTGTTTTATTGTTTTTTTATCTCTATTTTATTATTATTATTATTATTATTAAAATGAATATTTAAATATACCGGGTGAGTTTTTTATCTTGAGACAGTCTTAACTCAAAAATGCATTATATGAAAAAAGTTTCAAATAAAAGTTTATTTATATCAGGGGGGAAAGTAAACTACCCTATTTTTTCTTGACCTAGAACAAGATTTCAAGCGGTATTTTTTGAGGTCAAGTTCTGTTTTTTAAATGGAAACCTATATGTTTCTGTATATATACTTAATCTAGAAAACAAACTGAACAACTTTTATAAGAACTATTTTTTTATACGACATCAAATAAAAAAAAATAGTATTAAATCAATAGATCTCAAAAAAATCTACTAACTTAATTATCAAATAATAATGATAAAATATTTAATTATTAAATAATTAATTTAATAATAATTAATAATTTAATAATTTTGTAAATCTATTATAAAAAAACAGAAAACAAGAAATGTAAAGGCTACAAAGAAACTTAAAAGGCCAAAATAATGAAATTGAACTGGAATTCATCCAGAAGACTTGCGGATACACTCATACACTGGAATGTCTCAGAACAGTGTCGCAAAATTAATAAATTATTAATTATTAATTAATTATTTATTTAATAATTAAATATTTGATAATTAAGTTGAATGATTGTTAAAAATAATTATTGGGATTTTTTTTAGAAAATAATTGATTTAATATTTTTTTTATTTGATATCGGATAAAAAAAATAGTTCTAATAAAAGTTTTCAGTTTTTTTTCTAGATTAAGTATATGTACAGAAACCTACAGGTTGCCATTTAAAAAACAGAACTTGACCTCGAAATACCCTTGAAAGCCTGCTCTAGGTCAAGAAAAAATAGGGTAGTTTAGTTTCCCCCAAAAAGTAATAAAAATGCGGATCCCTTGTAAAATAATTAACTATTTATTAAGTACTGTACATACAAGATATATTTAACTTCAAAACAAAAATCATCAAATAGGACCTCGTATCTTAACAAAAGGGATTGGTCAGGGAACCATCCTCGCCCCTCTACTATTTTCTATATATACACAGGAAATAGAATCATGCACGACACCTGGAGTAAAGATTTTACAATATGCAGATGATGTCGTTATATATACATCTTCTCAATCAATTTTAACTAATTTTTAAGGATTTAGGTGTCGGTTCTAGGTGAAACATTATAAATAACTTTTATGAGGAGAATTTTCTAGGTTAAGTTTCACAAAAAGGAAATATATTAAAACAAATGTATGTTTTTTTGAGTTTGATTAGCTCGATATATATTTCGGGTTACTAGCCTATCTTTCAGAGTTCAAATAAAAACTGAATACAAATTTGTAAAAACGTTTAACAAGTAAAATTTTTTTGAGAAAGATGAGTATATTCAGAAAGTTTCATAAACAAAAATTTTTTTTTTTTTTTTTGAGAGAGAAGAGTAATTTTAACTAACGAAAACCGCCTGAAAGATACACTATCACAAACTCAACATCAATAATTTAGGGCTAAGCCTTGAAATGGATAAAACTAAAGCCGTGGTATTCACGAGAAAATATAAATTTGATATTGGGACCCATATTAGCTTTGATAGTCATAATATAGAGATTCTATCGAGAATAAAATTCTTAGGGGTAGTGTTGGATAGTAAATTGCTTTGGAGGAATCACATGAATTTTATTAAAGAAAGAGTGGAAAAGAAAATCAACATGCTGAAAACCATTACCAACACGAGTTGGGGTCAAATCCGGCAACTTGTCTTCTATTATATCGATTTATTATTAGACCGCATTTTGAATACGTCATCATCATTGAGTATACAGTCCTAAGACTGGTTTGATGCAACAATCCGTCTCCACCTCGACTCCCCTGTCCTCCGCCAGCTGTTTAACTCTCTCTAAATGTCTGGCATCCCATATCCCCTAATTATTTGGTTGAAATATTCTAATCTGGGTCTTCCTTCCCCTTTTCTTTTCCCACCTCCCCTCCAAGATATCCCTAAGCAGTCCCCCATGTCTCAGTGTGTGCTCCATCATCTGACCTCTTCTCTTCTTCAGACTCTTCCACAAGGTTCTTTCTTTCTCTGATTTTTCCAAGAACTTCTTCATTTGTGATTTTATCCATCCATTTGATATTCATCATTCTTCTGTAGCACCACATTTCGAAAGCCTCCAATCTCTTTCCGTTTTCCAATTGTCCAGGTTTCACACTCGTACATGGCTATGCTCCATACATATGTCTTCAATAGCAACTTCCTGTTTGCTAAGCTGATTGAGGAGGAGCATAGTAGTTTTCTTTGTTTTGAATTAAACCCCATTTTTGCTTGGGCAATTCTTGATTTAATTTCGTTTTTGCTCCTCCCATCCCATGTTATTTTACTTCCTAGGTAGCGGAATTCTTTAACTCCTTCTAGGTTTTCTCGGTTAATTTTGATGGCTCCTGAATACGGCTGCACCTTATTTGACAATGCTTCTAACCACTTTGGGTATATTAGACAAGCTACAATTAAGATGCACTAGGATTTGTTCCGAGCATTAATGTCTTCACCCTCCAATGCTCTATTGGTTGAAGCCAAGGAAATGCCTCTTAAATTAAGGAGGAAATGGTTATCCTTAAATTGCCTGGTTAAAAAATTAAGCATTTCTGACGAAATGCTGATAAATTCTTTCCTCTATCAAATAAGAATCTTTCTCATTAATATATAACGATATTCCTAAATTAAAAATATTTTCAAAATTTCCTATTTTTGATTATAATTACTCCAATCAGATTTATAAAATTCCAACCTGAATCTCCTATACACAAAGGGTACCCCGAATATGAATTCATTATTACTTTATCCAATGCAAAGCATGGGTAAAGTATTGTAATCGCTCTCGGGGCAAGCGTGGCTTCAAAGGGTCCTCAGGTAAAGACTACGGAACCCATGGACGCAATTAAAGTCACAAATTGTAGTATTCAATTAGGTTGAATTTTAGCACGTGACGGTTTTGCCAAAAATTACAAGGGGTCTCGTCGAGAGGCCAAAAAGTGCGATTTTTTCATTTAGCGCGTGCGGATGGATGGATGTATGGATGGATGGATGGATGGATGGATGTATGTTATCGTTTTTTTGGCCCACGATTTTTTCCACACCGTTGCACCGATTGAAATGAAATTGAAAACCTACCATTAGTTTAACAAATGGAAGTGCCGATTAGTTTTTGCACATATCGGCTCACAAACATTAAGGTATAATTTATTTCAGTACTTTTTTAGTTTTTTCTAAATATCTTGAAAATGACTTAACCAATTTTGATGAAATTTAATATCCTAATTAAGTACCTTGGGGACCACAAAAAAGGTTAAATAAAGTTTTTAGTAAAATTATATTTTAAAGTACTTTACTCTAGAGTAAGATGGTACTTTTTTTAATTTTTTAAATTCTTTAAAATTTATTCAATTGAAAGTTTTAATATAGCCTATTTAGCCTTGCTTAATTAAATAAGAATGGATAGGCTTCTCTCTGTGAAATGCTAAAAATTTTGGAGGAATTTTTATGAGTAACCATAGCAACTGCGTTGTTTTCTTATCCGTTACCTTTGCTGAAGACAGAGAAATCGATTTTAAACCAAAAAATAGCGATTGATTCTCATCTAGTACTTGAGGAATAATCATTCTTATATTGGATTTTTGACGTTTCGGTTTTTATTAGTAACCATTGCTGAAGACATAGAGAAATCGACTTTAAACCAAAAATAGCGATTGATTCTCATCTAAAAGCACGAGGAATAATCATTTCTATATTGGATTTTTGACGTTTCGGTTTTTATTAGTAACCATTGCTGAAGACATAGAGAAATCGACTTTAAACCAAAATAGCGATTGATTCTCATCTAGTACTTGAGGAATAACCATTCTATATTGGATTTTTGACATTTCGGTTTTTATTGGTAACCATTGCTAAAGACATGGAGTAAATCGACTTAAAAATCAAAAATAGCCATCGATTCTCATCTAATACTTGAGGAATAACCATTCTATATTGGATTTTTGGCGTTTCGGTTTTTATTGGTAACCATTGCTGAAGACATAGAGAAATCGACTTTAAACCAAAATAGCGATTGATTCTCATCTAATATTTCGAGGAATAATCATTTTATAGTTGATTTTTGACATTTCGGTTTTTCGTAACCACGAATCGATAACCTAAAATAGCCATCGACTCATCTGAGGAATAACAATTTTATTATTATTTTTTGACGCCTGATTATTATTGGTAACCATTGCTGAGACATGGAGGAATGATTATGTAAAAAATAACGATCGATCTAGAGGAATAACCTTATTGCATTCCATTTTTACAAATTTTGACTATTAGAAAACGTAAGAATTTAAAAGACTAAATTTTATGGGTAAACAACTCAAACTTGAGTTGTTTACCAAAAAAGAATTTAGTCTTTTTGATTTTAAGTCGATTCTTCCACGTTTTCAATAGAGGTTGCCATTAATGGTCAAAACATCAAAAATTGAATGCAATAAGTGTTATTCCTCTAGTATTAGATGAGAATCGATCGCTATTTCTGATTTTAAGTCGATTCCTCCGCGTCTTCAGCAATGGTTACCAATAATAATCGAAACGTCAAAAACCTAATGTAGAATTGTTATTCCTCAAGTATTAGATGAGAATCGATGGCTATTTTTGATTTTAAGTCGATTCCTCTATGTCTTCAGCAATGGTTAAGGTAATAATAATCGAAATGTCAAAATCCAATGTGGAATGGTTATT
Organism: Forficula auricularia; assembly: GCA_024734495.1. Taxonomy (NCBI): domain Eukaryota; kingdom Metazoa; phylum Arthropoda; class Insecta; order Dermaptera; family Forficulidae; genus Forficula; species Forficula auricularia. The sequence goes on from JALMQS010000056.1 coordinate 642,592, forward strand.
CCTCGACTTTTAAATGAGAATTATTTTTGAATTAATTTCAATATGAACTACAAATTGCAAGTATATCTGATTGTATTACTAAAGTGAACAAACATTATTAATATTTTGGGACAATGAATTTGATAAAGTTTAGCAACGATCCGTTGCAGTTTATTTTTAAACTTTATTCACTCTAAGTTCAACGATTATGTTTTTTAATATATGGTACACAGATGCCTCAAAGAATTTATCTTTCGTTGGTTCAGCTCTTTGGTGTCCCAATAAGGAAATAGTCAAGTTTTTAAACTGCCACCTGAAACTTCCATCTACTCAGCTGAATGCTTCGCCGTATTAAAGGCTTTGCACTATATTAAAAATATTCCCGAATTTACCAAGGTCTTTGATATGTACAGACTCATTAAGTATTTTGAAAGCTATCAACGGCTTTCCAATTAATAAAATCCATCTTATCTCATCCTGGAGATTATTGATGAAATTAATAAACTTAGAACACAAAGTCGTAATATCGCCATGCTGTGGGATTCCTAGCCATGGCATAATAGAAATGAGAAAGTAGACAGGCTCGCTGCATCAAGTGTGAGAAAGAACTCGTATTCAATAGAATTGTCCCCGGTGAAGTCCGTTTCTCATTAAAAAAAATAATCTACAAGTGAATGGCAGAATATTTGGTCAACATCAAGTGCAGAAAAGGGCAGGCATTTCTTCGGATATGTCCAAAAATCCTGTGCAGCCCTGGTTTGAGAAACGGAAGCTATGTAGAAAAGTGATTGTGCACATAATCCGACTTAGAATAGGCCATGCAACTACACCTGCATATCTACATAGAATCGGTTTATGGATAATCCTTACTGCTTGTGCGATAATGTGTCTTTATGAGATATAAGCCATGCTCTTTTAGGCTGTGAGCTTCGGAGGCATAAAATAGACCGACTATTTTTTAAAATTAGAAAAGAAATTGAGTTCCCCACTTATGCAGGGGTCCTCTTAGCTTCTCTCTGACGGGTGCTACTGGCAGAAACAGTCATCAAACACATAATTTCAATTGGGTTCGAACTATAATTAAACATATTTTTTTGCTAGATATCATCCTTTTGACTCGGATATTTTAATTAATTTATCTATTAGCATTTTTATCTAGATATATAGCTTATAAAAAATGTATAGGTTCCATCACATAGTCAATTTTTTACTATATATTAATTTTTCTAGTGGTGTTAGACTAGGCAACTTTGACAACAAGCCTTCGTTTTATCCCTCATTGAAGGGACTTATGAAGTACGTTCTTTATTGCTCTATATTCGTCGGCCATTCGTGATGCCCTTTGGCTGGTTGCGGAGGGATCGGTTTGGGATGCTCTGCTTGCCCTACTGTGCCCCCGAGCGGCCCGCCTTAGGGATCAAGACGGAGGGCTGGCGAATTTATGGAAATATGAACGAATACGATTTGCTGGCTAAATGGGCATCTATGTTCCCGAGGGCAATAAAAGAAAAGGGAAAAAAAAAAAAAAGTTTCCCCCTGATATAAATAAACTTTTATTTGAAACTTTTTTTCATATAATGGACTATTTTTGAGTTATAAGACTGTCTCAAGATAAAAAAAAACTCACCCGGTATATTGTAAAGTGTTTAAATTTGAGTATTTTTCAGATCAAGTTTGAAGGTCAGATTGGAAGGTTTTCGAGTTCGAATCAAAACCGAATATCGAAAAAAGATCGCTTATATAAATAGAGGCCATTAAATCCATTTTTACTTTACCATACAGGGTATGGTCAAGTATTGTAATCGTGCATGAAAAAAGTGTTTTTTTCCTACTTTGTTCGAAATATCTAAAAAAAAGCTGAAACTATTTTAATTAAAAAAAAATTGAGCGAAACCATGGCAAATCACTCTAAATAAAAGCCCTAATAAGTGAACATCGAAAAAATTATATTTTTCGAGATAATAATTGTTTTGTTAAAATGTCTGTTAGTTAGTTAGTCTGTGCGTTACCAAATTTTTGTGGACGAGCTAACTCAAAAACTAGTGTGAATATCGAAATCAAATTTCACAGGTAGTTTTGGTTCATTGGGATTAAGAGCTGATTAGATTTTGGTGCATATCGACCAAAAATTAAGGGGGATGGAGGAGGGGTTAAAAATTAAAAATCTAGGCTATTTGAGCAAACTCAACCAAAATTTGTATACATAATCAGTGGGACCCCAGAAGCGTAAAAATGCAAAAACTAACCGCCCAAAATTGGTGGGGGGGGGGGGGCGTAAGGTCAAAAAATGAAAATATAGGCTCTTGTACAAAACTCAACCAAATTTTGTATACATAATCAGTGCGACCCCAGAAGTCTAAAAATGTAAAAACTAACCGCCGAAAATGGGTGGGGGGTCAAAAAATGAAAATATAGGGTCTCGTTCCAAACTCAACCAAATTTTGTATACATAATCAGTGGACCCCCAGAAGTCTAAAAATGCAAAAACTAACCCCTACATGATTATAAATAATTTTTTGAAATATTAAATATAAATGAGGGGCCAGGTTGTATGATAAAGTCAAGTGGATGGCCACATCAGAACACGTCAGCTTATTTATTTTTTTGCTTAATTTTTTTTTTGAGATTTTCACTCCATTAAGAAACTTTCAATACTAATAATAATAACTGAAAATCTTTAAGTGAATTCAATAGTTAGGCTCGCCCGGTAGGCAACCTTCGCAACAATTTCACAACATGAATGATTTATTTAGAATTTTAGATAATAAAAAAAAAAAAAATCGCGTTGTATGTTCGAGAGTGAATTAAAAAAAAAATAGAAAAATAGAGAGAAAAAAAATGAGCATCTAAATTCTAAATTTGGCTTCATCCAGTTTGATCTGCTCTTCTAATTTTAGTAAATGATTGAATTGAATGGAAACAGAAAAGCCTCTCTCTCGTTGCAGTAAGAGAAAATATTATTATTATTATTATTTATTATTATATTATTCAATTTATACCGTGTGTGTTTATCTTTTTGCAGAACACGGGATTTTCATGAACCTATGTTCATTAAAAAAAAATGTCAATGTCAAATGTTTCTATTCTTAGAGTTTATATTTTGTAAAATTAATAGAAATTGAAAGATAATTCTTTTTGATTTATCGTACGAGATATATGAAAAAAAGTGTTATTTTTTTTCTTCATATTTTCCAAATTTCTCAAAAACGAGTCAAACTACTTTGATTAAAAAAAATGAGCGGATTCACTGCGATTCACTCTAAAATAAAACCTTATACCGGGTGAGTTATTTTATCTTGAGACAGTCTTATAACTCACAAACAATGAATTATATGAAAAAATGTTTCAAATAAAAGTTTATTTATATCAGGGGGAAACTAAAATAGGCTATTGTTTTTTGACCAAGAACAAACTTTTAAGGATATTTCGAGGTCGAGTTCTGTTTTTTAAATGGAAACCTATATTTTTCTGTACATATACTTAATCTAGAAAAAAAACTGAACAACTTTCATTAGAACTATTTTTTTATACGACATCAAATAAACAAAATATTAAATCAATTAGATCTCAAAAAATCCAAATAATAATTATTCTTAACAATTATTATTCAACTTAATAATTATCAAATTAATAAAAATGATAAATAAATAATTTAATAATTTATTTATCATTTTTATTAATTTGATCATTATTATTTGATAATTAAGTTGAATAATTGTTAAGAATAATTATTATTTGGATTTTTTTGAGATCTAATTGATTTAATATTTTTTTTATTTGATGTCGTATAAAAAATAGTTCTAATGAACTTAATTATCAAATAATAATGATCAAATTAATAAAAATGATAAATAAATAATTTCATAATTTTCCGACAATGTTCTGTGACATACACAGAGTGTATCGCAAGTCTTCTGGATGAAATATCTTTCTTCAATAAAAAAAATGCACAATTTGTATTATGGTAATACAATATAACTATCTACTAGATGGACACGTGAAATAAACTTTTTTAAGGTCAAGAATTTTAAATAGATCTATTAAGTAGAAAATAATCTCTTAAATCTGTGTATAATGAAGTTTTAAGATCATTATAAACACTTATTTTCATTGCTGTGACTCTTCAATTTAATAATCATTTATTTAATAATTAATTATTTGATCATTATTATTTGATAATTAAGTTGAATGATTGTTAAAAATATTTATTAGGATTTTTTTAAGATCTAATTGATTTAATATTTTTTATTATTTGATTTCGTATAAATAAATAGTTCTAATAAAAGTTGTTCAGTTTTGTTTGTAGATTCAGAATATGTACAAAACCATAGGTATAGGTTTCCATTTAAAAAACAGAACTTGAATCGAAATACCCTTGAAAGCTTCTTCTAGGTCGACAAACAATAGCATAGTTTAGTTTCCCCCTGATATAAACAAACTTTTATTTGAAAATTTTTTCATATACCTAATGCATATTTTTGAGTTATAAGACTGTCTCAAGATAAAAAAAACTCACCCGGTAAAATGAACGTCGAAAAACTTATATTTTAAGAGATATTAATTATTTTGTCAACCAAATTTAGTATAGACTCCTCTTGGAAAGAAAAATAGGAGATTTTATGGGCTGGGTATGAGCCGAAGGTATCTGTGGGTGCAGGTCTTAAACAGCTAAAGGTTATAGGTAGCAGCAGGAAGCGAGTTATAAAAAATGTAATAATATTATAAAAAAAGAATTAAAAGCTGCTGTGAAAAAGCTGTTTAGGTTCGAAAAATATTTATTAATAAAAAAGTAATAAGTGAAAATAAAATTTGATATTTTTCACTTTTTTGAATTTTTCTAGAAAACCGTAAAATTTTAATCAACGTTTTTTCCATTTTACTAACGAGTTTAAAAATTAGAAAATTTGCCGAATTTAAGCCTATGCTCTATTATGGTAATCGAGATCCCCATACTGAAACAAATTTTTGAATCATAGGTGAGAGACTTTTTGTTTTCACTAGGCTAGATTATGTATGAATAGACAAAGAGTTTGAATGAATTGCTATTTGTCTGGATTTTTGTTCCTTGAACTTCTATCTCCCTCGGGGGTAATAGTAGTAGTAATAGTGAGTCATAAGACGAATGGCATTTAAAGTTTACTAAACCAAAAATGTCATCAAGAGTTGATATTCTCCTGGATCAATATATCACCCTCTCTTTTTATTATCTTACAGAAGAGCAGCCTGGAGAGAGGCAAGCTTGTAATGAAGTAAACCCGGGAAAATTTTGGAATTCTATTTAATAAATAGAATTATAGAGAAAGTTTAAACTACACAGAGGCGTAGCCACGGGGGGTTTTGGTGGTCAGAACCACCACCCCCCTCCCCTCCCCAAGGACAGGGGTCATGGGATGAGTAACATTGTCAAAAATACAAAAAAAGAAAAATGTGAAAAATCTCATTTTTTTGGCAGTTTTTTGCTTATAACTCGAAAACTATCAACTTTTCGTAAATAACCTTCCAATTCAAAATGAAAGTTCATAAAGTTTCCTACAAATTTCATCATTTAGTTTTTTTCTCTGACCAACCGTTCGGGCTCAAGCGCTAGTTCAAAATTGGCGTATTTTTTCTGTTTCCGCAAATCCCATCGCACTTTTTTCGATTTTTTCCCATTTTGACCATGAAGGAGCACGTTTTCGACAAAGTCCACTCTATACATTTTTAAACTAGATTAAATTTGTTACAATTCAAAGTTTCATCTTAATTGGATAATTGTAACACGTGCCGAAATGAGGTTGACATTTTGAAAATCTTCGATTTTTTGCAAAAAATTGCAGTTTTTCAAAACTTTAACCTCATTGCAGCACGGGTAACCATTATCCACTTAATATGAAACTTTGTTTGAATTGTATCAAATTTAATCTAGTTTAAAAAGGTATAGAGTGGTATTTGTCGAAAACGTGCTCTTTCATGGTCAAAATGGGAAAAAATCGAAATTTTATGAACTTTCATTTTGAATAGGAAGGTTATTTAAGAAAAATTGATAGTTTTTGAGTTATAAGCAATGAAAGCCAAAAAATGAGAATATTTACCTTTTTTTGAATTTTTGGCAAGGTTCCGTCACGAAATTTTGTTAGCAAACCTCAGATTCGGATTCAGCACACCCGAAAAAATGAGGGTCGAAGAAAATACAGCTAGCCCAAAACATTCCGGCTGAAAACACAATTATTTAACTGGACTACCTAATTGTTTTAATAAAAAAAATTCCCACTATATATTTTGGTTTGTGGATTGACCTCCCCATGAAAATTTTCTGGCTACGCCACTGTTATTATGGTAGGATATGAAAAAGTTAAAGTATAGCGAGTATGAAAAAGTATAGCGATCCCCTGCCAGGGCCCTGACTCTTTGAGAGCTTCTATCTCAGAGATTAAATAAGCTGACGTGTTCTGATGTAGCCATTCACTTGACTTGACCATACAACCTGGCCCCTAAAATTATTTATAATCATGTAGGGGGGGGGGTTAGTTTTTGCATTTTTATACTACTGGTGTCCCACTGATTATGTATACAAAATTTGGTTGAGTTTGGTAAATGGCCATGATTTTCATTTTTTGACCCTACACTCCCCCCCCCCATTTTGGGCGGTTAGTTTTTGCATTTTTAGACTTCTGGGGGTCCACTGATTATGCATACAAAATTTGTTTGAGTTTGCTCAAATGGCCTAGATTTTTAATTTTTAACCCCCCCCCTCCACCCCCTTAATTTTGGGTCGATATGCACCAAAATCTAATCAGCTCTTAATCTCAATGGACTAAAACTACATGTGAAATTTGGTTTCGATATTCACACTAGTTTTTGAGCTAGCTCGTCCACAAAAATTTGGTAACGCACAGACTAACTAACAACCAGACAACCAGACAGACAGACTAACAGACATTTTGACAAAACAATTATTATCTCGAAAAATATAATTTTTTCGATGTTCACTTATTAGGGTTTTTTGTAGAGCGAAATTCCATGGTTTCGCTCAATTTTTTTAATCAAAATAGTTTCAGCCGTTTTTGAGATATTTCGAAAAAAGAAGCAAAAAAAAACACTTTTTTCATGCACGATTACAATACTTTACCATACCCATATTGTGGTCCCCAGGGGTCAAAAAGGGACCTAAAATATTTACATTGGTTTCACTTTGATAATAAATATTATACATTATATGATTTTTATAAACAGGTACCTTGTTTCATAATTTCAGAAACCGTCTCAAAATCCAGCGTAGTGTCATAGGCAAGCATAAAAACATCTTCCAGTTTCGTCATCACTTCGCTGACAATCTTCTTTCTAAGTTCCAACGCGCCTGAGATTATGTTCACTTCGTCCTTTTCCAAATCGTTGTACTCGGTTGTTACCTGAAATATACAACAACAACAACAAATATAAATTTAGAATTATGAAATTGTACGTCATCAAAGTATAGTGAAATTTTTTTATTGATTGTGAGAGAATAGACAATAAATAAATACAAATCTTTTATAAATAAGCTGACGTGTTCTGATGTGGCCATCCACTTGACTTTACCATACAACCTGGCCCTTCACTTATATTTAATATTTAATAAAATTATTTATAATCATGTAGGGAGGGGGGTTAGTTTTTCCATTTTTAGACTCCTGGGAGCCCACTGATGATTTATACAAAATTTGGTTGAGTTTGGTTCAAGAGCCTATATTTTCATTTTCGCGCCCCCCCCCCCCCCCCCCGTTTAATCTCAATGCACCAAAACTACGTGTGGAATTTGGTTTTGATATTCACACTAATTTTTGAGATAGCTCGTCCACAAAAAATATGGTAACGCACCAGACTAACTAGCAGAGATTTTGACAAAACAATTATTGTCTGAAAGGGAACAAGGGAATGATAAAGTCACGTGGAGTATGTAAGACACGCCATTTTTTACTTTACCATACAGGGTGTGGTCAAGTATTTTAATCCTGTATGAAAAAAGTGTTTTTTGCTTTTTTTTCGAAATATCAACGGGTGAAACTATTTTGATTAAAATAAACTGCAACGTTGCTAAACTTTATCCAAATTCACTTGAAATATTAATATGTTTATTCCTTTATTATTAATCAGATATCAATTGCAATTTGCAGTTCATGTTGACTTTAAGTCAAAAATAATGATCGATTCTCATTTAAAAGTCGAGGAATAACCATTCTACAGTGGAATTTTGACGTTTCTGTTATTATTAGTAACCATTGCTAAAGACATGGAGGAATCAACTTAAAATCAAAAATAGCGATCGATTCTCATCTAGTCAGAGACGGATTTATAAATATTTCGCCCCTAGGCACTATTCTGACTGCCGCCCCCTTGAAACATGTCACATCTGTGCCAAAGTCATTATTTAAATAAAAAAAACTAAATATAACGAGTCCATAAACGGGTGTTCATAAAAACACCGAGAGTTACTTTTTTAATTTTAATTACATTTGAAAAGGTCTATTCTTTTACAAACTAAAAAATACATTATTATTGAAATACTTGAATAAAAAGAAAAATTAACAAAAATAAACTAACGTATCAATGTTTTCTACTTTGGGAAGTCTTTATTATGTTTCCTTACATTGGTTTCCTCCTACTTTTAACCATTGCGAACTCCTCCATTATAAGTCTTTAACTTTTATTTGATCACCGTTACTTTTATTCAATTTCCGACGTTTCGGAGACTTTTTTCCTCTCCTTCTTAAGGGTATTGAATAGTTATTGATGGGTGAGTATATGGTAACTCGGTTCCCACTTGTCTCTCCTTTCAGTGATAGAAACAATATTACAACTTGTAATTTACAAGAGAGACAAATGGGAACCGAGTTATACTCACCCATCAATAACTATTCATTACCCTGAAGAAGGAAAGAAAAAAGTCTCCAGAACGTCGGAAATTGAATAAAAGTAAATAATTTATGGGCTAGCTTTCATTATAACCCACACTTTTATTTCGCCTAACAGTCCGTCTTTCAAAGAAAAAATTAAAATCTAAATAATCGGCAAGGAAAAAATTGGTGTTTTTTTTTTTTTTTTATCAAAATAGTTTTAATCTTTTTTGAAATAAAAAAATATATATAAACAAAATTAAGTACTACTGCACAATTTAAATAACTAGTCTTTTTTTCTTACTTTTAAAATAGGAATGAAATTACATAAAAATGAATAAAAAAAATTATTTTTTAAAATTTCTTTATTATAAAATTTTGGAATTATACCGTCAGGCCGTGCCGCCACAGAGGCACTGGCCTAGTGTGCCTAGTGGGAAATCCGTCCCTGCATCTAGTACTTGAGGAATAACAATTCTACATTAAATTTTTGACGCTGCGATTATTATTGGTACCCATTGCTGAAGACATTTAGGAATCGGTTTAAAATTAAAAATAACGATCGATTCTTATCTAATACTTGCGGAATAACCTTATTGCATTCCATTTTTAATGTTTTGACTATTAATGGCAACCTCTACTGAAAACGTGGAAGAATCGACTTTAAATCAAAAAGACTAAATTCTTTTATGGCAAACAACTCAAGCTTTTTTGAGATCTAATTGATTTAATATTTTGTTTATTTGGTGTCGAATAAAAAAATAATTCTAATGAAAGTTGTTCAGTTTTTTTTATAAAATAAGGTGACGTAAAGTAAAATATAGGTTTCCATTTAAAAAACAGAACTTGACCTTGAAATACCCTTGAAAGCTTGTTCTAGGTCGACAAACAATAGCCTAATTTAGTTTCCCCCTCGATATAAACAAACTTTTATTTGAAACTTTTTTTCCATATAATGCATTGTTTTTGAGTTATAAGACTGTCTCAAGTTAAAAAACTCACCCGGTATAGGTATATGTGTTTGTGTCAACATTATAAGAGCAATTCAGTCAAAAACAAATTAATTCAAAGATCTTTTGTAAAATAAACAAATTAATCATAGTTGTTAAGAAGAACTTTTCACTCCCATTAGGCCTAATTAATTATTTACTATTAGTCACTTTATTTATTTATTTTTTTGTTCATTTGTCATCATAGCTCGTTAGCATCAGCTGAAAAGGAAGTAATTCAACAATCTCAATAGATTAATTAATTATTATTGGATGTAAGTATAATCTTCGAAAATCCGTTACACAATTCAACATGCACAATTTGACTGATAATAAACAGACCCTTATTGAAATATCATTTTCGAATGTAGATATGTATGTAGAGGAAAAAGTGAACCTTTCGGCTGTTTGCCGTTTCGGTTAATGCATAATTTTAAATTTAATTTCTATTTAATGTTTTCTTACCTAGAGTCAAAAGGCGCTTGCTAGAATAAGAGAAAGTGCCTGGAGCACCGAGCGATGCTCAGTAACTTTTTGCCTCTTAAGGGCCAGTTGTATGTCGGTTGGTAAACTCTTTTTAAACTTTGGCAAAGGGTAAAAGGCTGGGATGGCCAATCAGATGAAAGTGCCTCGCCAATCAGATGACAGGCACTTTCATCTGATTGGTCATCCCGCCGGGCACAAGGTGAATTATAACCTTTTACTCTTTGTCAACGTTTAAAGAGAGTTTACCAACCGACATACAACTGGCCCTAAATAGTTTAAGTTTCAAATTTCAAGGTTCTGCGACATATCGAAGACGACATATGAACGATTAAAATATTTATTTTACGACACTCCTAATTTACACCTCCTTTCTTTATTTCAATCGGATTAAAATCTATACACGACTAATAACTCATTACACTTGATAAGTACACCAATTTAAAAAAAATCATTTGTGTCGTTTTGAGAAAATCAAATAAAAACGAAAAATCTTTCATGTAAATGTCCACTTCCTGTGTTCCTATTTTAATCAAAAGCTTGCTGTACTCCTTCTAGCCCATATAGAGCTTAAGTTTCGAATTTCGTAGCTCTGAGACTTATGGTTGCGAAACGTAGGGGGGTACATATTTACATACGTACATTAGGGTGGTCCTTATTTTGGGTGTTTTCGAATTTTTAAGCTGGCAGAGGCTCATATGGTTCGAGATAAATAAAAAAAAATATTTTCCAAGTTGCAAGTCCCTATCTCAATTTTAACCTGTGCCTCAGAGCGATGTAAGTTTCCCAGTTTCCCAAAGTTATGAACGAAAACACCCTCAACAAAATTCCTGTATGTATGTCCTCAAGATTCACGTCAAAACGGCTAAAGAGATTATTATGAAATTTCATGTTTGTATCAGATGTCTTCTAACTTAAGTTTTTAGCTTCATAACGTTTTGATATTTTGACCCCAAAAGGGGGTTTGGGGGGGCGCACGAATAAAAATTATCAAATAACTCCTAAACTATTAACTCTACAGCAAATTTTATAATGAGCAAAGTTGTAGGGGATGTAATTTCTGACAACTTTTGTTTAAAAAAATCCCACCAAAATGGGAGGGGGGGGGGTCAAAAAATAAAAATTCTTGCTCTTGGTCCAAACTCAACCAAATTTTGTATACAAATCTGTGGGTCACTAGAAGGCTAGAAATGCAAAAACTGGGTGCAGAGGGCGGGGGTATAGTGGGGGTGGGTTAGGGCATGGGGTGCGCGGGGTAGAATGGGGGTGGAGTGAAGGAGTAAGGCGGAGTAGCGGGAGGTCCAGGGGACGTAGTTGGGGGGTCCAGGGGGCTAGGCGGGGGTGGAAGGCATGGGGGGTGCAGGGTAGGTGGAGTGGGGGGTTCAGTTGATGGTCCAGTGGCGTAGTGGGGTGGGGGTCTGCGTGGGGTGCAGGATGGAGTGTTGGGGTGGTGGTGTTGTTATAATATACTGGGTGAGGGGTTGGTAAATGATCATAACAAGATGTATTATTTAATACAAAGTATATTAAGAATAAGTACAGAGGAACGGTGTGACAGGGTTCTCGATCATAAATCATCCGCCACTATTATCAGAGATTCATCGCTTAAGTATAATTATAATCAGGTCAAGCTTTGCAATTTCAGCAATTACATAAGCTTACTGCTTGTGCGTAGACTTATCTAACATATCGACAAGGCATATCACAACAGTGTGGGGGCGGGGGTTGGGCACGGGTGCATGGTGCGGGGGGTAGGGGTGCTGGGTGGGTTTCGGGGAGGGGGGGGTAGAGTGTGAGGGTTGGGTTTGTGGGTTGGGGGTCCAGGGGGCATGCTCCCTGGCAAGCAAGAGGGCCGCCAAAGTCGGGCCTTGCAGCTAGCTATATTCTATGAATATAAATGTGAAAGTAAATAAGCTGACTTGTTCTGATGTGGCCATCCACTTGACTTTGCCATACAACCTGGCCCCTAAAATTATTTATAGTCATGTAGGGGGGGTTAGTTTTTGCATTTTCATACTTCTGGTGTATGGGCCTAGATTTTCATTTTCTGACCCTACACCCCCCCCATTTTGAGGGGTTAGTTTTTGCATTTTTAGACTTCTGGGGGTCCACTGATTATGTATACGAAATTTGGTTGAGTTTGCTCAAATGGCTTGGATTTTTAATTTTTAAACCCCCCTCCACACCCCTTAATTTTGGGTCGATATGGACCAAAATCTAATCAGCTCTTAATCTCGATGAACCAAAACTACGTGTGAAATTTGGTTTCGATATTCAAAATAGTTTTTGAGCTAGCTACTGCACAAAAATTTGGTAACGCACCGACTAACTAACGGACAACCAGACAAACAGACATTTTGACAAAACAATTGTTATCTCAAAAAATATAATTTTTTCGATGTTCACTTATTAGGGCTTTTTTGTAGACCTAAATGCCATGGTTTCGCTCAATTTTTTTTAATCAAAAAAGTTTCAGCCTTTTTTGAGATATTTTGAAAAAAAAAACACTTTTTTCATGCACGATTACAATACTTGACCATACCCTGTATGGTAAAGTAAAAAAGCATAGTAACGAACTTGGTTAGTTTTCCATCTTTAATTCCCAATATATTCATTCATCAAAGGAATTTGCCCTCTTTCCTTTGGGCTCCTCCTATTCCATTCCAATTCTTCTGATCATTTTGTTATCTCTCTCTCTCTCTCTCTCTCTCTCTCTGCTAGGCCATTAGAATTCTTCTGTTATCTTCCGCCCTCCCCTCTCTCTTTAATTATGGAAATGGATAGAATCAGCCTCTATTTAATCAAAACATCTTTATCTAGATATTTTTAGGATTCCGTTTAAAAAGTAAAACGAGACCTTATTAGTGCCGCTCGAATGGGTCCCTGCCTGCCCGTCCGACTATTGTAGCTCATAAACTAATAAACTAAGTCAGGGGTTCCCACCCTTTTTATAGTACCGTGCCTGTAGGTTGTAAACAATTTGATGATGTACCGGTAGACCAACAATTTTGAAATGGAGAATAAAATGGAGATCATCATCATTGAGTATACAGTCCTAAGTCTGGTTTGATGCAACAATCCGTCTCCACTCGACTCTGTCCCCCGCCAGCTGTTTGACCTCTCTAAATGTCTGGCATCCCATATCCCCAATTATTTGGTTGAAATATTCTTCCCCTTCCCCTTTTCTTTCCCACCCCCCCCCTCCAAGATATCCCTAAGCAGTCCCCCATGTCTCAGTGTGTGCCCCATCATCTGACCTCTTCTTCTTCAGACTCTTCCACAGAAGAGAAGAGGTCAGATGATGGGGCACAAAATGGTGAACATTTGTAATAAAGGCAAGTAACTTAGGATATATGTATTTTTATTGTTAAACATATACATCTTCTATATAATAAAAATGAATTTCTTTTTCTTTGTAAGGGCAGATCTCTCAAATGCCTGGACCGATTTGGCTAATTTTTTTGTTTTAAATGTTCGTAATAGTCCATTTCATGTTAATACGTAAAAAAAATTGGAAAAGTTGCCCGGAAAATTGGAAAATTCACGAAAAACTATAACAAAATCTGTATAGCCAACATAGCTTGCCAAACAATAAAAGAACTAAACTAGCAAACTAAACATTTGTTGGCGGCACTGTTTGTCAGATTTTTGAATGTCATTCATTCTTAATATCATAGATAATAGAGTTCTAACCACATTATCGTTGAAGAAGAATTTAATAATGCAACAAAGATTTAAAAAAACTATGTATTTTTTTTAAAGTATATTTAAAAACAAAAACTGCAACGGATCGTTGCTAAACTTTATCCAATGTACTATCTTATTCTAAAATAAAGTACTTTAAAATAAAATTTTACAAAAAACTATACCTATATGACATTTTTGTGGTCCTCAAGGTACTTAATTACAATGAATTTTAAATCCCACAAATATTAATTTGACAATTTAATTGATGAACTCAAAAATTGTTATTTAATTAAATAAACTGCAACGGATCGTTGCTAAACTATCTAGAGATTCATTCTGAAGTATTAGATATGTTTGATTCCTTCTATTATTAATCAGATATCACTTGCAATGTTGCAGTTCATGGAGGAATTGACTTTATTTCAAAAATAATGATCGATTCTCATTTAACAGTCGAGGAATAACCATTCTACATTAGATTTTTGACCCTTCGATTATTATTAGTAACCATTGCTGAAGACATGGAGGAATCGACTTAAAATCTAAAATACCAATCGATTCTTATCGAATACGAGAATAAATAATTCTACATTTAGATTTTGACTCTTCGATTATTATTAGTAAAATCATTGCTTGAAGACATGGAGGAATCGACTTGAAATCTAATACCATCCGATTCTTATCTAATACTAGAGAAATAACAATTTACATTAGATTTTTGACCCTTCGATTATTTATTAGTAACCATTGCTGAAGACATGGAGGAATCGACTTAAAATCTAAAATACCAATCGATTCTTATCTAATACTAGAGAAATAACAATTCTACATTAGATTTTTGACCCTTCGATTATTATTAGTAACCATTGCTTGAAGACATGGAGGAATCGACTTAAAATCTAAAATACCAATCGATTCTTATCTAATACTAGAGAAATAACAATCTACATTAGATTTTTTAACCTTCGATTACTATATTAGTAACCATTGTTGAAGACATGGAGGAATCGACTTAAAATCAAAAATACCAATCGATTCTTATCTAATACTGAGGAATAACAATTCTACATTAGATTTTTGACCCTTCGATTATTATTAGTAACCATTGCTGAAGACATGGAGGAATCGACTTAAAATCTAAAATACCAATCGATTCTTATCTAACACTAGAGAAATAACAATTCTACATTAGATTTTTGACCCTTCGATTATTATTAGTAACCATTGCTTAAAGACATGGAGGAATCGACTTAAAATCTAAAATACCAATCGATTCTTATCTAATACTAGAGGAATAACAATTCTACATTAGATTTTTGACACTTCGATTATTATTAGTAACCATTGCTGAAGACATGGAGGAATCGACTTAAAATCTAAAATACCAATCGATTCTTATCTAACACTAGAGGAATAACAATTCTACATTAGATTTTTGACTCTTCGATTATTATTAGTAACCATTGCTGAAGACATGGAGGAATCGACTTAAAATCTAAAATACCAATCGATTCTTATCTAATACTAGAGAAATAACAATTCTACATTAGATTTTTGACCCTTCGATTATTATTAGTAACCATTGCTGAAGACATGGAGGAATCGACTTAAAATCTAAAATACCAATCGATTCTTATCTAATACTAGAGGAATAAACAATTCTACATTAGATTTTTGACCCTTCGATTATTATTAGTAACCATTGCTGAAGACATGGAGGAATCGACTTAAAATCTAAAAATACCAATCGATTCTTATCTAATACTAGAGAAATAACAATTCTACATTAGATTTTTGACCCTTCGATTATTATTAGTAACCATTGCTGAAGACATGGAGGAATCGACTTAAAATCTAAAATACCAATCGATTCTTATCTAATACTAGAGGAATAACAATTCTACATTAGATTTTTGACCCTTCGATTATTATTAGTAACCATTGCTGAAGACATGGAGGAATCGACTTAAAATCTAAAATACCAATCGATTCTTATCTAATACTAGAGGAATAACAATTCTACATTAGATTTTTGACCCTTCGATTATTATTAGTAACCATTGCTGAAGACATGGAGGAATCGACTTAAAATCTAAAATACCAATCGATTCTTATCTAATACTAGAGAAATAACAATTCTACATTAGATTTTTGACCCTTCGATTATTATTAGTAACCATTGCTGAAGACATGGAGGAATCGACTTAAAATCTAAAATACCAATCGATTCTTATCTAATACTAGAGGAATAACAATTCTACATTAGATTTTTGACCCTTCGATTATTATTAGTAACCATTGCTGAAGACATGGAGGAATCGACTTAAAATCTAAAATACCAATCGATTCTTATCTAATACTAGAGGAATAACAATTCTACATTAGATTTTTGACCCTTCGATTATTATTAGTAACCATTGCTGAAGACATGGAGGAATCGACTTAAAATCAAAAATACCAATCGATTCTTATCTAATACTAGAGGAATAACAATTCTACATTAGATTTTTGACCCTTCGATTATTATTAGTAACCATTGCTGAAGACATGGAGGAATCGACTTAAAATCTAAAATACCAATCGATTCTTATCTAATACTAGAGAAATAACAATTCTACATTAGATTTTTGACCCTTCGATTATTATTAGTAACCATTGCTGAAGACATGGAGGAATCGACTTAAAATCTAAAATACCAATCGATTCTTATCTAATACTAGAGGAATAACAATTCTACATTAGATTTTTGACCCTTCGATTATTATTAGTAACCATTGCTGAAGACATGGAGGAATCGACTTAAAATCAAAAATACCAATCGATTCTTATCTAATACTAGAGGAATAACAATTCTACATTAGATTTTTGACCCTTCGATTATTATTAGTAACCATTGCTGAAGACATGGAGGAATCGACTTAAAATCAAAAATACCAATCGATTCTTATCTAATACTAGAGAAATAACAATTCTACATTAGATTTTTGACCCTTCGATTATTATTAGTAACCATTGCTGAAGACATGGAGGAATCGACTTAAAATCTAAAATACCAATCGATTCTTATCTAATACTAGAGGAATAACAATTCTACATTAGATTTTTGACCCTTCGATTATTATTAGTAACCATTGCTGAAGACATGGAGGAATCGACTTAAAATCTAAAATACCAATCGATTCTTATCTAATACTAGAGGAATAACAATTCTACATTAGATTTTTGACCCTTCGATTATTATTAGTAACCATTGCTGAAGACATGGAGGAATCGACTTAAAATCAAAAATACCAATCGATTCTTATCTAATACTAGAGGAATAACAATTCTACATTAGATTTTTGACCCTTCGATTATTATTAGTAACCATTGCTGAAGACATGGAGGAATCGACTTAAAATCTAAAATACCAATCGATTCTTATCTAATACTAGAGAAATAACAATTCTACATTAGATTTTTGACCCTTCGATTATTATTAGTAACCATTGCTGAAGACATGGAGGAATCGACTTAAAATCTAAAATACCAATCGATTCTTATCTAATACTAGAGAAATAACAATTCTACATTAGATTTTTGACCCTTCGATTATTATTAGTAACCATTGCTGAAGACATGGAGGAATCGACTTAAAATCTAAAATACCAATCGATTCTTATCTAATACTAGAGGAATAACAATTCTACATTAGATTTTTGACCCTTCGATTATTATTAGTAACCATTGCTGAAGACATGGAGGAATCGACTTAAAATCTAAAATACCAATCGATTCTTATCTAATACTAGAGAAATAACAATTCTACATTAGATTTTTGACCCTTCGATTATTATTAGTAACCATTGCTGAAGACATGGAGGAATCGACTTAAAATCTAAAATACCAATCGATTCTTATCTAATACTAGAGAAATAACAATTCTACATTAGATTTTTGACCCTTCGATTATTATTAGTAACCATTGCTGAAGACATGGAGGAATCGACTTAAAATCTAAAATACCAATCGATTCTTATCTAATACTAGAGGAATAACAATTCTACATTAGATTTTTGACCCTTCGATTATTATTAGTAACCATTGCTGAAGACATGGAGGAATCGACTTAAAATCAAAAATACCAATCGATTCTTATCTAATACTAGAGGAATAACAATTCTACATTAGATTTTTGACCCTTCGATTATTATTAGTAACCATTGCTGAAGACATGGAAGAATCGACTTAAAATCAAAAATAGCAATCGATTCTTATCTAATACTAGAGAAATAACAATTCTACATTAGATTTTTGACCCTTCGATTATTATTAGTAACCATTGCTGAAGACATGGAGGAATCGACTTAAAATCAAAAATAACGATCGATTCTTATCTAATACTAGAGGAATAACAATTCTACATTAGATTTTTGACCCTTCGATTATTATTAGTAACCATTGCTGAAGACATGGAGGAATCGACTTAAAATCTAAAATACCAATCGATTCTTATCTAATACTAGAGGAATAACAATTCTACATTAGATTTTTGACCCTTCGATTATTATTGGTAACCATTGCTGAAGACATGGAGGAATCGACTTAAAATCAAAAATACCAATCGATTCTTATCTAATACTAGAGAAATAACAATTCTACATTAGATTTTTGACCCTTCGATTATTATTAGTAACCATAGCTGAAGACATGGAGGAATCGACTTAAAATCAAAAATACCAATCGATTCTTATCTAATACTAGAGGAATAACAATTCTACATTAGATTTTTGACCCTTCGATTATTATTAGTAATCATTGCTGAAGACATGGAAGAATCGACTTAAAATCAAAAATATCAATCGATTCTCATCTAATACTTGAGGAATAACAATTCTACATTAGATTTTTGACCCTTTGATTATTATTGGTAACCATTGCTGAAGACATGGAGGAATCGACTTAAAATCAAAAATAACGATCGATTCTTATCTAATACTAGAGGAATAACCTTATTGAATTCCATTTTTGATGTTTTGACTATTAATGGCAAGCTCTACTGAAAACGTGGAAGAATCGACTTAAAATCAATAAGACTAAATTCTTTTATGATAAACAACTCAAGCTTGAGAATAAGAGAATTTTTTATAAATAGAGATTTTTAATACATTTTAAATATTTGTTTCATCTTATTTGTTATGAGTGTATATTACAGTTAAATAGAATCTCAAATTATATCTATTTAAGACTTTATAATAAAACAATTATATTTATTCTCTGTTACTAATAAAACATCAATAAAGTAGCCACGTGGGGGTCCAGGGGGCGAAGCCCCACTGTAGAAAGGCCCGCCTTTGGCGGGCCTTGAAGCTAATAAAATATAATAATCACTTTAAAAAATATATAATTAGGGGAATGTTGGGCCTGTTTATTATTTACTAAAGTATCAGGTGTATGCATATGAAATGAGCCTTTTACAATAGATGGCAGTATAGGTTATTTTTTAACCGACTTCAAAAAAGGAGGAGGTTCTCTATTCGACTGATTTTTTTTTTGTGTCTATGTTACCTCATATCTCCGCCAATTGTGAACCGATTTTGAAAAAAAAAATTGCATTGGGTTCAGTCTACCTTCCAATCGGTCCCATTTTTGTTAGGTTTGTTCAGGCCTAACTTCTTTTTTTATTAACCGATTTCGATGATTCTTTTTTTATTGGAAAGGGCATATCTTAGGGATGGTGCCATATTAATTTGGTCAAGCTCTGATGATATGATCACTATTAATAACATCACTAAAAAGCGAAAAATAAAAATAATTTTTAAGAAAAAAATAAAAACAGACTTCAAAAAATTAAATGCAACAAATAAAATGCACTAAAAGGTATAAAATAATTATTATCTTATTTAGTTACAACTAAACGACGAAATATTAACATGAAATTACTTTTGAAGTCTGTGCCAAACATTTATACCTTTTATGAATCGCACTCGACGGATCTTACTTAGTACTGAAGAGGACAATAAAAGAGTTTGTCTTCTGCTGGAATTATAAATTTTATTTATTTATAACGAGACTATAGTTTCGTTATAAATAAATAAAATTTATAATTCCAGCAGAAGACAAACTCTTTTATTGTCCTCTTCAATATATAAAAATTCTGCTACTCTCGGCAAAAACTTTCAACTTAGTACGTTTGGTTGGTACGCTCGCTTATAGGTATAGTTTGTTTGGCACCGACTTCAAAAAGTAATTTCATGTTAATATTTCGTAGTTTAGTTGTAACTAAATAAGATAATAATTATTTTATACCTTTTAGTGTATTTTATTTGTTGCATTTAATTTTTTGAAGTCGGTTTTATTTTTTTCTTAAAAATTATTTTTTATTTTGAACGAACCATAACCTTATTATTTTTTTATTGCTTTTGCATCTGTCAAAAACGATCAGTGTTGAAAATTTGATTTGCACTACAACAACATAAAAAATTTTCGTGTTAAAAATGTCGAATTTCGTGCCTACAGCATACGATATGCGGACAGCATTAAATTTTTTGTTATTATTTAAAGAAAAACGCGGCAGAATCTCAACGAATGCTTGAAGAAGCTTATGGTAGTCATGCTCTATTATTAGCAACATGCAAAAGATGGTTTCAACGATGAGGATGAAGATGACGATGACGATGACGATGAGACCAGAAAGGTGTCGTATATCATGAGCTATTGAAACCTGCTGAAACTCTAGATGCTAAACGCTACCAACAACAATTAAATTATTTGAATCATGCATTTCAGGAAAAAAGGGCCATAATATCAAAAAAGGGAACATAAATGATTTTACATCATGACAATGTTCCTTCACATATAGCAAAAACGGTTCAGGATACGCTGGAAGTACTCAACTGGGAATTGCTACCCCATGCGGCTTACTCACCAGACCTGGCTCCTTCTGACTACCACCTGTTTTCGTCGATGGGCCACGCACTTAAAGAACAGCACTTCAAAATTTAAGAAGAAGTCGAAAAAAGGGTCAATGAATGGTTCTCATCCAAAAAGCAGCAGTTTTTTTGGAAGGGGGTCCACCATTTGCCAGAAAGGTGATCAAAATGTGTAGAAGTGATAAAGAGTATTTAGAATAAAATATTTTTTCTTTCTTATTTAAAAAAAAATGTTTTATTTTCATAAAAAAGGCTCATTTCATATGCAAACACCTGGTAGTAATATCGGGCTCAATGTTTGTCAATTTAAGGGGAAGATCCGATTCAATGTCCAACAAAGCTCTATATTTGGTTTTCATCGCAGCCATTGCAGAAAATCCGTTTTCACATTTTTATTTGGTCGCAAATGGCATTAAAAATTTTACTGTTAGAGCAAGAAACTTCTGGGTATTCTTTACGAATAGATAGCCAAAAAGTGAATAGGCTGGAGCTCTGAAAGCTTAATTTCAATCCACTGTCACTGCTAAGGTCTAAAAGACTAAAAGGTATAAAATAATTATCTAATTTAGTTACAACTAAAAGACGAAATATTTACATGAAATCACTTTTTGAAGTCGGTGCCAAACATATACATTTTATGAATCAAACTCGACGGATAAGCGGGTAAGCTCGCTAATATAGTTTGTTTGGCACCGACTTCAAAAAGTGAATTCATGTTAATATTTCGTCGTTTAGAACTAAATTAGATAATTATTTTATACCTTTTAGTGTATTTTATTTTATTTTTAAGTTATTATTATTTTATTTGTTGCATTTAATTTTTTTGAAGTCGGTTTTATTTTTTTTTATAAAAATTATTTTTATTTTTCTCTTTTTAATGTTGTTATTAATAGTGACTTAATATAATACCTTGCGTCGGGCGAATGAATCAGAAAATGATAATAAAATTCAATTCATAAATATAGAAATTCTCTCGAAACATTTGCGGGTTTTAAATGAACGTTTTAAGATTGTTTTTTTTTTATAAAAGATTTTATTTATTATAATTTCGATTATTTGTTGATAAGAATTGGAGATTTCGTCATTGATCATATCATTAGAACTTGACCAAAGTAATATGGAACCACCCCTAAGATACCCGCTTTCCAATAAAAAAAGATTCATCGAAATCGGTCCACGTGTCAAAAAGTTATCGCTGAACATAGATAAAATGAATAAATAGTTAGGTATCTTGACTATAAAGATACAATAACAATGAAAAAAAAACAGGACCAATAGGAAAATGTACTGAACCTAATGCAAAAAAATCATCAAAATCGGTTCACAATTGGCGAAGATATCAGGTGACATAGACACAAAAAAAAATTCAGTCGAATGAGAACCTCCTTCTTTTTTGAAGTCGGTTAAAAATGGATTAAATTTTATTTAAGTCTTACTGCAAATTAAAATCTACCTTTCTATCTGAATTTAAAATTAAAAATAATATTAATTGTCCCTTTAAACTAAAGCAAAAAAAATTACCTAGTTGCGCCAGATACTTATTATTACTATTACCAACTATTTTCTTTTTGTTTTACTCTCCGGTGCGCACTCCCTGAGAGTTGGTAACCGTGGGCAAGTCTTGAAAAAAATTTTATTTTTCCTCCCACTTAATTTTTCTTTTTATTATATTGGGGAAAGGTGAAATGGATTTTAGAGAGGCACACCCTCAAAGAATATTTATTTTCCATTCTGAAACGAGGTCAAGGGCGGCTACTACCCTCCCCTGCCGCTATCGATCCCTCTTTTGCGGGCCAAGCCAATAATAATTGCATAACAATACTTTTTTTTTAAATTAATAGTCCAGTCATTTGGTTCTCAAAAAAAGAGGTTACCTGGAAAATTTTCTAGGAGTTTTGAAAATGGGTAATTTTATACGAGTTGACGTAGGTGTATAATGGTTTGCTGCGCTCATAAGCCAAAACTATTAATTTTAGAAAAAGAAAGGTTTTTACATAAATTGTAGGAAATTTTCTCTAGTTTCATTTTGTATATAAATGTTTTTATCGTGAAATGAGTCGGAAAGGAGATAGTGTCAAAAAACTGCTTTTAGGCACCATTTTTCCAATATGGCGGCGCGAACGGCAAAGATACGAGGTGGCAAAGTTGAAATTCGGAAAGATCACATCAAAATCTATAAAATTACCCATTTTGAAAACTCCCAGAAAACTTTTCAGGTAAAACTACCAAATGACTGGACTATTAATATAATAGTTGTTTCTCAAGTATTAGATCAAAATTTTTGGCTATTTTTTATTTATTTTAACTCAATTACTTGATTTATTCAGCATTGGTTTCCATTAATGGTCGATACATTTAAAATGACATGCAATTTTGTATAAATGGCAACAGCTAAATCATTTATCTAACAAGATATTATATTAATATATTTTTATATGATGAGTGTAGCTAAATATCTACCAACTATATAAAATATGATGAATTTATTTAAAATTCCAAATGGGTGACCTCATTTTCACTTAAAAAATGTGGTCCCCTAATGCAAGGGAGGGATTTTAGTTGTAATGGAAATTTATCCCTTGCGTTAGGGGTCCGTATTTTTACTTTACCATACAGGGTATGGTCAAGTATTGTAATCGTGCAAGAAAATAAGCTGACGTGTTCTGATGTGGCCATCCACTTGACTTTACCATACAACCTGGCCCCTTGATTATATTTAATATTTAATCAAATTATTTATAATCATGTAGGGGAGGGGGGTTAGTTTTTTAATTTTTAGACTCCTGGGGGCCCACTGATTATATATACAAAATTTGGTTGAGTTTGGTACAAGAGCCTAGATTTTCATTTTTTGACCAGACACCCCCCCCCTTTTTTTTGGGCGATTAGTTTTTGCATTTTTAGACTTATGGGGTCCCACTGATTATGTATACAAAATTTGATTGAGTTTGCTCAAATGGCCTAGATTTTTAATTTTTAACCCCTCCACCCCCCAACCAACCATTCAGACTAACAGACATTTTGACAAAACAATTATTATCTCGAAAAATATAATTTTTTAGATGTTCACTTATTAGAGCTTTTTTGTAGACCGAAATGCCATTGTTTCTGTAAATTTTTACTTTATCCCATGCGAAGCATGGGAGAAAGTATTGGAATCGCTCTCGCGGCAAGCGCGACTTCAAAGGGTCCTCATGTAAAGACTACGGAACCCATAGACTCAATTAAGGTCACAAATTGAAGTATTCAATGAGATTGAATTTTAGCTCGTGACGGTTTT
Source organism: Forficula auricularia (assembly GCA_024734495.1). NCBI lineage: Eukaryota > Metazoa > Arthropoda > Insecta > Dermaptera > Forficulidae > Forficula > Forficula auricularia. The sequence continues at coordinate 666,773 of JALMQS010000056.1, forward strand.
GCCAAAAATTACCTCAGAAACTTAGATATAATCCAATATCCAATTCCCTAAGGTTTTAGGGGCTTCGAGCAGTGGTAAATTCTCCGCGCGATAAATTCGGTTAAATTTATCTCCCACTTAATTTTTATTACCAGGCCCTATACTTACAGAAAAAAATGTCTGGGTATAGCCGGGAATCGAACCCGAGACCTCCGGGTTGCCAGCCAGTTATTCTGACCATTACACCACGGAGGTGGACAAGGTTTTCTGGTTGGTTGGTTGGGGGATGGGGGGTTAAAAAATTAAAAATCTAGGCCATTTGAGCAAACTCAATCAAATTTTGTATACTTAATCAGTGGGACCCCAGAAGTCTAAAAATGCAAAAACTAATCGCCCAAGGGGGGGGGGTGTCTGGTCAAAAAATGAAAATCTAGGCTCTTGTACCAAACTCAACCAAATTTTGTATATATAATCAGTGGGCCCCCAAGAGTCTAAAAATTAAAAAACTAACCCCTCCTCCCCTACATGATTATAAATAATTTTATTAAATATAAGTAAGGGGCCAGGTTGTATGGTAAAGTCAAGTGGATGGCCACATCAGAACACGTCAGCTTATTTTTTTCTAAGAAAATCTCAAGAGGTTGTTATCTACGAGATCCAAGATGGAATGGATTATTTTTAATTTAATATATCAGAAGGTTTGTTTTTACCTCTTCGAGAATCGATCCGGAGTGCCAAAATTAGCAATCGGGGGCAATGGCTACGCTATGAGGTGAACCAATCTGACATAAGTAAATGCGCTAAATATCTCACTAAAAGATTTAAACCTTCATTTATAAAATTTTGCGGTCTAGTGATTCTAAATAAAAAGCCATAGCCATGCCATATACTATACTACGGTCCAAAAAAATCGACCCACCAATAAAAACTTTATTAAATAGCAAATTATTTTTAAAATTTTTACAAATATTCATATAATTTGTTCTATTAACTCTTAAAACTAACATATTTAATAAATATTGTTGATAATTTTTAAATTTTATAAAAAAAAAAATAATAATAAGTGAAATTAAATTAAAAGATACAATTACAAATTATCACACTTTTTCAATATCACTTTAATTTAAATAAAATTTTAATAAAAGATCAAATTCCATTTAGAATATCAATAAAATGAATAATTTTGAATTAAGCATCATTGATAGAAAGATAAAATAAAGACAAAATAGATATTAACTATCATATAAATTCAAGTGGGTAATACATATAAAGAATATATAAAGAACAAAGATTATATGTATGTACAATAATTTTAAATATAAATCCAGGAATACATATAAAGAACATAAAGATTTTTTATATATGCAATAATTCTAAATATAAATCTAATATATATAATTAACACTTAAAGACTAAATAAAATCCACATATATATACATAACATTACGTGACTCAAAATAAAAAAAAAAAGTCATATTTATAAGAAATTATAAGAAATTTATAAGAAATTATATGTAAAAAGAATGTGTAATGTATATGTAAAAAGAAAGATTATTATTAGTTGAATAAAAGATTTCACTGTCGATGGTAACAGAATTGTTTTTATTTTAGGTTAAAAATAAAATAAAATAAAATAAAAATAAAGACTCTCTCTCATTTTATTTTTAACCTAAAAGAAAGATTATTTATCTGGAATCTTGATAAATCCAAGTGTCTAATAAGAAAAAGTATAAAACAAAAAAAAAATACAATAATTATATATAAAGAACATAAAAGTTATATGCTATATAAGTTGTATATTAATTTAATATAATGGTCATGTTTATAAAATTGGGATTATTTATAGGGAAACTGCAACTTCCTGATATTGTTCATTTTGGTGTTAAATATGTCGATGTTCTGTTGTTCCAATAGATTTCCATTTCTGTGTAGTCTAATTAGGGGAGAATGATATAAGTAGTTGTTACTTGCAAAGTTGATATGGAAGAGTTGATGGCTTCTGGTATGTACGGAAGGAACATGAAAGTTGATTCTGCTGATCAGGTCAGGGGAACTTATATAATTATTCAGAATTTTAAACAACAAAAGCAGGTCATTGGTATCTCTTCTAGCCTCAAGTGTTGATAGATTTAATTGATTTAAAATAGTACTGTAATTGATTTCATCAAATGAAAAGCCAAGTTTGTAGTTTATGTATCTAAGAAATTTCTTTTGTATAGATTCTAAGGTATTTTTGTGTGTATTATAATGGGGGGACCAGATGGGAGAAACATATTCTAAGACTGATCTAACCATGGAACAATAAAGAGTTTTGACTGTATATATATTGAATGATTTGGAGTTTCTAATTATGAATCCCAGTGTTCTAAGTGCACTGGATGATATGGCATTTATATGTGAATTGAATTTTAGCCCAGTATCAAAGATTACTCCTAAATCTTTGGTTTCATATACTGATATTATGGGTTGATGATCAATACAATATTCCACAGCAATGGGTGAAGTGCAACGAGAGAATGTCATCGATTTGCACTTCGAGATATTTAGATTTAATTGATTCAATTTGGTCCAGGAATATAGATCGTCTAAGCTACTTTGTAAGATTTCTACATCTTTGGAACAAGTTACCACTTTATATATCTTTAAATCATCTGCGAATATTTGAAAATAGACGTTTTCAAAAATGTCAGCGATGTCATTTATGAATAATATAAACAGAAGCGGTCCAAGATGAGATCCCTGGGGGACCCCGGACGAGGCAGTAAATGAATAAGAGTAACTAAATTTGACTTTTACAGATAAGCTTCTATCACTTAGGTAACTTTGAAACCAATCAAGCATGTGGCCGAAAACACCAAGTGCTTTTAGTTTAGAAATTAATAAGGCGATAGAGACTTTATCAAAGGCCTTGCTAAAATCTGTGTATATGACATCTAGCTGGCATTTGGATTCAAATGCCCTATAAATATCATCTTGAAATAGTAATAGATTTGTTAGAGTTGATCTACCCGTGCAGAAACCATGTTGATAGGGAGTTATGACATTTTGAAATAAACTGCCGATCTGGTCAAGTACTAATTTTTCGAACAGCTTCGGAATGGAAGACTGTATGCATATTGGCCTATAATTTGTAACATCTTGTTTATTTCCAGATTTATGAACAGGTATCAAATAGCTTGACTTCCAGGTAGATGGGAATATTCCTGTGGATAAGGAATTATTAAATAATACTAGAAGAGGATAAGAAAGTGCCATGGCGCAGTGTCTAAGAAAGCTCGGAGGAACTTGATCAGGTCCTGCAGGTTTGGACATATTTAGGGATTTAAGTTGTTTAGTAAGTTCACTCTCCTGAATAGTAACATGGGAGAGATTTATGGTATTACTATATTGAAATTCTGAATAGTGTGTGTTAGATTCATATACTGATGAGAAGTATTTTGCAAACAAGTTAGCAATAGCCTGAGGGTCAACAGAAGCTTCATCATTAAAGAATAAGCTGTTTGGTAGATCTTCAGATCTTTTGCTCGATTTGAGAAAATTCCAAAAATATTTAGAATTACTTGCTATATTACTCTCCACGTCAGTAATATATGTATAATAACATATGCGTGATAATGATTTACATTTCTCACGTAGTGCAGAGAAAGTATCATAGTCAAATTGGGAGTTAGAATTTTTGAAACATTTATGAGCTAGTTTTTTTCTTTTGATATATTCAATCAACTCTCCATTGAACCATGCAGGATAACAACCACTTCTTATGATTTTTTTGGGAATGTATTTGTCAAATGCTGAGTATAATGTACAGTAAAACTGGTTCACAATTGAGTCTAAGTCCGTGTTAGTGTGTAGAAATGACCAGTTCTGGTCGATTAAGTATTCATTTATTAAGCTGAAGTCACATTTTTTAAAATCATAAACTAATCCTGAGTAGTTAATATTGTCAATTTTGTTTGTTAAAGGGACATTAACATTGAGAGGCGGATGATTTTTATCACATTTAACTAGAATATCGCATGATTCTTTTACAGTCAATTTGGAGGCCTTAGATATGACTAAGTCCAGAGCTCTGCCATTGACATTCTTTACATGATTATGTTGTCTCAAGTTTAATAAGTTACACATATTGATGATTATGTTAGTTTTATTATCGCCCACGGTTTGGTAGTGTTGATTGTAAGGACAATATACCCACCTGGCCATGGGCAAGTTATAATCACCGAGTAGAATATATTCAGAGTCGGATAGGACATAAAAATAGATTCGATACTCTCTGTATGTGCTTCATATGTAGAGGGGGAAATGTCAGGTGGAAGATAGCAGTTTCCTATT